>UESW01002046.1:30399-49747 GCA_900491605.1 Calamus simplicifolius | reverse complement strand
CAACAAAATCTCTGAACCTTGGCAGGGCCAAGTAAAATATTCTCCGAACCTCGGCTGGGCCGAGCAACAAATTCTCCGAACCTTGGCAGGGCCAAGTGAAATATTCTCCGAACCTCGACTGGGCCGAGCAACAAATTCTCCGAACCTTGGTAGGGCCAAGTAAAATATGCTCCGAACCTCGGCTGGGCCGAGCAACAAAGTCTCCGAACCTTGGCAGGGCCAAGTAAAATATTCTCCGAATCTCGGCGGGCCGAGCAATGAGTCCTCCGAGCCGTGGCAGGGCCAGGTAAAAATCATTCGGGCTAAAATCCCAGCTAAAAACCGAAGTACGCAGGCCCCGATTAAAGCCAGGCAACTTCCAAATAGTCCCCGAAGGACTTCGTCCGGTTTGAAAACGAGCGCATTAAGCAAAAACCGTCGACGCACAAAAAGAAGCCACCATTGGCAAAACCGTTTAAAGGGCCATTAAGCCCCGCGTAATCGGCCTGAGGCCCCAAGCAGAGCTAGGAGATTCCCCTCCGCTGCTGAAAATCTTTGGGTAACGACCCCTATAACCCGTCGTTCAAAGCGTCTACATCAACGCACAAAACGATGGGGCCACGCCAACACCCTAATTTATCACGCGGATCAAGGCTATAATTCTCGAAGAAGAAGAGGACTTCCAAAGCAGATCCATTTTCATTTTAAGAAAAGGGGTTACATAGACAGAAAAAAAAATAAACAGAGACCCCCGGATCATGGTTCGGAGTCGCTCCCGGGGGCTAGCAGTTCCTCCAGGCGCTCCGTCAGGTCGGCCACTTGCTGACGAAGGGACGCGATCTCCTCTTTTTGCCGGTCCACCACCCGGCGCAGGGCCTCAGCCTCCCTTGAGCACACATCCATGTACTCTTCAACGACCCTTACGAGCTGCTGATTGCTCGCAAGACTCGACGCCAATCCCAAACCATCGACAGTAATGGAGACACGCCCCCTCTCTAAGCGCAGCAGACCATCGAGCGAGGTACGTAGCTCGCCTGACGATCGCCCTGGATAGGCCATTGTTTCAGAACTTGAGCCGATGGATGGCCGAGGTCGATGTTCCTCGGTCACATTTATACTCGCTGGCAGGTATCTCAATCGGTCGCGCCGTAACCACCGACCCATAAGGGCTTGCCACGTATCGTCATTTCAATGACTGCAGAATCCGACATGCCGCGCCCCATCCCGAGCAAGATCGGTAAGCGCGAGCAGGCTATTCGAGAATTCCCCCCAAACAGAGCATTTTCCGATCTGTCGGCCTTCGCAATAAATACTTTCACCGCTTCCCCAAGCCTCTTAAGGCCGGCCTCTTTTTCGGGAAACGCGGAAGGTAGGAGTCCAGCATTCGGCCAATAACCTGTCCCCTCGGGAAGAGTAGCGTCATCAATAAAAAAGCGTGACAATATACCGCCCATTCCGCTCTGGCGCCCCTTACCAAGCGCCACGTGGGCTTGACGCTGTGGCCCACAATGATAATTGAGTCGCTCCCTTGAGCCCGAATCTCCGAACCTTGGCAGGGCCAAGTCAAATATCTCTGAACCTCGACTGGGCCGAGCGACTGAATCTCCGAACCTTGGCAGGGCCAAGTCAGATATCTCCAAACCTCGGCTGGCCCGAGTGACAGGTTCCCTGAACCATAACGGGAAAAAGTACAGATTCCCTAAACTTCAACCAAAGCCGACCCACGATAATTCGAGCCCTGGTAAGAGCGAAGCATGAAAATATCAAAGCTTCGGGCCAAGATAAGAAACGTATTTCGCCAAATGATCCCTGAACCGTCGCTTGCGAACCTCGATTAGTTCGGATGGCGTGGGATCCTCCTCCAAGGACAAGCGGGACACCCTTGTACCCCACAAACAACAATGACGGCAAGCTCGGCACAAAAAAGATAGAGATTAAAAAACAGAACATAACTCTCTTTATTGCCGATCAAGATCAGTTACAAATGCCTCACAGGCATTACAAGAGCATTGAAATGCATAAAATAAAGGCAAATACAAAACTCGGGCAACTGCTCCAAAGCAGACCTAGGCAACTGTGATGCTCCGACGTTCGGATCGACGAATCAGGCAAACCACGAAACGGTCAGCCCGCCTGGACGGTCGATAAAAGCTGACCCTCCACGGCTCCCGCCGAATGAAGAGATTCAGAAGGTGGCACGGCCGTGGATGCTGATTCTGAGGATTCGGACGAACCAGCCTGCTCCCCTAGGAGGGGTGTTGGATCGCAGGCCGCCGCCCGATTGAGAGGCTCGGGGACCATCAGACCCTGGTTGCTCCCATTTTCTCCGTCCCGTGGCAAGGATTCCCCTCAGAGAAGGGATGGGAATCCAGGCCAGCGAAAGAGGGAGAATCTGTGCATGCTACGGGGGTGTCGATACACTTCCTACCGTAAGCCCCCGTAACAGGCCGCAAAGATCACATTGGAAGCGCATATGTGCGCTCTCCGTATGATCTCTGCGCCTCCTTGTGCGCTCTCCATATGATCTCTGGGACTCATCCCCTAAGGGTGAGCCATTCTTCGGCAGCTCCCCGGTCGCCCCAGCTATCCGGTGGCAAGGAGCCCATGAGAGGAAAGCTCGGTCCTCCCACTCGTAACAGCAAAGAAATGAGCATAATGGAAGCTCTGATGGAAAAGACACTTTGGGGATAACCAAGCGTGACCCCTCTTTTCCCCTTTTTATAGGCCAAAACAAACCGGGAAAGTTACCCAAGCTGTAAGTCCCGAGACCCAAACATCTGGCCCATGCCTCCACGTGGCCCCTCAGTATAGGCGCAACGACCCGTTGCGCACCGAGCCCACCGCTTGAATCGAGACGCGCGCGATGATTTCCCCTCTGATACTGAATCGCGACCATTAAATGCGGTGGATCGACCACTGGCATTACGGAAACTGGCAGGTTCAGAGTATCGTCCTGAGAAAATAACGTTCTCCAATGGTAGATGGTTGCATGCACGGCACGACAAAGTGACCTGCATGGGAAAAGAGCACCTTTCAGAAAGCTCTGCCACAGCTTTATGTTCCCCACTACGCCGTATCATCAATTCTGGTGAAATAAAAACCGAATCACCTGCGGGACAGCAGGGCGATTGGCAGAATAGCAGAAAGCGTGAAGGCCTACTTTGCCTGTCGGCCCCAGCCGACCTACTTTGCCTGTCGGCCCCAGCCGACCTACTTTGCCTATCGGACCCAGCTGACCTACTTTGCCTGTCGGCCCCAGCCGACCTGTTTCGCTTGTCGGCCCCCGCCGACCTATTCTGTCCGTCGGCCCCAACCGACCTACTTTTCTTGTCGACCCCAGCCGACCAATCTTACCCATCGGCCCCGACCGACCTATCTTGCCTAACGGCCTTAACAGATCTGTTCTGTCGGTCGGTCTGCCCCGACCTGTCCTGTCCGTCGATCTCAGCCGACCGGCTTCATGTCTCGGGTCTTAACTAGGGCACCAACCGAACCAGATTATTTCCCAGTTCGCTGGTCAAGGCTGTTGCCCTGCTTTGGGCCAAGCCAATGCATTCCTTCGATCCCGAAATAAAAATGACATAAGGGTATCGGCGAGCCATAAGTCGCCCACGATCGAGGCGAGACTGGACGACAACGATCCCACACAAGAAAGGCACTTAAGAAGAAATAGAAGATTCTCTTATTAAGAGATACCGAACAGACCCTTGAAAAACAGAATATAGGAGTGGCCCCTAAGGGTCAGGAACCACATCGATTCTGGCCGAGCTCTCGGTTACATCTACCGAAGTGTGACTAGACTCGCCCTTCTCTAACGCTTTTGCCCCCTCAGCGGCAGTTTGCGATCGTCCCCCAGAAATTATGGCTTCGCTGGAACCCGGGACAGCACCAGGATCAGTGTCTGAGACGTCGACATATTCGTCCTCTTCTTCCCCCTCGGACTCACCCTCATCAGGAGTTTCAGCATCCAGGAAAGAGATATCCCATTCCGGATGCTCGCTGGATATCTTCTCTTTGCATTCCTGCTGCCCAAGTTGGAAGGCGCCAACACTAATAGCATCCTGCCTCCCCTTGAGTATGGCGAGCTGCATGTTGGCCTCAGCAGCCTGTTTCTTAGCCTCTGCGACTTGGGCCCGCAGAATGATATTTTGCTCCTCGAACTCGCCGGCCCGCGTCTCGAATTCTGAGCTCTTGTTACGGCTAGACACAAGCTCGCCTTGAAGAGCCCGAACCTCCAACTCCAACTTCGCCATCTGAAAAAGCCAAAGTGAGTCGGCATCACAAGAAGCCAGTGGAAAAAGCTAAAAAGGGGGGGGGGGGGGGGGGGAAATGAGATCGTACCTCCTCCTCTCGTCTGGCCAACCTCTTGGCCAACTCCTCAGCCTCGCCCTGGCTCTTGTCCTATCAGCCCCGACCAGCTCGACTCTCTCCTGCAGATTGTTGATCCTCAACTGCTTGGCTCGATTTCCTCCTGGGCTTGGGATAGCTCGTCGTTCACTCGAGCTATCACCCCTTGTTGCCATTTAGCGCCCTCCCTCAAATGGGCAATTTCGCTGTCGCGACGCTTCAGTCGATCCTCCACCTCCTCGAGCATCCTAGTCAAACGCTTCCTCTCATCGGCAGCTTCCTTCCCCAGCCGACCCATACTCTCGCTATGTTCTCTCCGCATCGCCTTCACCTCCGCGGAATGTTTCGACTCGATTCTGGCTAGCTCCAAGCACGCGTTGTCATTCTTCGCCAGGAATTCCTGCAACTCCTCCACCCTACGCTTCTGCTTGGACACCTCGGCCAGAGTGACCTGGTGTGCCGCCCTTATTCCCTTCAAGCTCCTATCAGTCATATCCATAAGCTCTTCGAACTTCTTTGACACTTTCAATCGTGATCAAAGCTCGGCATTATCCTTCCTGGCCTGAATGCTGTCCCCGTCGCCAAACTCAGACGCTAGCACATCGCCCGAGAAAGCAAAACGCTATACGAGACAAAAGATGAATAAAAACCCATGATGGGGTCACTCAGGAGACATCTACCGCACAAAAGAAATAACTTACCCGCGAGGCATAGGCCCGAGTCATCCTCATCAGGGTCGTATTATCGATGTCGGGAAGGAGATGGATACTCTCGGCCACGCCTTGCTGACCGAACGCGGCATCGACCAGCTCCAAGTCCGCAAACTTGTCCGCCGAAGGATCCGCACCCGGATACAAGGCCGACCTCATTAAGGCGGAAAACGCCTCCTCAACACCAGCGCTAGAACTGCTGGGCTGACCGTCCCTGCCTGAGGGACCGACCTGGGCAACCTCCGCCTGAGAGGCCCCCAATTTCCCAGCCTCCTCTATCAAGGCCCTGGCTTGGACTTCTTCGGATAATTCGGCTAGCCCAAGCGCCAGCCTCCCCAAAACCTTTTCGAAGGAGCTCCCAATGCGAGGCTCCCGCCTTGCTGCGTCCCCTCCTTCGACGCACTTTTCCCGGTTACCACCATCTGTGTCTCCGCCACTGAGCCCCCCGGGGTCTCGGCCCGTCCTACCACTTGCATCTCCCCCGCAGGCTCCCCCGAAGCCTCGGTCTGACCTGCCTCACTACTACTGGACTCCCCTGCAGAGAGACCAAGAGAGGGCTCTCCCTGAACCTCCCCGGCTGCGGCTACCGCCTCTCCCTCTCCTGCCGGAGCCGATGGCGATCCCGCGGGGACAGCAGGCTCCTCAGCAACAACCGCCTCTCCCAAATCCGCCGCTGGTTCCTCTTTCAAGGGGGACGCGTCGGACGAGCCAACGGAGCCTCGTCCGAGCTGTCTGATATCTCCAACACGAGAGGGCCGGGGCCATAACCGTTCTCCCCAGGTCCTCCTTCGCCCCCGGTGCTTCTGCCGTGACTGCACCGGCGCCTGGCGGGCTTCCTGCGGAGATGTGAGCCCTTTTCTCGGGCCTGCCACTATCGCGCCACTGCTCTCCCCGGGGCGCTTTCCTCTCTTCCTCTTGGAGAGGCTCATCAAAGCCGACCTCTGGGCTGAAGGAAAAAACATACACGGTCAGATCCAAGCACATTGATCGAAAAAATACACAGCGAAAAATTTAAAAGAGGAGATTCACCTTGCGGGTCCAGGGGGCTGAGCCCGGCTGCGAAAAGGGCCCCCTTTGATAGCAAGTCGTTGGCCGAAAACACCTGTCCATTACGAAGGACGTCCAAGTCCCTCTCCTCCTGTGCCACAAAATCGGATGCGTCTCCGCATCCCTCACAAAATCCCCCCATCTCCGAGGGAAGCCGGAACCGATGTTCCCCTCCGCGATAACAAACCGACTCTTCCACCCCTTGATGGAAGATGGATTATCCGCAATGACGTTGAAAGATCTCCGGGGTCCGATGTAGGGCCACTCTGATTTCCTCCCAGGAATCAAGTGGTAGCAGGTACGGAAAAAGGGGAGAGTAGCGACGATTTGAATCTGGTGGCACATCGAGATGAATCCGACGATGCTCCGCCAGCTGTTTGGAGCCACCATTGACGGGCAGATATTATAGTGGGTCATGATTTCCTTCACCAAGGGGTGGAGAGGGAAATGGAGACCCGCCTTCAAACTATCTTCATAGACAAAAACCCCAGACTCTAAATCCCGAGTAACTCTATCTTCGGGTTCCGGCGCCCGCAGAACGACATCCAGGGGCATGCCATACCACTGGTGAATCCTCCCCAAATCCTCGGCAATGATTTCTAGACCACGTCATCGGGGCTCATCGCCATCTCGGTTGAAAGAAATACCAAGCGAAAACGATGAGCGTCGAAGAGGATGAAAGGCCAAAACTCTTCTGAAAGCAAGACGAGAGAACGCCGTGAGCATGCGTGCATATATATATAATGCGGCTGTTGCTTTGCTTCCCCGCCAAGGAAGCCGCCCTGAGGAGGCGGGCCGCCTCATCCGAGGCATCCAGAATCGCCTCGACAAACGCCCGATCGATCGGGATTCGCGGCGTGGCGTAATCCCAACCATCGCTCTTGGAAGAGCCTTAGCCCCGAAGGCAGTATGGCCCTGTCGCATTAATTAGGGCATCATTGCATGAGCTGTCTAAGCCAAGACGTCCCATCCGGGATGCGCCATTTGACTTGTACTCCCTACGCCCGAACCTATGCTTCGAACTAGGGAGTGGAGGGCATGTGTTGGGGGGTAAAATCGATATTGCGTTAATATCCGTGCGAGGCGGCTAAGATCGACCTCCTCCCTTCGGCCTCTCCGGGCTTCCCTAGCTCGGCCTTCCGGGCTTCCGTAGCTCGGCTCCTTCCGGGCTTCCGTAGCCCGGCCCCCTCCGGGTTTCCATAGCTCGGCCTCTCCGGGCTTCCCTAGCTCGGCCTTCCCGGGCTTCCGTAGCTTGGCCCTTTCGAGCCTCCGTAGCTCGGCCCTTCCGGGCTTCCATAGCTCGGCTCCTCCCGGGCTTCCATAGCTCGGCTCCTCTCGGGTTTCCATAGCTCGGCCTCTCCGGGCTTCCCTAGCTCGGCCTTCCCGGGCTTCCGTAGCTCGGCCCTTTCGAGCCTCCGTAGCTCGGCCCCCTCCGGGCTTCCATAGCTCGGTTCCTTCCGGGCTTCCGTAGCTCGGCCCCTTCCGGGCTTCCGTGGCTCGGCCCTTTCAAGCCTCCGTAGCTCGGCCCTCCCGGGCTCCCATAGCTCAGCTTTTCAGGGTTTCCTTAGCTCGGTCTTCCCCTGGACATTCCGTGGCTCGCTTCCCCCCGAGTCTCCATGGCCCAGCTTTACCAAGCGATCCACACCCTAGTACCTACCTCCGCCGAACCTAACGCGGGAGAGCCCAGACTTACCCAAATAGCACCCTAGACAAGGAATCATGTCGAGGCGTGGCCTAAAACCTATCATAACCGCCCCAGGTCTACTCGACCGGATCTCGAAACATCAAGGTGCTCTCCCAGCCGTCGATCCCTTAACAAACAGGATACGGATTCCATGGCCCCACAGCGGCCTGATTCTATCCACCTCCGTATCCTAACAACCTCTGAACCTTCCAGAAGACGCTCAAGGTCCAGGTGACAGTCTATAAATTGGACACTCCCAGATTCCCTCAGGTACGCATCTCCTGGCGCACACGCACCTTTTTACACGCGCACTCCCACTGCTCTCTCCGGCAGCTCGTCGGTGCTCCTGTCCTCTGGAGCTTCCGATTGGCCGCCTCTGGAGAGGCTTCCCGGAGAGATCCACCTCCCCATTGTCTGGTTGATCGCCGATTTCTTCTCCACTGACTTGAGCGTCGAAGGTCTTCCGCGGAGGGCCACCCCCAGCGCCTCCCGCGTGTGGACTTCTTGTGCAGTCCGCCCCCTCTTCCTGGAGATCGACCGCGCCCGAGTCGGAGGACGGATCCCGGCGACAACATGGCCAAAATAACCAAAATAAATGTCCATTTTAAGGAGCAGTCCCAAAATTCTCTGCTAATGGTTGGAGAAGCCTAAATTATCTGAGAATGAATCATGACGTTCCTAACTCCTTGTGGACCGTCGATCTCTATGATTCATTGAAACCGTCACCTTTTGGACGGTGACATTTTGTTTGGTTGGCTGTCATCTTGTGAGTCTTTTTATAACAAATTCTTAACACATTTTAATTTAAGCACGACGCTGTGGCTGTTGCGTAGACTCACAGGAAAATCATTCTTCTATGGACTTGTTCTATCATATTGTGTACAAAAAAGAATCTAGATCAGTTTACAAGACTAATGCTTCATAAATAGGCACATAATTCACTTGTCATGCGGTTCCTAAATTACTAAAATCAGTATAAAGCTTGAAGTAGATATGCAAGTGAAGTAGGCATTGAGAATGACTTTCTGTACAAATTGGTGAGACTGATCATGCTCAAAGAGGTTTGTTTGGGCCTGAAAAAACATAATTGAAAGGTACAGCAATAGCTATTTTTATACAAGTTTATATACTATTCTTTTTTATTTTATCAGTTCAAGGTTATTCACTTAATATCTTTAGCTTAATGCCGTCATGCTCCAGACCCATAGGTGGTTCTTGGGGTGGCAACCCGTCGCATGTCAAACATGCAAGGCATTCAAATATATCACGACATAAGGATATAATAATTGCAACCTCCCTTTCAGAGTCAAGACATCTTTAATACAAGCCCAATCAAATAGGATTTAAAACCCTAAGTTAAAACACACAAGATCAATATAAGGAGTTCATCAAAATTTTGGCTTTGATAGGAGTCTCATTATATCTCTTTTCCTTATCCAATTCAGTTCTGTGGCTCTAAAAAATGTTGTAAAATTTAAATGAGATCACACTCAGTAAGTAAGCCTACAATAGATTATTATAACCAGTTTCGCATTTATAGCAAATCAAGTTTTGACATATGAAAACACTTGTCAAGCTTCCATATCTTCAAATACATATTTAAAACATACTAAATCTAAGCACATTTATAAAATAATTTTGGAAGCATAGTCATACAATAATTTCAAAATATGCAATGCAATCAAACCCACTGTATCTTTATAATTATAAATTTTTATCTGTGTCCCACGACCCTATATTATATCCGTAAACATTCCACTGGTGTATCACTCTTAAATGTCCCTAAGAGGATGGGTCCTAGTACCAGCGTCATGTCATATATCATAATTTATAGAACACATCCTACAGATTTGTGTCCTCCACATATTTTTCGGAGGTGGGTTCCGTATCTCTTGGCATATCACATCATATCATGTTATAGAGAACCGCGATGACATATAATAGCATAATCTCAAGTATCATAATTATATCTTGCATGTAATATATCATGCATCTTCACAAGCATAACTTCTCACATATACAGTTTGAACATTAGCAATTGCATAAAATTGTATCAAATAATACCAAATGGTTTTGCAAAGTTAAAGTAATCATATCCCTCATTAGTCACACACACACACACACAGATATATATATATATATATATATATATATATATATATGTCATTACTTTAAAAATATTAGTTGCAAATAACCAGACCAAATAATGAATTGCATACTCATGGTACTATTTAACAATTTCAAAGTAGTCAAATCAAATACCATAATTCCATTCTTTCTTATTTCATAAATTAATACAGCTATAATTTAAATTTACATATTAAATAATTTATGAAATCATAATAATTGGCTAACTTACCTTAGCATGCTAATCCCAAAATGCAAGTCAGTTATTTGGACTTCTAGGTACCAACAATATTATTTTACATAATTAAATCTCTAAAATTGGGTAACAAGGTATCCCCTAAATTCTACCCAATCTAATCCGAGGCCTAACTTTGGGCTCAAATATCTTCAAGAATAGCAGTTCAAATGGAAAAATAAAACTTTTTCATAAATTAGGATTAAAACTGATCCAACCCATATGCTCATTTCTCTATCCCTGACCCATTGCAAGGCCCAAAAATTTGGCCCAAGTGGGCTCATATATCGGCCCACTCAGCCCAAAATAGGGTCTCCCTTGTTTCTTTTTTTTTCTTCTTCTTCTTCTTTCCCATTCCCCTGGTTCAGGGTGCCCGTGCCCGGCCAGGGTCACCGTCGGCCTTTCCCTGGGACTACTCAGCCATCGGCGACCGGCCCAAAGCCGGTTGCTGGTGTGGCCTTTCCCTCTCTCTCTTTTCCTCTCTTTCTTTTCTCTTTCTCCTACGGCACCCTTACTATGCCAATGGCATGGCCGGTCACCACCGACCCACTGGACCCTTACCGGATGCTTGCCCGGTGCCGATGGGGGCTGCCGCCCACCTTTTAGGCCCAGCAAGGCACCAGGCACGCCGCCAGGTCTGGATCAATGCAGGAACCGATTTGGCTCCCGCTCTGCAGAAGGGCTGCCATGGCCCTCTCCTCCCTCTGTCCTTTGTCCGATCCCCCACCAGACATTGCTCTCGATGCCGGTGGAGCCGCCAGCCTCTGCTCAGGTTTGGCGAGGCAACAGGAATGCCATCGGGCCTGAACCCAAATAGTTGGAGGACCACCATGGCCCCCTCCTCACTCCTAACTTTCTCTCTGGCATGGGTAGTGTTGACCCAATTATTGATTTTGATGATTAACAAAACTAATTGAGTATAACATTTGAAGTTACTAATGATTTTGGTTTAGTTTTTCAGTTTATGATATGATTTATTAATCAAAATCACAAGAAAAATCAAGTTCTAGTTCGAATCTAATGTCAAGGTAAGATTGCAGACATTAGAGTCGACATAGAATCACGGAGTCGACTCTAGAAATCGGCATAGACTTAGAGTCGACACCTGTACTGTTAGAGCCAACTCCAACAGAAAAGACAGAACAATGGTTTTTTCGATCACGACTTAGAGTCGACTCCTGGACTGTTAGAGTCGACTCCAGAAGATTTTCTTGTCGACCCCAGAAAAGTCAGAGACGACTCCAGATCGAGCGGATTGGGGATTTTCGATTTAGAGCCGACTCCAGAAAAGTTAGAGTCGACTCCAGTTTGTCAGAAACGACTACAGAACTGTCAAAACATCTCTAAACTTTATCTTTATCTTTTTAATCCCAACGGCTATTACTATATTTTGTTCTAATCCTTCTTACACTTGTTTCTAACGGATAGTTTTAGGCTATTTATGGATTAAGAAGAATCTATAAGAAGAGGTTTCATTGTATCCAAAAAAGAAAGAGGAAAAACAAGAAAACAAGAGAGGAAAATCAGAAATACAAGAGTGAAATCCATCAGAAAATCAAAAGAGAAAAGAGGGAAGATTCGAAAGGAAAGATTATACTGATCTCCAAAAGAAAAGAGAGAGATTTCTAGCATTCCTTGTTTTATTTTGAAGAAATCCCAAAAGAAGAAGCAAGCCCTAGCTTTCTAATCTTCGGAGCTTCAAGAGCATTCTAAAGGAAGATTCACTCAAGAGAAGAGAAGAAGCAAGCCACCAAGATCTGCAAATCAGGCTTTGATTCCTATCTCTTATTATTGTTCTATTATTGTATATTTGCTCATTGGAGGAGCTTTTAAATTTGTAAAAACGTTATTGTTTTTGGGTCAATCAGAGGATTGATTCCGTTGAGGCTATTAGCCTTGAGCAAGCAGTTTGCTTGTGTTGTAAGGTTGTGTGCTGGTGGGCCTTGAAAACCAGCTAGGTTCGTTGTGCATCCGGAAAACAACAAGTTTGAGTTGTGAGCTTGCAAAACAACTCTGCTGTAATCAAATTGATTATAGTGTGGACCCAAGAGGTATTTGGGAGTGGATGTAGGTGTAGGTACACCGAACCACTATAAAACTTCTTGTGTTTGCAGTGATTATTTCTTGTCTTTTACTCTCTATCTTTGCACACTCTGTTTTAATTCGATACATCTAAGTTTTCACTTTCGCTGGGGGATTTTTTTTAAAAAGAGTTTAATTTTTGAAAAACCCAATTCACCCCCCCCCCCCCTCTTGGGTTGTTATCTGGACCAACAATTGGTATCAGAGCTAGTGCTCATTTGATTTGATCTAACAATCAAGAGTCAAAGATCCACATGGCAACTCAAGCTGGTTCATCTTTTTCCAAAGGCCAATCTACAAATAGACCACCCTTGTTTAATGGTTTAAACTATGGTTATTGGAAGGCTAGAATAAAAATTTTCATTCAAGCACTTGACTATGATCTATGGAGCATTATAGTCAGTGGACTACACACACCCACTACTAGAATTAATGGTATGGAGATTCCTAATCCGGAAATGGAATGGGATGAACATGATAAAAAATTGGCACAACTTAATGCCAAGGCTATGAATGTTTTGTACTGTTCATTAGATGCAAATGAATTCAATTGTATATCTATTTGCATTTCTGCTAAGGAAATCTGGGATAGACTTGAGGTTACCCATGAGGGAACAAATCAAGTCAAGGAATCAAAGATTAACATGCTAGTTCATAAATATGAATTGTTTAAAATGGATGCATGTGAATCTATTTCTGATATGTTTACAAGATTTACTGATATAGTTAATGGTTTAAAAAGTCTTGGTAAATCTTATGATAATTCTGATCTTGTGAGAAAGGTTTTGTGTTCCATGCCTAGACTTGAGAAGCTAAAGTGACTGCAATACAAGAGGCAAAGGATCTAAGTACCCTACCCCTGGAAGAATTATTGGGATCCTTAATGACTCATGAGCTTCAAGTTAAGCAACATATTGATGATGATGAGTCAAAGAAGAAGAGGACTATGGCTCTTAAGATTTCTGAATATATGGAAGAGCCTCATGAATCTGAAGATGAAAGTGATGATGAGGACATGGCACTCATCACAAGGAAGTTTAAAAGATTCAAGAAGAAAAAGAAGTTTGAAAAGAAAAAGGCCGTTTGCTAGAAAAGATGAGGACAAGGGCAAAGAAAAAGAAGTTATCTGTTTTGAATGCAAGAAGCTGGGACACTTTAAATCTGAATGCCCACAACTAAAGAAAGGCACCCGGAGATTCAAAAAGAAGGCAATGATGGCCACAGAGTGATTCAGAAAGCTCAAGTTCCGAAGAGGAAGAAAAGAGTGAAATGGCCAATCTATGCTTCATGGCTGACAATAATGAAGTAAGTCCAAGTTTTCTTGATGATTTTACTTTCGATGAGTTGCATAGTGCTTTTTATGAATTAATGGATGATTTTGCAAAATTAAGTTCAAAGAACAAAGATCTGAAAAATCAAATGCAAAATCTATCTTTAGAAAATGAAAAGCATGTTGTAGAAAAAAGAACTTTGATGAAAGAAAATGAAAGCTTGAAAAATGAAGTTGATAGATTTAAACCTATAGTTGATAAATTTACTTTAAGCTCTATCAAACTTAATATAATTTTGGACAATCAAAAAGCTGTTTTTGATAAAGCTGGATTAGGATATAATCCACTTAAAAAGCAAAAATCCTTGAAAAATATTTTTGTACATGCTGAAAAATCATCAAATATTACTTGTTTTAAATATAGAAACAAAGGACATAAATCTTATATGTGTAAAACTCCACATGATAAAAGAAGATGATTTGGATTCCCAAAGGAACAATATTTATTGCATCTAACCATGAAGGACCCAAGAAGACTTGTGTACCCAAAGTTAAGATATGAATATTTTGCAGGAGTGTCTTGCAGCCATCAGACTGAAAAAAAGTGGTACCTTGAAGTGGTTGCTCAAGATACATGACAGGTGACAAAGATCAATTCATCACCCTTGAATCGAAAAGAGGTGGAGTAGTTACTTTTGGTGATAATGGTCAAGGCCATATCATGGGTATTGGTAAGATTCAAATTACTCCATCTACTCATTTGATATGTTTTATATGTTGATGGACTTAAGCATAATTTAATAAGTATTAGCCAACTGTGTGATAAAGGTTTCAAAGTTTCCTTTGAAGCTTCTATTTGCACTGTTACAATCCCATTAATAACAGCATTATTCTTGTTGGTAAACGTTATGGCAATGTGTACTTAATTGATTTGAGTAATTTATCTCCAAGTAATCAATGCTTAGTTACCAATAATGCTAAGATGAATGAGATTGGTTGGCTATGGCACCATAGATTAGGTCATGCAAGCACACATCTAATCTCTAAACTATTGAAAATGGATCTAGTTAAAGGTATTCCTAGCTTAGATTTTGAAAATAATCAAATCTGTGATGCATGTCAATTTGGAAAAACAAACAAAACTTCTTTCAAATCTAAGAATATTGTTTCAACTACTAGGCCACTAGAGCTACTACACATGGACCTTTTTGGACCTACTAGAACCACAAGTCTAGGAGGAAAAAATATGGTCTTGTGATAGTAGATGATTACTCTAGATTCACTTGGGTAATATTTTTGGCTCACAAAGATGAGACTTTCTCAATATTCCTGAAATTTGTTAAGAAAGTCACAAATAAGAAAAACACTACCATAGTGTCTATTTGAAGTGATCATGGAACAGAATTTGAAAATCACTTATTTAAAAAATTCTGTTTTGAAAAAGGCATACATCATAATTTTTCAGCACCTAGGACACATCAACAAAATGGAGTTGTAGAAAGAAAGAATAGGACTTTAGAAGACATGGCCCGTACCATGCTATGTGAAAGCCAACTTCCAAAATATTTTTGGGGAAGCTATAAACACAGCATGTTACATCCTAAATAGAGCCCTGATTAGACCTATCCTTAAGAAGACTCCCTATGAACTATGGCATAATAGGAAACCAAATTTAGGTTATTTTCATGCATTTGGTTGTAAATGCTTTATTCATAATAATGGTAAGGACAATCTTGGGAAGTTTGATGCAAAGTTGATGAAGGCATTTTCCTAGGATATTCTACATCTAGCAAGGCATATAGAGTATTTAATAAAAGAAGTTTAGTTGTAGAAGTATCCATTCATATAGTGTTTGATGAGTCTTTAGCATCAAGTTTGGTAAAATTGATGATGAGGAAGATACATCTTTGCTTGAAAGAGGTATTGAAAAATTAAATGTATCTTCAGATCAAGAACCTGAAGCTAAGGATGATGACTCACCTAAGGATGATGATATTGATACTGCTCATAATGATAAAGATCTACCTAGAGATTGGAGATATGCTTATGGTCATCCTAAGGACCTAATCATAGGTGATCCATCTCAAGGCATAAGGACTAGATCATCAATGAGAAATATCAATAATCATCTTGCATTTGTATCCCATACAGAACCCAAAACTATAGAGGAAGCTGAGAAAGATAGTTATTGGATGTTAGCAATGCAGGAAGAGTTAAACCAATTCACTAGGAACCAAGTTTGGACTCTAGTAGATGGACCTAGAGATCACCCTATAATAGGATCTAAATTGGTTTTTAGAAATAAATTGGATGAAAATGGCTTGGTGATTAGAAATAAGGCTAGATTAGTCGCAAAGGGATATAATCAGGAAGAAGGTATAGATTTTGATGAAACCTTTGCACTGTTGCTAGATTAGAAGCCATTAGACTACTGCTTGCATTTGCATGTCATATGAATTTCAACTTATTTCAAATGGATGTTAAAAGTGTATTTTTAAATGGTTTTATAAATGAGAAGTTTATGTTGAACAACCTCCTGGTTTTGAAGATCATGAATTTCAAACCACGTCTTCAAACTACACAAAGCACTTTATGGTTTAAAGCAAGCACCTAGAGCTTGGTATGATAGATTGAGTAAATTCTTAATTGAAAATAATTTTTCTAGAGGAAATGTTGATAAAACTTTATTTTTAAAAAGAAAAGAAAAGGATTTTTTAATTGTTCAAATTTATGTTGATGACATTGTATTTGGTGCTACTAACAATCTCCTTTGTCAAGAATTTGCTAAGTTAATGCAGGAGAATTCGAAATGAGCATGATGGGAGAATCAACTTCTTCCTTGGACTTCAAATCAAACAAGAGAAAGCGGGGATTTTATCAACCAAACAAAGTACACAAAGAAATACTCAAGAAGTTTGGTATGGAATCTACTAAACCCCTTGGTACGCCAATAAGTCCCTCATGCAAGCTGGACAAGGATGAAGAAGGTAAAAAGTATATCAGAAGCATTACCGAGGTATGATCGGATCACTTCTTTACTTAACTGCAAGTAGGCCAGATATTATGTTTTCTTTGCCTATGTGCAAGATATCAATCTAATCCTAAAGAATCACATTTATTTGCTGTTAAAAGAATCTTTAGATACTTAAATGGAACTAAAAATGTAGGATTATGGTATTCTAGAGACTCAACTTTGAAATTGATTGCTTATTCTGATTCTGATTATGCTGGTTGTAAATTAGATAGGAAGAGTACAAGTGGTGCATGCCAACTTTTAGGAAATAACTTAATCTCTTGGTTTAGCAAGAAGCAAAATTTGGTTGCATTATCCATGCTGAGGCAGAGTATGTTGCAGCTGGAAGTTGCTGTGCTCAAATCCTTTGGATTAAGCGACAACTTGAAGATTACGGTATCACACTTGATAAAATTCCTATTAGATGTGATAATACAAGTGCAATCATCTAACTAAGAATCCAATCCAACACTCTAAACTAAACACATAGAAATTAGACATCACTTTATTAGAGAACATGTTTCCAACAATGATGTTTGTCTTGAATATGTGAATACTAATGATCAATTAGCTGATATTTTATCAAACCATTAAGTGAAGAAAGATTTATTATCTTAGAGGAGAATTAGGAGTTTGTGATCCTTTAGAATGACTTTCTGAAACTCTTAAGGACAACAACTATCTAGACTTCATCAATTTCTTGAAAATCCTCTATGTTCAATAAGGAAATTTATCTAGAAATTTGATTCATTGTTTCCCAATTAATTAAGGAACACTTATCTAGAGTTTGATGATTAATTTGATTAGTTTCAGATCCTTGAAATTCGAATTTTTCACTGAAACTATTGTGAGTCGACACCTATAGTTTGTGGAGTCGACACCTTCCTATTTGATGTTCTGTCTGGGCAATTAGAGCCGACACCTACTTCTGCAGAGCCGACTCTAATTCGGGCACTGATAGATTTTCTGGTTCGGAGCCGACACCTCGCTTTGCGGGAGTCGACTCTAAGTGAACCTAGGTCAAAATATATAGGCGGAGTCGACACCTAACTGGATTCTATCGTCTCCAATCCTCTCTAGAGCCGTTCCAAACCTATTCCAACCCCTCTAAACTCTTCAAATCCCTTGATTACTCATTCCAATCAAATCCTATGGCTCCTAAAAGGCGTGCTATCGTTGGAGGTTCGGCCGTTCCACGAGGCGTTGCACGATTCGGAGGCAAGCGCCATCTTCATCATCTTCTGCCACTCGTGAGGCTTCTCCACCATCTCCATCTTCTCCTCACATCGACCAATTAGCGGGTAAGGCTATCACAACCGGAAGGAAGGTTGATTTCGATTTCTTTGCTTCGGAGGGTTTCTCTATTGGACGTCAATTGAAAGAAATGGGATGGGAGAAAGTTTGTTCTTTGGATGTTCCTACCTACCCGGCCCTCGTAAGAGAATTCTATAATGATTTGAGTAGAGGAGAGGGAGGTTAGTAAGTTATGTGAGAGGAACAAGAGTTGTGATCACTGCTGAGATACTTGAAATTTGTTAGAGATGCCCACTGTTTGGATAAATGAGTATCAGTATGATGATCGTGGTGGTGCCCTATCTAGGATGTTGGGGAGAGAGTATCTGAGTTTGAGGAAATTTTAGCAAATCAACTGAATTTGGAACTTAGACGTCTTCACAACATCTGCGGGAGGATATTATTTCCAAAGATAGGCAGATTTGAGTATGTCTCAGAGCGAGACATCTTGCTGATGGATTGTATATTACCGGGCAGCCAGTAAACTTAGCTGGGATGATGATAGGCTATATGGCAGAGGCAGCTACCAAGAAAAGATCTACATTGCCATATGGTATGATTCTGACTTTGGTATTCAGAAGCCAAGGTGTATTAATCATGGACAATGAGCCACTGAGGAAATTAAGACATACAGACTACTACAGTGTCTCTACCATTCATCGTATGGGCTTCAGAAAGGTAAATGGTAATTGGATAAAAGGAGGACGAGAGGCTAGAGCAGAGGAGGCTAGAGTTGAGGAAGCCAGAGTAGAGGACATCCCTGGACCATCAGTTGCGGGACCATCAGTCCCTGACCCATCAGTTACAGGACCATCTACTGCTGGACCTTCTGAGGCTAGACCGAGTACATATTCTTCACCTCCACCTCAGACAGCTTTTGTATCTGGGAGATTTTCTGATGAGCAGATTGGTCAGCTCAGAGCGTTACTAGCTGAGTATGACAGTTAGAGGTGCAATGATATTTGTCAGATGAGAAATGACATCAGATAATTTAAGGAGGAGATCAATTCCAGACTCGACTTGATTTCATTTTCCATTAGCCGCTCTACAGAGTCCCTTGGCACTGAGCTTCAAAAGATTTTTGAAAGGCTGGAAGGGATTGCAGATGGATCTAAAGCTTATCTAGATGCTACTGGATAATTGAAGAAAGATTTAGACCTTGTTGTTGCTCAAGTTGAGAGTTGTCTTGAAGGCTTTAAGAAATCATAAAAGATGAGATTATGGAAATGATAGGCCATCTGAAGAAAATTGTATACAAGCATGTTTGATTGACCTTCCATTTCCTACAGTGATACCCTATCTAATCCAATCCTACCCTAACCTTTTAGAAACCTAAGAGTAGCTTTTCATAGTTTGTATCTTAGGATTTCTAGTTTACTATACTTTGTTAGCTTGTATCCAGGATTTTTTGATTGATATAGTACTTTACTAAGAATGTATTTTGATAAACACATGTAATGCATCTTGAAATGACATACAATTATCTTTTATGACGAGCAATTACAATGAATGAAGTTTACTATCTCTATGATTGAATGAACCAACAACCTCGCTCTGATAA
>UESW01002046.1:0-29968 GCA_900491605.1 Calamus simplicifolius | reverse complement strand
GAACTTGATCCTTGCGGTCCACGATACGCATAGGATGCTTTTAATATGTTAAATCTTTCTTCAACTGTATAGGCTCAAACTCTATTATATGATTAGGGTCAGAAATATACTTCCTTAACATAGAGACATGGAACACATTGTGTATCCTAAAAAGTATTGGAGGCAGTGCCAGGCTATAAGCTACCTCTCCTACTTTACTCAAGATCTCAAATGGCCCAATATATTACGGACTCAGCTTTCCTCTAATCCCAAATCTGATCACATCTTTGGTTGGTGATACCTTTAAGAAGACATGGTCCCCAACCTGAAATTCCAACTCCTTTCTCTTGACATCAACATAGCTCTTCTGCCTTCTCTAAGTTGTACGAAAACGTTCCTTAATCAATTGCACCTTCTTCACTGTCTGCTGAATCAGCTCAGGGCCTAACAATTTTTACTCTCCCACATCATCCCAACATAAAGGAGACTGCACCTCCTTCCATACAGAGCCTTAAATAGAGCCATCTGGATACTGGCCTGATAGCTGTTATTATATGCAAACTCCACTAAAGGTAAGTGGTTATCCCATGCACCACCTAAGTCCATCATACATGCTCACAATATGTCTTCCATAATCTGTATGGTCCTCTCTGATTGTCCATCTGTCTGGGGTGATAGGTTGTGCTGAAGTTTAATTTGGTTTCCAAGGCTCTATGAAGACTTTTCCAGAACTAGAACATGAATCTGGTATCCCGATCTGATACAATAGATACAGGAACACCATAGAGTCTCACGATCTGCTCGATGCACATACTGGCCAATTTTTCACTAGAGACCCCAACTCTGAAAGGTAGAAAATGAGCTGACTTTGTTAGTCTATCCACAATGATCCAAACTGCATCATTGTTCCTAGGAGTTTTGGGCAAACCGGTCACAAAGTCCATCGTAATCTTTTTCCATTTTCATTGTGGAATCATCAGAGACTGATGAGGTCCCACAGGCCTTTGATGCTCGGCTTTCACTTGCTGACACACTAAGCACTTGGCCACATACTAAGCAATCTCTCTTTTCATTCTCTTCCATCAAAATTTTTCTTTAAGTCTCTGTACATCTTAGTACCTCCTGGATGCATAGTATAGGGAGAGTAGTGAGCCTCTTTCAAAATTTTGGCTTTAGCTCCTCCATGTTTGGCACACAGAGTCTACCTTCAAATCTCAAGGATCCATCCTTCATTATACAAAATTCATTCTAAAATCCTGACTGCATGCTTCTTTAATCATTTGTAGATTTGGATCTTCTTTTTAGGAGGACATGATCCTGTATATTAGGGTTGGCTGGAGTACAAGTGCTATTACAAGTCCATCAGACTATTGTACTCTCAATCCAGCCTCCCACCTCTTAAGGTCCCTCAAAATGTGAGGCTGGAAAGCAATCATAACAGCCAACTCTGAAGAGGATTTTTTGCCCAAAGCATTAGCTACTATATTGGCCTTCCTTGGATGATAGTGTAGGTTCAGGTCATAATTCTTCAGTAGCTCCAACCACCTCCTCTACCTCGAGTTTAGTAAATATGTATTTTAGACTCTTATGGTCTGTATACATATCACACGACTCCCCATATAGGTAATGTATCCAAATCTTCAGAGCAAAAACCATAGAAGCCAATTCAAGGTCATGGGTAGGGTAATTCTTCTCATAAGGCTTCAGTTGTTTGGAGCATAGGCTATCACCTTTCTATTCTGCAACAAAACACATCCCAATCTTTTTTGAGAGGCATCAGTAAATAGAGTAAATCCTTCAGATCCTATCGAAAGAACAAGAATGGAAGCGGACACCAGGCACTGCTTTAGCTTCTGAAAACTTTTCTCACACTCTTCTATCCAGTCAAACTTTACTCGCTTTTGGGTTAATCAAGTTAGGGGTAAAGCAATGCGAGAGAACTCCTCCATAAATCTACGATAGTACCCAGCTAGCCCAAAGAAGCTTCTGACTATAGCCACATTGGAAGGCTGGCTCCAGCTTACGATAGCTTCAATCTTTTTTGGGTTCACAAATATGCCATCTTTAGATATTATATGACCCAAGAAGGATACTTGATCCAACCAAAAATTATACTTCTATAGCTTGGCATAAAGTTTCTTCTTTCGAAGAATCTGTAGAACAATTCTCAGGTGGTCCTCATGCTCCTTTTGACTCTTGAAATATATCAAGATATCATCAATGAAAACCACCACAAACTGATCCAAGTATGGCTTAAAAATTTTGTTCATTAAATCCATGAATATCGCCAGGGCATTTATTAACCCAAACAACATCACCAAGAACTCATAGAGGCCATACCTGGTTCTGAATGCAGTCTTAGGTACATCTCAAGCCTTGATTTTGAGTTGATGGTATCCTGACCTGAGATCAATATTTGAGAATACCTGAGCTCCTTGGAGTTGATCGAATAAGTCATCAATCCTCAACAGAGGGTACTTATTCCGTACTGTTACCTTATTAATTTTTCAGTAATCAATGCAGAGCCGAAGACTGCCATCTTTCTTCTTAACAAATAGGACTGGAGCATCCCAAGAGAAACACTTGGTCTGATAAATCTCTGATCTAAGAGCTCTTACAACTGACCCCTTAGTTCCTTTAGCTAAGCTAGGGCCATACAGTATGGGGCCTTGAATATAGGTCCAGTTCTAGGGACCAAATCAATGGAGAATTTAACTTTCTGATCTGGGGGCAAATCAATCAATTCATCTGGAAAGATATTAGGGAACTCTCGAGCTACTGGAATATCCTCCAACTTGGTCTCTTCCTATTGAAAGTCCTTGACTACAGCAAGAAATCCTTGGCCATCATTCATCAGATACTTTTTAGCCTACAGTGCTCATACGAATACCGAGGCTAGGTGTTTTTGACTTCTAGTAAAACTAAATTCAGGTTGACTTGGAATTTTGAAGTTTACTATTTTCCTGAAGCAGTCTACTGAAGCATGATAGGAGGCCAACCAATCCATCCCAAGTATAACATCAAAGAACTTTAGTGGAAGGATGATTAGATATGCTCTTAACCTTCTATCCTCCATGTCAATCAAGCAGGATTTGCATACTATGTTAACCTTCATAATATCTCCATTTGGAAATGCAATATGTAACTCTTGCTCTAAAGGAATGGGTGTCAATGATGCATTCTTATCAAGATAGATGTTAGATATGAAAGAATGCATGGCACCCAGGATCAATTAAAGTTTGAGCATAAGTAGTGCCTACTTTAATCATTCCTGGACATAAGTTTAATTTGTTTTAATCATCAAAGGTTTAACCTAATTTTATAATCAATTATCAATGTATTACACTAGATATGAATATAATACTAGATATAAATTGAGTGGTATACCTATCACTATAGAATTAGAGGCGGCAGCATCTTGCTGAGTAAGGGTGAAAACCTTTCCCTGGGTCCTAGACGGCTGCTGCTAAAGTTGCTGGCTCTTTCCTTGATTGAAGAGGGCTACTGATCCTTTCGGAGGGGACAGGTGGCCATCTTATGATCCGCTTTCCCACATATGAAGCAGGCACCAGGTAATCTACGGCAAAGCCTTTCCGGATGGAAGGTCCCATAATGACGGCAACAAGTCTCCTTACTCCTTTGTCCTACTGAGGCCTGATGTATGCCTTTCTTCTTGGCCTAGTGATCGCTATTGTTGGTGGTCAAAAATAAAACCTACTTACTACTATAGCTAGTAGTAAATCGGAATCGTATCCTTAGGGATCAAAGGCAATTATTTCATAAAAAGAAAAAAAATTATCTATAAAGGATTATATTAAGAATAGCGGTTATTAAAGATAATAACAAATTAATTAATAAAATTCAAACAGTAGGAGAAGCAACCCAGGAATCTGAATCCACCATGCAAATATGTTTTATCTTCTTTTCTTTATGTTGCATTAGAAATAATTTTTTTTAAATTAGAATAATTTATCTCTTGTTAGGCACGGATCATATCAAGAGATTATGGTATGCCCGCTTAGAGTATAAACTATCTAATAATTATAAGGTTAAGGGTCTAATCTATTATACTATGATCTGTCTCTCTTAGGTACGTACCATATCCTGAGATCATGGTACGTCGATAGAGGGTACATGCATGTATGCTAGATCAAAACCTCAGAAAAAATAACTCAAAAGATATAATAAAGAAGAGAATAATTTTTATTGCATAGAAATTAAGAATAAAAAGAAAGATAAAACCTGATTAGAGGCTTTATCATCATCCAAAGTTCAAGGAATCTAGCCACACATTGCTGCCATCAGCATTTCCTCCATAATTTTCCTCTCCTAGGCCTTAATACAATAATCTAAATAAAAGAAGAATAAAAAGAGCTTTGTAGAAACTCCTCTCCAACTACTGCCTAAGGTTCTCCTTTTATAGAGCTTGTCTAGGGCTTTCTCCTAGTCAAAGTTGGAGTCAATCGAGCACTCAAGATCGTTCAGATATCTTGAAAAAATTCTCAACCATCTGTTCAACATCACCTGCCTTAGTTTGCACTAGGAATCATGCAAAATTATCTCTTTCTTCCTTTTTGGGCAAACCAAGTCTTGATTTGAGTGTCATCTGCATTGCTGGACTCTAAAAATTGAGCTCTTTCCATCTATAGGATCTTTTCTACAAATATCTATAAAAATATCAATTCTTAATAAATTTAAAGTTATTAATATTTATTTTAATAGTTAAATTAAGATAATAAATAAACTTATCATATCCCCCAACTTAATCATTGCTAGTCCCTTAGTATAGTAATTAAAATAAAACCATGCGTCACTATAATTCTTTTTGCAAAATTAAATCTAGGCTTAAGGTTAAAAGAAGCTAGCCAGTATCACTAAGTATTGAGTTTCTAAAATAAATTTTGTAGTCAGAACTATCAAAAACTTTTTTAGAGTTCATCATAGATCTGCAAAACTTATGTTTGTGATGGCTAACTTAGCATTTCGGTACTAGCTTGTAAAAAATAAGGGTATCTTCGCTTATCACTTACTTTGATTAATTTTCTATACACCCTTAAATTAAGCACATGACCTGAGGTAGCTTTCACACTGCCTAATATATTTTTTTTTTTTTTTTTTTATTTATTTAATTTTAATTTTTTAGCGATATCTTCACATTGCCTACTTTTTGATGCGAACAACAACACTTACTTAGATGAAAGTGCCCGATTACTCAATGAAAAACCAATGTTTAGACTTATTATTATTATATATATATATATATTATTTTCTCTGACATGTAGCTTTTTTCTTAAATTCAAGTTTTTCTTATTATGATATATATAAGTTACCAATTTTTAGTAATAATTGAATCTTCAATTGACCTTACAACTAATAACTAATTTACCTTGGTGTGCATGTGCAATGAAAGTGCTAATAGCCTTTAGATAACCTAAGTAGATTTCTAAAAGTCTGACCATCTAGTCTACTCCTTAACTCTCTACAATAATTAGCCAATACTTTCTAACTCTATTACCTTTTTCTAGTCAATTTTGCTCAAGAATTTCTTTCATAGCACATGATTTATAAAAATTTGAAATTTTTAGAAAAATGCCAAGGTGTTTTCAAAATATTTTTTTAAAAAGGTTTCTCTTACCCTCCAACTTAATTTCCATTGTTCTCAATGAAGTTAGGAAGAATAAAATAAGGAGAAACACCACCTGGATAAGATGTGCCTCGTGTAATGTTAGGAGTAATCGTGCGGAGTAGTCTCTTATTCCTAAAAATAAGAATCACTAAAATAAAGGTCAATAAATAAAATTTTGGGTTGCCTCCCAAAAAGCGCTAAGTTTAACATCTTCAGCCAGTCGTTATGGCTTACTCTGGTTCATACAGGATCATAACCTCCCCAGCTTCTTCAATGGATAATTCTAAGAATGGTTTCAAGCGTTGTCCATTAACTTTGAATATAGCACCATTACTTGGATTTTCAATTTCTATCGCTCCACGTGGGAAGACTTCTTTTACTATGTATGGGCCAGTCCATCTAGATCTTAATTTTTCTGTAAATAGGTGAAACCTTGAATTGTATAAGAGAACTTTTGCCCACGAGTAAAAGATTTTCTAAAGATAACTTCGTCATGGAAGGTTTTAGTTCTCTCCTTATAAATTTTTGCATTCTCATATGCTTCGTTTCTAATTTTCTCAAGTTCATCTACTTCTAATTTCTTCTAGTCTCCGGCTGCATCCAAATACATGTTTAATTATTTTATGGCCCACATTGCCCTATGCTCTAATTCTACTAGCAAGTGACATGCTTTACCAAATACAAGCCTATAAGAGACATTCCTAAATTTATCTTGAAGGCAGTGCAATATGCCCAAAGTGCATCCACTAGCTTCACTGACCAATCTTTTCTAATAGAACTCACAGTCTTCTCTAGGATTTGTTTGATTTATTGATTAGAAACTTTTGCTTGCCCACTCATTTGCGGGTGATAAGGTGTGGCCATCTTATGGGTGATGTTATACTTTCTTATTAGTAGTGATGCAAATGATTTGTTGCAGAAGTGTGTTCTACAGTCACTGATGATAACCCTTGAAATACCAAAGTGGGAGAGGATATGCTCTTTGAAAAATTTTACAATAATTTTGTTGTCATTAGTTCTGCAAGGTATTTCCTCTATCCACTTGGATACGGAATCTATAGCTATCAAAATATATTCATTTTCAAAAGATTTTGGAAACGGTCCCATAAAGTCAATTCCCCATATATCAAAAATTTCTACAATCAATATTGGATTCATAGGCATCATATCTCTTTTTATGATTCAGTCTATTTTCTAGCATCTAACACAACTTTTACAATATTCATAAGCATCTTTGAATAGGTTAGGCCAGGAGAATCCACATTGAAGTACCTCTGCTGTTGTCTTTTTAGCTCCAAAATGACCATCACAAGCTTGGTCATGGCAAAAGGACAAAATGCTCCTAACTTCTTGATCTGGGATGCATCTCCTAATAATCAAGTCATAACATTGTTTAAATAAATATGGGTCATCCCAAATAAAGTATTTTACTTGAGAGAAAAATTGATTTCTATCCTGAGCATTCTAGTGCATCAAAATCTGACCAGTGGCTAAGTAATTGACTATGTCAGCATACTATGATTCCATAGTGGTAGACATAAGTTGTTCATTAGGAAAGGACTCATTGACAGATAGTTCTTCAGTAGATGTGATCGCTAACCTAAATAAATGATCAGCTACTACGTTTTCAATACCCTTTTTATCTATGATCTTTAGGTCAAATTCTTGTAAAAGCAAGACCCATCTAATTAAGCATGCCTTGGCATCCTTCTTTGAAAGAAGATGCCTAATGGCAGGTATAGATGACTACATGACCCCACTAAGTAAGACCTAAATTTTTTTAGTACAAATATCACAGCTAAAAATTCTTTTTCAGTGATAGAATAGTTAAGTTGTGCATCATTTAAGGTCTTACTAGCATAGTAGATCACTCGAGGTAGCTTATCAATTCTTTGCTCTAGGACCGCTCCTATGGCATGATCGGATGCATCACACATTAGCTCAAAAGGTTGAGTCCATACAGGTGGGTGAACGATTGGTGCTAAGGTTAATTCTCTCTTTAAATATTCAAAGAACTCAAGACATTCAGATGTGAAGTCAAATTTGACTTATTTGGCTAATAGGTTAGTCAATGGTCGAGCCACTTTGCTAAAACCTGATAAATCTTCTATAAAATCCAGCATGTCCAAGGAATGATCTTATTTCTTTGACTGATTTAGGTGGAGGAAGATTTGCAATCAAATATACTTTGGCCTTGTCTACTTCTATACCTCTATTTGAAATTACATGGCCAAGAACAATACCTTCCTTCACCATAAATTGCACTTCTCCCAATTTAGTACTAGATGCTTTTCTTTGCATCTTTCTAAGACCAGTCTAAGGTGATATAGGCATTTAGAAAAAGTAGAACCAAAAATAAAAAAGTCATCCATAAAAATCTCAAGGAACCATTCTACTATATCAGAGAAAATACTAATCATGGACCTTTGAAAGGTAGATGGTGCATTACACAAGCCAAAGGGCATATGTCTATACGCGAAGGTTCTATATAGACAAGTAAATGTTGTCTTCTCTTGATCCTCTGAGGCTATTGCAATTTGATTGTAACCAGAGTATCCATCCAGAAAATAGTAAAAGTCATGCCCTGCTAATCATTCTAACATTTGGTATGTAAAAGGAAAAGAAAAGTTTTCCTTCTTAATGGAAGCATTTAATTTTCTATAATCAATGCAGACCCTCCATCCTATTTGAATTCTTGTAGGGACCAATACATTGTTGTCATTTTGTATCACAGTGACTCCTGACTTCTTGGGCATCACTTGCATGGGACTTACCCAAGAACTATATGAAATAGGATAAATTATACCATTGTCAAGGAGTTTGATAATCTCTTTCCTTACTACTTCCTTCATGGCTGGGTTAAGTCTCCTTTGGGATTCTCTTGTAGGCTTGGCTTCTTCCTCTAAGTGAATCCTATGTTGAACGTTCGAGGGGCTAATCCCTTTTATGTCAGTCATGGTCCATCCAAATGTTTCTTTATTTTCTCTTAGGACATTCAGTAGTTCCCCTTCTTATGATGAGTCTAGGTCGATTGAAATAATTATAGGTAGGATTTTTGATAGACCTAGGTATGCATATTTGAGGTGCTTGGGAAGTGGTTTCAGTTCTAATTTGGGTGCTTCCTCTATTGATGGTTTGGGCAATGGTTCAGGTATTTTCTCTAGTGGTTCAATTGGAGGTTCCCATCTTGATTTTTCATCAATTGTAGCAACCTCATTAATTTGCTCCCCATCTTGGTTCATGCAGATTTCAAGGTCAAGCTCTTCGTCACTAAGGTCAATTGGATCATAAACAGTATCCTGAATATAATTTAAGTCACTCGTTTGATGTGTAATGGTAAGATTAAAAATATTAAGATCAATTGACATATTCCCAAAGAAAAGTTTCATTAATCTATTTTGACAATTAATTAGGCATTAGCTATAGCTAAAAATGGTCTACCTAAAATCATTAGGATGTGGCTCTTTGGGTTTATCACCGGCTTAGTTTTTAAAATCACAAAGTCCACCGGATAGATAAAGTCACCAACTTTGATCAACACATCCTCTACTATTTCCTTGGGTACTTTTAAAGAGTGATATGCTAGTTATAGGGTCATGCCCGTAGGCTTTAGTTCTCTCAACCTTAATTGCTCATATACAGAGAATGACAATATATTAACACTCGCCCCTAAGTCTAATAAAGCCCTATTTATGAGGATGTTCCCCACAATGCATGAAATAGTAGGTGACCCAGGATCTTTGTATTTTACTGGCATATGGTTTGATAGATAAGAGCTCATACTGGCTACCAGAAAGGCTCTCTTGGGCACATTTGTGGTCTTCTTTTTGGTACATAGATACTTAAGGAATTGGGCATAGGTTGGGACCTATTGGACCACGTCCAATAAAGGAATGTTCACTTTAACTTGCTTAAAGATCTCCAAAATTTTATCTAATTGGGTTGAATTTCGATTGGGCTTAAGTCTATTTGAGAATGGTGCTACAATCCTGATTTTTGGTTCATCTCCTTCTGGCATGGGGTCAGTTAGTCGGTTGGGCATTACATCAGACTCTGATGCCTCAGGTGTTTCTGGTTGACCTAGCTCAATAAGTTGTTCAAGTATCGGGGCATCTAATTCTTCTTCTTCATATGTACCCTCCTGGTTATCTATTTGTTTTCCAGATCTTAATGTATGAATGATACTTAGTTGGTTAATCTGTGCTCCTTGATTTGATCCTTAGATGTTTAGGTTCCTAGGTTAGCTTCGGGTTGACTCGATAGCTTACCCTGTTCTCTTTACTTATGATTGTGGCTAACTGACCTACATGCATCTCCAAACGAGTTATGGCCTGAGTATTAGTGGATAGCTGTTGCCCTGTGTTTTGCATAAAGTTATTAAGGATAGTATTGGTGCTATTTATCATGTCATAAGTGTCAGCTTGGGATTTAACTAGGGTTTCCAGGGCCTTGTCTAGGAAACTATACCTCTTTTTATTCTCATTGACTGGTGGATTATTTTTTTGTAAAATTGGGCCTTGGGTTAGGTTGGTTGAAGTTGAGACCACCTGCACTAGGACCTTATACCAGGCAAAGTTTGGATGGTTCCTCCACCCTGGGTTGTAGGTTGGTGCATAAGGATTGTTGGTTGTTCTTTGATAGGTTGCATTCACCTATGCACAACTATTTTCAGTTTAGGTCATGAAGTGGGGGCACTCTTCTACTATATATCCTAGCTCATTACATCCAATGCAGATAGGTGCAGCCACTTGATTTATATGATTTATCGGGGTCTGTCCCTTAAGTTTCAAGGCTTCTATCCTACGAATCAAAAATTCCATCTTAGCTTCTTCAGCTATAGATGGAGAGCATTGGTGCATACCACCTCTTGATGGTGTGGGTTTAGATTCCTTAGTTTCCTCTCATTGTAAGCTTTTTTCTGCTAAATCTTTTAGAAACTGCCAGGCTTCATTGGATGGTTTTTGCATAAAGTCGTCCTGACACATTGACTCAAGTATAGTTCTGGAGTTTAGGTTTAGACCTTCATAGAAGGTTTGACATAACCTCCAAGTTTCTATTCCATGGTGTGGACATTGGCTTAACATATTCTTAAATTGGTCTAGACACATCTAGAAAGGCTCTCCCCCTAATTGATGGAATTGGGCAATTTCATTTCTCAACTTGGCTGTTTTATGATGTGGAAAGAATTTTCTCAAGAATGCTTTAACAAAACCTTCCCAGGTCAAGATTGGTTGAGTAGGTAAACTATACAACCACTTTTTGGCATTTTTCTTAAGCGCAAAGTTAATTAGCCTAAGTTTTATAGCATCTTTTGAAAGTTCATGCATTCTCATAGTATCACATATTTCCTCAAATTCTCTAATAAAAATGTAAGCATCCTCAATTCCTATGAATTTAGGAAGCATGTTGATAATATGAGGCTTAATCTCAAAATTGGCCGCATTTGTTTGGGGTAGTTGAATGCATGATGGTTGGGTAGATCCAATTGGGTAGCAGTATTCTCTTAGGCTAAAGGGATGTCCTAATTCCTCCATAGTTACTTTTTCTTCGTCAAGGGTAGGGTCCAGATCTATCCTTACTAATCGATCGGACTTCCTTTTCCAAGTTGCAATTATGAATTTTTTTATGTTATGTAGAGAAAGAAAAAAAGAAGATTCTAAAAGAAGTATCCTAAGAAATTCTTAGAACTAAGAGCAATGAAGAATAATTTAATTAGGGTTTAATAATTAATAGCAATCAAGTTAACAAAGATTAGACTCTCTACTCTAGGTTTAACCTAGATCTAGACATCTCCTAACTTTCAAGACCGCTTTGGAGCCCTCCAAGTCAAAAATTAGCTGATCGATTAGCCAGTTAAGGGTAAGGTCAGTGGAGATCCCTCCATTGCTTACTTGGTAAGCGAATGGAACCAATTAAATAACCACTTTTCTTTTCTTTTCTAGACACAAGTTAATCAGTCAACCCCAACCTGATCCAACTCTTTCGGATGCCTTGTCCTATTGAACTTGAGTTCCTTAGGGGCTAACGTCTAGTTAATTTTAGAGTTAAAGGCTTGAGTTTAAGCATTATACAGGATGGTGGTTTGTGGGCTAAGAAAGGATAATAAAATCCCCACCTTATGTTATTAAGGATTGAACCCTTAAAGTATTTTATAGAAATGCAGTGCAATTCAAACAATGTGTCTAAACAAGTTAGAAAGTTTTTAAAGTTTATTATTTATTTTCTTAAATTAATTATGTTTTATGAAAAGTGTCTTAGGGTTTTCTTTTAGGTTCTTTAAGGTAAGTTAATTAAAAGAAAAGTTAATTACATTAAAAGTGGATTTGTGACAAGAAGGAGAGTAATAAATTTTTTAGTTAAAAAGAAAATAAAAAAATCTAATAATTAAGGTAACTAAAAAAAGGCAATAAGCTAAAGAGAGTAATAACTATCCAATAAAAGAAATTTTTTTATATAGAAGCATGAATAATAATGAAACAATAAGAGAAAATAAAAAATAAAAATAAGAATAAAATTAAAAGAAAATTTGTGATAATTAATTTTTTTAAAAAATTCTGAACTAATCGTGCCTGGATCTCTAGCAACGGTGCCAAAATTTGATCGCTATCATTAGCGGTCAAAATAAAATCTACTCACTACTATAGCTAGTGGTGAATCAGGATCGTATCCTCAGGGATCAAGGGCAATTATTTTATGAAAAAGAAAAAGAAAATTTATCTATAGAGGATTATATTAAGAATAGTGGTTATTAAAAGATAACAACTAATTAATTAACGAAATTCAAATAGCAGGAGAAGCAACCCAGGAATCCGAATCCACCATGCAAACAGGTTTTATCTTCTTTTCTTTATGTTGCATTAATAATAAAAATTTTATTTTTAAAATTAGAATAATTTATTTCTTGTCAGGCACGGACCGTATCAAGAGATCATGATACGATCTGCTTAGAGAATAAACTATTTAATAATTACAAGGTTAAGGGTCTAATCTATCATACTATTATTTGTCTCTCCTATCTACGTACCATATCCTGAGATCATGGTACATTAATAGAGGGTAAAGGCCGTGTATGCCAGATCAAAACCTTGATCAGAAAAATAACTCAAAAGATATAATAAAGAAGAGCATAATTTTTATTGCATAGAAATTAAGAATAAAAAGAAAGATAAAACCTGATTACAGGCTTCATCATTATCTCAAGTTGAAGGATTGCTGCCACCAGCATTCCCTCCATAATTTTCCTCTCCCAGGCCTTAATACAATAATCTAAATAAAAGAAGAATAAAAAAAAACTTTGTAGAAACTCCTCTCCAACTACTGCCTGAGGTCCTCCTTTTATAGAGCTTGTCTATGGCTTCCTCCTAATCAAAGTTGGAGTCAATTGGGTGCTCAAGATCGTTTAGATATCGTGAGAAAATTTTTCAGCCATCCGTTCAACATCACCTGCCTTAGTTCGAAATAATCTCTTTCTTCCTTTTTGGGCAAACCAAGTCCTGATTTGAGTGCCATATGCATCGTTGGACTCAAAAATTGAGCTTTTTCCATCTATAAGCTCCTTTTCTGCAAACATCCATAAAAAGTATCAATTCTTAATAAATTTAAAATAATTAATATTTATTTTAATGGTTAAATTGAGATAATAAATAGACTTATATCACCTAGGTTGGGGATTGGCCAGAAAAAAGGCCCTTTCCTCTTCCTCTTCTTCTTCTGCTCCCAACTCTCTGGACTGCATTCATATCCCTCTCAATCACTATAAGTAGAAAGCTCAAATGCATTGATTGCTTGTCTCAGCCTGGGCCGCAGTCCTTCAGTGAATCTGTTGATCTTTGCTATTTCATTGGTCACAATATTTGGAGCAAACTGGGCCAAACCGGTGAACTCGGCTTCATACTGGGCCACGGAGAGATTCCTCTGCTCCAATTTGATAAATTCTAATTTCATCTGTCTTTGCATACTACTGGGAAAGTATTTGTCAAAAAAGGTCTCCTTAAACTCTCCCCAAGTGATAGCCTGTCCATCCCATTGCTGCTCCTCAACTAACCACCAATCATATGCCCCCCCTGGAGGAGGTAGGTAGAATACCTGATCTGCTCCTTCTCTTGGCTACCATGGCCCGTGAAGGCCTTTTCCATATCTCGCATCCAACGTTCAGCATCAACAGGGTTGATGGATCCAGTAAAATGAGCGGAGGCAAAACTTTTGAAATCAGCAAAGCTGCGGCCACCACCTACCCAGGGTTGAGGTGGAGCATGCTGGATCAATGGTCCGAATTGAGTAGGTAGGGTTGGCTGATTCTATGGAGCAGAAGGAGCAATATGAGTCTGTGGAACAAGAGGGGCAGGCTAAGTTTGCAGAGTAAGAGGGGCAGGCTGAGTCTGTGGAACAGTATGGGCAGGCTGAGTCTGCGGAGCAGGAGGGATAGGCTAAGTCTGCAGAGCAATAGGGGCAGGCTGAGTCGACAAAGCCTGCAGGATCTGTTGCTGCATATCCCGCATCGACTGCGTCATACTTGAGAGAACCTGAAGTATCTTGGTCTGGAGTCGCTGCTGATTAGTCCTTGCCAGATCGATAGAGCCAGCACCTTCGGTAGCTTCTTGGCCTCCTTGCTAATCAGAATTACCAGCCTAGGAGCCCTCATTATGTTGCTGGCTTCTAGTGCGACGAGCCATTCCTATCTCCTGATAAATTATTTTTATTTTAATTAATATCATGTTAAATGTTAAATTTTCAGGCTTGCAAAGCATATTACTTGAAACCCAATATCATAACTTAATGCCATAACCTAGTATATTATGTCACTAATGTCATAACCTAGGCTCTGATACTATTAAAGTTGTCATGCCCCAGACCTCTAGGTGGATCTAGGAGTGGCAACCCGCCGCATATCAAACATGCAAGGCATTCAAATATATCACGACATAAGGATATAATAATTGCAACGTCCCTTTTAGAGTCAAGACATCTTTCATACAAGCCCAATCAAATAGGATTTAAAACCCTAAGTTAAAATACACAAGATCAATATAAGGAGTTACATCAAAATTTGGGCTTTGATAAGAGTCTCATTCTATCTCTTTTTCTCGTCCAATTCAGTTCTGTGGCTCTAAAAAATGTTGTGAGATTTAAATGAGATCACACTCAATAAGTAAGCCTACAATAGATATTATAACCAGTTTCGTATTTATAGCAAATCAAGTTTTCACATATGAAAATACTTGTCAAGCTTCCATTATCACCAGTTGCAAATAACCAAACCAAATAATAAATTGCATACTCATGGTACTATTTAACAATTTCAAAGTAGTCAAATCAGATACCATAATTCCATTCTTTCTCATTTCATAAATTAATATAGCTATAACTCCAAAATTTACATATTAAATAATTTATGAAATCATAATAATTAGCTTACTTACCTCAGCACGCTAATCCCAAAATGTAAGTCGGTTATTTGGACTTCCGGGTACCTACAGCATTATTTTACACAATTAAATCTCTAAAATTGGGTTGACAAGGTGTCCCCTAAATTCTACCCAATCTAATCCTGGGCCTAACTTTGGGCTCAAATATCATTCAAGAATAATAGTCCAAATGGGGAAATAAAACTTCCCTCATAAACTAGGATCAAAACAGATCCAACCCATATGTTCATTTCTCTATCCCTAGCCCATTATAGGGCCCAAAAATTTGGCCCAAATGGGCTCATATGTCGGCCCACTCAGCCCAAAATAGGGTCTCCCCTGTTTCTTTTTTTTCTTCTTCTTCTTCTTTCCCATTCCCTTGGTTCACCCAAACTAGGGGCGCCCGTGCCGGCGATCAAGGTCACCGCCAACCTTTCCCCGAGGTTGCTTGGCCATCAATGACTGGCCTAGAGCCGGCCATCGGTGCGGCCTTCCCCTCTCTCTCTCTCTCTCTTTTCCTCTCTTTCTTCTCTCTTTCTCCCGCGACACCTTTACTGTGCCGGTGGCACGTTCAGTCACCATCGGTCAGTCGGACCCTCATCGGAAGCTCGCCTGGCACCGGTGGGGGCCGCCGCCCATGTCTTAGGCCCGGCGAGGCGGCAGGCACGCCATCGGGCCGGGATCAATGCGGGAGCCGGTTCCACTCCTGCTCTGGAGAAGGGCCACTATGGCCCTCTCCTCCCTCTCTCCCTTGCTCGATCCCCCATCGTACGCTGCTCTCGGTGCTGGTGGGGCCACCAGCCTCAGCTCAGGTCCGACAAGATGATAGGTATGCCGTCGGGCCTGAACCCAAATAGTCGAAGGATCTCCATGGACCTCTCCTCACCCATGACTCTCTCTCTCTCTCTCTGGCACGGGTAGAAGGCTTCACTATAAGAGAAAAAAAATATTGCGATACCCAAATGCGTCGCTAATGCGTCGCTAAATGTGCTATTGCGACGCAATAGCGATGCAATGACGACATCGCTCAGATGATCGTCGCAATGTCAATTTGTCGCAATTGCGTCGCTTCACAGCGACTCTCTGCGACGCATCAATGCGTCGCAATATTACGATGCATCCAAAATGCATCGCTAATTTTAAAACTAATTTTTAATATTTAATAATATTATTAAATATTACGACACATTTAATTGGGTCGCAATATAGCGACGCATTTAGTTGCGTTGCAATATTTAATAATAATATTTTAGATATAAAAGCGACACAATTTGCATCGCTAATGCGTCACTAATTAAATTTCTTTTAAAATATTGCAACGCTAGGTCATTGCATCGTAATATTTAATAATAATATTTTAGATATATTAACGACGCAATTTGAGTTGCTAATGCGTTGCTAATTAATTTTTTTTTAAATATTGCGATGCCAGGTCATTGCGTCATAATATTTAATAATAATATATTTTAGATATTAGCAATGCAATTTCAGTCGCTAATGCGTCGCTAATTAAATTTTTTTAAAAATATTACGACATCAGGTCATTATGTCGCAATATTTAATAATAATATTTTAAAAATATTAGCGATGCAATTTCAGTCGCTAATGCATCGCTAATTATTTTTTTAAAAAAATAAAATATTAAAAATTATAATGGTTAATACAATTTTGTTACATTTAAATATTGATCAAAACATTCTTCACTCATATTGATCCAAACAATAATTATTTAATTTTTAAAAATAATTAATATATTAAAATTTTGATGTTTTCATGTACAAAATATAAAAAGTAAAAAAAATACATCAAGAATCTGCGCGATCACGTGGAGGCTGGAAACCCTGCGACATGTGGCTAATCATATCCTGCAACTGACGCATCTGATCTCACACGTCTGCAAGCTCCTGTTGATGGCCTCGCATATGCTGCTCAAACTTGTGCTCGACCTCCTGCTGAACCTCCTGACAAACGTCCTGCCGAACCTCCTCCATAATAGATCTCCAAATGTCGTCTAAACGCTCAGCAGGAATATCACCAGAATATCGCGAGCTAGAGGCCTGATGGGAAAAATATGCAGAAGCTCTAGTGCTCAAACCATAGACCCTGTGGTCTCACGGCTGGGTACCAACAGCCTCCAAAAACACATGTCGACTCTCCTCTGCTGAGAGTTCGACGGGCATCTCCCCATCAGTGGAGTCGACCTGCGATGCCTGGGAGCGAAGCTCCTCGACTCGTGTCTTTGAATTATAAAATCAACAATAAATGAATCAATAAATTTCTCTAAATAAAATTTTAGAAATTAAACATATACTACATAAAGCTAATTTCTTACCGCAACCTCCCGTGATCGCGTATCGATCCAAGAACCGTCCCTCTTGGTGTGTGTCGCCCTGAATAGACGAAACTCACTAGGATCTCTGCCCTCCTGCTCAGACTATAACAATAAAAAAATTGATATTAATGCAAATATTTATAAATAACTAAATTAGTAATTAAATTATTTATTTTCTTACCATACGGCGTCTGTGCTCCTGAATCGAAATGAAGCCCGAAGTGTGGCGGGAGAGACCCATGCCCGGACCACCCCTCTCGGATCGGTGGTTCATGCTAGCTAATGCGGACCTCCTGCGCTAGCCATCGGACTGCCAGGCCTGCTGCCACTCATGCCAAATACCCTCTGGCACATGCGCAGGACGTTGACCCGATGACCTCCAACGATGAAGCATGTTGGAGTATCGGCGTCCCGTAAGAGCCTCCCATGCTGCCCTAATGGCATTATGGCTGGCAGGGTCCCACGTAAACTTTTTCTGCATTTAATTAAGATTAAGAAATTTTATATCAGTGATAAATTGTATTTAATAAGTTTACCTAAAACTCAAAAAATAAAACTCCCTCGTGGCTGCAGATACGTGGCACCAATCATAGCCACTGGGATATGCACGCCTCTGAAATATGGAACTGATGTGGCTGGATACATGATGCTCCTCAATAAATTTGTTAAAAAAATGCATATTTATAAGTAATTGACTTTAAAACATAAACATATATTGTTAATTAGTATATATTTACAGCCCATGAGCATCCAGTCGAAGTACGGTGCGGCCGATGGTGGAAGAACTCTCGGAGGTATATGCCGATCGGCTGGATGGTAATACCAATGCAGGATCACCCAAAGGCTGTGCGATGTATGGAGATCCGAACTCTCTATCTCCAAAGCTCGTGTGATCTGATGCAGCAGGGCTACGTCCCTGCTCACTCCGTATGTCGTCGGTAGATCTACCTCTGCCCGTCATACTGAAAATACTAAAGATTCATGCAATTAAATTACGATTAATGATTGACTATGTAAAAATTTAACACTTATAAATAAAGTTGAATTTAAAAAAACCTCTATGTTTAATTGGTGTCATTTGTTTCATGAAATGTTGGTTCAACATCTGATGCCGTATCGGACTGCGATTCAGTTTCATTATCATCGGAAGGAAACCGAACATTTGCATCCGCAATTTCTTGGACATAACCATTTGGATCTCTAAGTGATGTTTCAGGAGCCTTGTGTCGTCCTCAATTGCATGCATTTCCATCTCATCCTCTTGAAATGCAGGCACTCGGCTGATTGACTTGATGAACTCTCCTCTAATACAATTGTTGAACGTGGGACGATTTTAGAAACAGCCCACCAATCTCGCTTGTCGTTGCGCAAACTTGGATATCCGCAGTAAAACACTTGCTGAGCTTGGGATGCAAGGATGAATGGGTCATATTTCTGCAATCTTCGTCGATGGTTCACTTCAACCAAATTGTAGTCATTATGAACCCTTTTGCCCATAGGAACTGTCGGATCGAACCAATCGCAACGAAACAATATGGTTCGTTTCATAGGCCAACCGGGATATTCAACTTCAACCACCTCTACTAACTTTCCATAATAATCCTGTATATTTTTCTCCAACACTTTCTCCTTTAACACACACGCCCCAGTTCTGCGTGCCTCTTGAAGCTGCTAATCGTTCAATCTAAAATTTGTACCCATTAACAAAATAGCCAGTAGAGGTTGTTACAATCTTCAATGGCCATTGCGATAGACATTTAATAAAATATTATCGGTTGTGGACCATGGACCGTTTACCTATAAATTAATAAGCTATTCACAACAAATTCGAAAAATAAAAGCCATTATTGAAATTTTTTTGAGTGATACTACTCACAAATTAATAAAACCAGTAAGCGAACTCCGTTTCTAACTTCTGCCCAATTGCAACTTGACTGATGTTGGGATTCATCTGTCGTTGTCTATCACAATACATCCTTATGGGATGATAAGGATTAAAACTTATGGTAGCAATTAAATATTATGGTATATTGTAATTTAAATTAGAAGTTCCAATTAAGCATTGAAGTATACACTTACTCAATATGGATCGACTTCTCTACAATTTATTAGGATGTAATAATGTGCTGCATTATACTCAATATCACTAAGATTTCTTGACTTCTGCCCCCCAAATGAACGGCCGATACCTTTAAAAATGATATTCTACCGTCATTAGGTTCTCCTTCATCCCCACATACATCATCGTTACGACCAAGATTTTGGCTCCTCGTGTGGACGTGACCCTCAAAGTAATGCGAGGCAAAAGCTGAAACTTCTTCGACCAAGTGTGCATTGCATATAGAACCTTCAACCCTTGCCTTATTACACACATTATTTTTTAACTTCTTAAGGTACCTATATGTAAAGTTGAGACCAAAAATTAACCAATTTTCTTGTAATGAAATAATATTTGAAATGTCAACATGTCTTAATGATGTATATATTTACCTCTCGAAAGGATACATCCAGCGATACTGCACGGGACCAGCTATGCTCGCTTCGTATGGCAAGTGAACCGGTAAATGCTCCATTGAGTTAAAAAAACTGAGAGGAAATATTCGCTCCAGCTTGCATAAAATAATTGAAATTTCCTCCTCAAGCCTTGCCATGGATGCAGAAGTAATGACTGTGGCAGATAACTCCTTGAAGAACAAGCTGAGCTTCGTCAATGCCTTTCAGACATGGTGCGGAAGCAACTCACGAAAAACTATAGGCAATAACAGTTGCATGAAAACATGGCAGTCATGACTCTTCATATCGAACAACTTGAGCTTATGCATGTCCACACACCTACCGATATTTGAGGCATAACCATCTGGAAATTTTAACCCTCTAACCCAGTTACATAATACTTCTCGTGAATTTCTGTCAAGAGTGTAACATGCTTTAGGATAGGTCCCGTCGGCACTCCTCCTCAAATCACCTCTTCTGCAATACTGATTAAGTTCTTCTCTTGACTTTGCAGTATCTTTGGTTTTTCTCGAGATGTTTAGCACCGTGTTAAATATGTTATCAAAGAAATTTTTCTCGATATGCATAACATCCAAGTTGTGCCGGATGAGATTTGTGCTCCAATACGGCAAATCCCAAAATATACTCCTCTTCTTCCAGTTATGTTCTTTACATATACGACCATTTATTCTATCAGCATCGGGTTCCCAAGCATACCTCAACCCCAAATGCTCTATAGTATCAAATATATCCATGCCGGAACCTAACCGGTTCGGCGAATTTTGTGACTGCTTTGTTCTTCCGAAAGGCGGTCAAGTTATGCCTGTAAGGATGATTTGGAGGCAAGAACTTCCTATGATTATCAAACCATGACTGCTTACCACTCTTCTGCAATGTAAATGCATCCGAATCATACATGCAATGGGGGCATGCCAGACGTCCAGCAGTGCTCCAACCAGACAACATTGCATATGCCGAGAAGTCACTTATTGTCCACATCAAAGCAGCTCTCATGATGAAATTCTGTTTCATAGAAATGTCGTAGGCTAGGACTCCTGTTTCCCATAATATTTTCAATTCGGCCACCAACGGTTGCAGGAAGACATCAATCTTTTCCTTTGGATTTGATGGTCCTATAACCAAAACTGTAAAAAACATTGCAGAATCTTTCATGCACTTCCATGGAGGAAGGTTATATATAGTCAGTATCACAGGCCAACATGAATACTGTTGGCCCGCTTGACCAAATGGTTGGAAGCCATTGGTACAAAGACCTAATCTCACATTCCTTATATCTTCAGCGAAATCAGGATGATTTTCATTGAAATGCTTCCAAGCTTTTGAATCTGACGGATGCCGCATTTCATCCTCTTTAGATTCATGTTCGGCATGCCATCTCATATCAGCAGCTGTAGCCTCAGATCTGTATAATCTCTGCAGGCGTGGAGTAAGAGGAAAGTAATGCATCCTCTTGTAAGGCATACTTTTCCTTCTACTTGTACTAGCTCCCCCTTCGTCATTTTTGTACTTTGATTGCCCACAAATCTTACACCATCACAGCTCTGAGTCTTCACCCCAATATATCATGCAATTGTTCAAGCAACAATCGATCTTATTAACTGGGAGCCCAAGCCCATCAACAACTTCTTCGTTGAGTAAAAACTGTCTGCTACAACATTATCATTTGGTAAAATTTCTTTGATTAACCCAGCTACAGAATTGAACGCCTTTTCTGATAATCGATGTTCTGCCTTAATATTCACAACCGAGTAGCCGTAGACAACTAGGAATGGCCCTCACAACCAGGATACAATTCTTGATTTGCAGCACGCAACATATCATAAAATTGCTGTGCATCTGGATTTGGTTCTTCCATAAATGTATTCTGATTGAATTCATTACCAGATGCATTCATCACCATTTCTTCATATGTGTTTAAATTCACAAATGGTTCATCTACGGGAATTGACACTTGTTGGCTTGTAACAACTGCTGGAATTTCCTCTGGTTCACCATGACAGTACCAAACATCATAATCAGGAACAAACCCTTTCTTACACAGATGCACCTTAACAGTTTCAACATCTCTGCAGGCTTTACTCTGAAACCTGTGATAGTTGCATGGGCACCTAATCCTAGGCCCATCCATCCATTCAGGTTGGCTACATGCAAATGCGATAAATTCTTCCAATCCATTCAGAAAATATGGATTAAGCAAGCCATCTTTTATCCTTGCATATATCCACGAGCGAGCCCCGCTCATTTTTGACCGACTTATACAATTTCTGGTAAACCATTAAAGGAAACCACATTATAATACTATATTAGCATTACTTAATATATAACTAAATTATTTCTTTTACACAACTATGGTTAATAACAACCATTTAAATCATTTATAACTAAACCAATTTTCTTTTACACAACTAAGGTCCCTACCCTGCAAGGCCGGGCCACGGCTACGATCCTTGGCATGCTAGTAAGGACCGAGGCACAGGTTCATGCCAGGCTAATGCTAGGGCTTGAGTTCGAGTTGGGCCGCAAGGTGGTCTGTTCAATCATGAGACTTCACAAGCATTGAAGTGTCCTAAATTAATTCCACCTTCACTCCATGTCTAAAAGGTAAGGCCTTATCCCATTCAAGAATATTTTTTGTGATATGTTATTCTTCTATTAATTATCATCGATCGGTTACGTTGAAATTTCAGCAGCATTTTCTCATATGTTCTCCTAAATGTATGGCATATATGCCACACTAGGAGAATGTATGAGCAAATACAAACCACAATCTCAACCAACGATGATTAATAGCAGACTAACATATCGCAAAAAATATTCTCAATCTATCCACAAGGACAATTTGAGAATTTGTAAGACTAAGTCTTACAAATTCTCAAACGGGTCTAAAGGTTATAGTGCTGTGATTAATAATATGAAAATCCGAAGACAATCGAACTTATGCTTGTTATTCATAAATTCTTGTCAATTATACATATATAGGAATAGTGTTCTATATATATAGTCACTGACTTCTTAAGATTATTATGTCGAATATAAATGTTTGTGAAGACTAAAATATAAATAATTGAAACTACTAATTTGTTGCTGAAAATTAAATAAAACTACAACAAGACTTTCATTCTAGCATTACATAATTTAATGCATCATTCAATTTGAAGCAGAATGTAAATAATCAAGACATAACAGCTGTAAATAACTACAAATGCACAAATATTATTGCATAAATAGCTATAAAGAAATGAAAAGCTACGACTGCTACTTTGAAATTAGCTAATCTAAAGAGTTATAGTTAATGAGCTAAATTAGTTGACCTAAATAGCTAAGCTAATTTAGCTCGACCTATCTAAAGAGTTTTGATTGATGATCTAAAGAGCTAAGGTTGATGGTCTATTTTGAAATTTAGCTAAGGTTAATGAGCTAAATTAGTTGACCTAAATAGCTACAATTTATGAGCTAAATCAGTCTATCCAAGAGCTACGACTAATGACATAAATTAATTAATTATTAGAGTGATCATTCTCCATATATATATAAGATAAGTATATATATATATATATATATATATATATATATAGTAATACTATTATGTGACCATTTGAATTAGTCCTATCAAAGCAAGTATCACTTAGTATCACTATTGTGTGACATAAATTAACAGGGTGGGAAAAACCCCCTTTATTTTTTTTTTGGTGGCCTGGCCACCGTGGCCAGGCCAGGGTTGTGGCCGTGACCAGAGAAGAAGAAGGGGGGGTGTGGTGGGAAAAATCCCCCCTATTAAATTTTTTTGTGGCCTGACCACCGTGGCTAGGCCACGGCAACGGCCGCTGCCGGAGACCGTGGCCAGAGAAGACGAAGGGGGTAGGGGAAACCCCGTTATACTTTTTTTTTTGGTGGCCTGGCCACCGTGGCAAGGCCATGGCCGGCCACGGCAGCGGCCGTGGCCGGAGAAGACGGCCACGGCCAGATGAAGGGGGGGGAAACCCCCCTGTTAACTTTTTTTCTTGGTGGCCTAGCCACCGTGGCCAGGCCACAGCAGCGGCCGTGGCCGGAGAAGACAGCCAGGGCCGTGGCCGTGGCCAGAGAAGACGAAGGGGGGGTGTGGGGAAAACCCCCGTTATACTTTTTTTTTGGTGGCCTGGCCACGGCCGGCCATGGCAGTGGTCGTGGCCGAAGAAGATGGCCACAACAGCGGCCGTGGCTGGAGAAGACGGCCACGGCCATGGTCGGAGAAGACGACGGGGGGGTGGGGAAACCCCCCCCCCCCCACCTTGTTATACTTTTTTTTTTGGTGGCCTGGCCACCGTGGCTAGGCCACGGCCGGCCACGTCAGCAGCCGTGGCCGGAGAAGACGGCCACGACCGTGGCCGTGGCCGGAGAAGACGAAGGGGGGTGGGAAAAACCCCCCCTAGCTGTTAATTTTTTTTTGGTGGCCTGGCCACCGTGGCCAGGCCACGGCCGGCCACGGCAGCGGCTGTGGCCGGAGAAGATGGCCACGGCAGCGGCCGTGGCCAGAACCTAGTTTTTTTTAAAAAAAAATTAGGAGGAGGGGGGCTTACCTTGGTCGAGAGGGAATGCCGCCGGAGTGGGGGGAGCTGCCGCCGGGAGAGAGGACGGGGGAGCCGGAGGAGCGGACGATGGCATTAGGGTAAGAAGAGGAAGAAGAAGAGAAGCGGGGGGGCGGCCCGACCCAGATTATATAGTAGTGATTAGCGACGCAAATTTGCGTCGCTAATCACTCGCTATTTTTTAAAAAATTATTATGGATTAGCGACGCAGCAACGCGTCGCTAATCCATCGCTAATTGGGCCTTTTTATTATTTTATGCAAAACTTAGCGACGCAACTAATTGCGTCGCTAATGAGTCGATAATTTGGCGCCAATGTTCGGTGGAAAAAATTTTTATTTTCTAGAAAATTGCATCGCTAATGCGTCGCAATATTTTTTTAATAATTATAACTTTTAAAAATTATATTTTCTAAAAATAATTGCGACGTATATATTGCATTGCAATGTTTTTTTTAAATTTTTTTTATTACATTTATTTTTCTAAAAAACATTGCGATGCAATATATGCATCACAAAATTAAAATTATTTTCTCTAGGTAAACTATTTTATTTTCTAGGAAATTGCATCGCTAATACGTCGCAATATTTTTTTTATTAATTATAACTGATAAAAATTATTTTTCTAAAAATAATTGCAAAGCATATGTTGCGTCACAATTTTTTTTTTAATTTTTATTACATTTATTTTTCTAAAAAATGTTGTGATGCAATATATGCATCGCAATATTAAAAATTATTTTCTATGGTAAAATTATTTTTATTTTCTAGGAAAATGCATCGCAATATTTTCTAAATAATTCTATTTGATAAAAATTATATTTTCTAAAAATAATTACGATGCATATATTGCGTCGCAATGTTTTATTTTAAATTTTTTATTACTTTTATTTTTCAATTTAATATTGCAAGCAATATTTGCGTCGCAATATTAAAACTTATTTTTCTGGGAAAATTATTTTTATTTTTTGGGAAAAACGTCGCTAATGCGTCGTAATATTTTTAAATAATTATAACTGATAAAAATTATATTTTTGAAATTTTTTTACAACATTTTTTTTCTAAAATCATTGTGATGCAATATATGCATCGCAAATTTAGTATTTTTAAAAATATTATGGGTTCATCACGTGTTCGGCGCGCGGTCATGCATATCTTGCTTCGTCGCCACGACGAACTCGACCACCTCGGCGAACTTGGTCGCAAGACTGTATCTGATGACTCGGCGAGCGTCGCAATCTATCTTATCAGCGACGATCCGACAGTTGCGATCGATCGAAGCCATGATCGATCCCGGTCGGGGACGACCGATCTCGGACCGTCGCGATCGATCCGATCGGCGACGATCCGATGGTTACGATCGATCGAAGCCATGATCGATCTCGGTCGGCAACGACCGATCTTGGACCGTCGCGATCGATCCGATCGGCGACGATCCGGCGGTTGCGATCGATCGAAGCCATGATAGATCCCGTCGGCGACGATGGATCTGGGACCATCGCGATCGATCCGATCGGCGAGGATCCAACGGTTGCGATCGATCGAAGCCATAATAGATCCCGGTCGGCAACGACCGATCTCGGACCGTCGCGATCGATCCGATCGGCGACGATCCGATGGTTGCAATCGATCGAAGCCATGATCGATCCCCGTCGGCGACTACGGATCTCGGACCGTCGCGATCGATCCGACGACGACGATCCGACGGTTGCGATCGATCGAAGCCATGATCAATCCCGGTCGGCGATGACCGATCTCGGACTGTCGCGATCGATCCGATCGGCAAAAATCCGATGGTTGCGATCGATCGAATCCATGATCGATCTCGATCGGCGATGACCGATCTTGGACCGTCGCGATTGATCCGATTGGCGACGATCTAACGGTTGCGATCGATCGAAGCCATGATCGATCCCGGTTGGCGACGATCGATCTCAGACTATCGCGATCGATCCGATCGGCGACGATCCGACGGTTGCGATCGATTGAAGCCATGATCGATCCCAGTCGGCGATGACGAATCTCGAACCATCGCGATCGATCCGATTGGTGACGATCCGATGGTTGCGATCGATCGAAGCCATGATCGATCCCGGTCGGCGATGATCGATCTCAGACCGTCGCGATCGATCCAATCGGTGACAATCCGACGGTTGCGATCGATCGAAGCCATGATTGATCCCGATTGGGGACGACCGATCTCAGACCGTCGCGATCGATCCGATCGGCGACAATCCGACGGTTGCGATCGATCGAAGCCATGATCGATCCCGATCGGGGACGACCGATCTCAGACCGTCACGATCGATCCGATCGGCGACGATCCGAAGGTTGTGATCGATCGAAGCCATGATCGATCCCGGTCGGGGATGACCAATCTCGGACCGTCGTGATCGATCCGATCGGCGATGATCCGACGGTTGCGATCTATCGAAGACATGATCGATCTCGGTCGGGGACGACCGATCTCGGACCGTCGCGATCGATCTGATCGGCGACGATCCAATGGTTGCGATCGATCGAAGCCATGATCGATCCCGGTCGGCAACGACCGATTTCGGACCATCGCAATCGATCCGATCGGTGACGATCCAGCGGTTGCAATCGATCGAAGCCATGATCGATCCCGGTCGGGGACGACCAATCTCGGATCATCACGATCGATCCGATCGGCGATGATCCGACGGTTGCGATCGATCGAAGCCATGATCGATCCAGGTCGGGGACGACCGATCTCGGACCGTCGCGATCGATCGATCGGCGATGATCTGACGGTTGCGATCGATCGAAGCCATGATTGATCCTGGTCGGCGACGATGGATCTCGGACCGTCGTGATCGATCCGATCGGCGACGATCCGGCGGTTGAGATCGATCGAAGCCATGATCAATCCTGGTCGGCGAAGACGGATCTCGGACCATCGTGATCGATCCGATCGGCGATGATCTGATGGTTGTGATTGATCGAAGCCATGATCGATCTCGGTCGGTGATGACCGATCTCGGACCGTCATGATCGATCCGATCGGCGATGATCTGATGGTTGCAATCGATCGAAGCCATGATCGATCCCCGTCGGTGACTACGGATCTCGGACCGTCGTGATCGATCCGATCGATGACGATTCGATGGTTGCGATCGATCGAAGCCATGATCAATCCCGATCGGCGATGACCGATCTCGGACCGTCGCGATTGATCCGATCGGCGAAAATCCAATTGTTGCGATCGATCGAAGCCATGATCGATCACGATCGGCGATGACCGATCTCGGACCGTCACGATTGATCCGATCGGCGACGATCTGACGGCTGCGATCGATCGAAGCCATGATCGATCCCGGTTGGCAACGACCAATCTCGGACCGTTGCGATCGATCGAAGCCATAATCGATCCCGGTCGGCGACGACGGATCTCGGACCGTCGCGATCGTTCCGATCGGTGACGAACCGATGGTTGCGATCGATCGAAGCCATGATCGATCCCGGTCGGCAACGACCGATCTCGGACCGTCGTGATCGATCCGATAGGCGACGATCCGATGGTTGCGATTGATCGAAGCCATGATCGATCCGGTCGAGGATGACCGATCTCGGACCGTCGCGATCGATCTGATCGGCGACGATCCGACGGTTGCGATAGATCGAAGCCATGATCGATCCCGGTCGGGGATGACCGATGTCGGACCGTCGTGATCGATCCGATCGGCGACGATCCGACGGTTGCGATCGACCGAAGACATGATCGATCCCGGTCGGGGACGACCGATCTCAGACCGTCGCGATCGATCCGATCGGCGACGATCCGACGATTGCGATTGATCGAAGACATGATCGATCCCGGTCGGGGATGACCAATCTCGGACCATCGCGATCGATCCGATTAGCAACGATCCGATGGTTGCGACCGATCGAAGCCATGATCGATCCCGGTCTGCAACGACCGATCTTGGACCGTCGCAATCGATCCGATCAGCGATGATCCGGTGGTTGCGATCGATCGAAGCCATGATCGATCCCGATCGGGACGACCGACCTCGGACCATCGCGATCGATCCGATCGGCGATGATCCGATGGTTGCGATCGATCGAAGCCATGATCGATCCCGGTCGGGGACGACCGATCTTGGACCATCGCGATCGATCCGATCGGTGACAATCCGACGGTTGCGATCGATCGAAGCCATGATCGATCCCGGTAGGCGACGACGGATCTCGAACCGTCGCGATCGATCCGATTGGCGATGATCCGACAGTTGCGATCGATCGAAGCCATGATCGATCCCAGTCGGCGACGACCGATCTTGGACCATCGCGATCGATCCGATCGATGACGATCCGACGATTGCGATCGATCGAGCCATGATCGATCCCCATCGGCGACTACGGATCTCGACCGTCGCGATCGATCCGATCGACGACGATCCGACGGTTGCGATCGATCGAAGCCATGATCAATCCCGGTCGGTGATGACCGATCTTGGACCGTCGCGATCGATCCGATCGGTGAAAATCCAATGGTTGCGATCGATCGAAGCCATGATCGATCTCGATCGGCGATGATCGATCTCGGACCGTCGTGATTGATCCGATCGGCGACGATCGGATGGTTGCGATTGATCGAAGCCATGATCGATCCTGATCGGGGACGACCGATCTTGGATCATCGTGATCGATCCGATCGGCGATGATCCGACGGTTGCGATCGATCGAAGCCATGATCGATCCCGATCGGGGACGACCGATCTCGGACCGTCATGATCGATCCGATTGGCGATGATCCGACAGTTGTGATCGATCGAAGACATGATCGATCCCGGTCGGGGATGATCGATCTCGGACCGTCGCGATCGATCTGATCGGCGACGATCCGACGGTTGCGATTGATCGAAGCCATGATCGATCCCGGTTGGGGACGACCAATCTCGGACCGTCGCGATCGATCCGATCGGTGACGATCCGATGGTTGCGATCGATCGAAAGCCATGATCGATTCCGGTCGGCTACGACCAATCTCGGACCGTCGCAATCGATCCGATCGGCGACAATCCGGCGGTTGCGATCGATCGAAGCCATGATCGATCCCGTCGGGGACGATCGATCTCGGACCATCGTGATCGATCCGATTGGTGACGATCCAACGGTTGCGATCGATCGAAGCCATGATCGATCTCGATCGGGGACGACTGATCTCGGACCGTCGCGATCGATCCAATCGGCTACGATCCGACGGTTGCGATCGATCGAAGCCATGATTGATCCCGGTCGGCGACGACGGATCTCGGACAGTCGCGATCGATCCGATCGGCGACGATCCGGCGGTTGCGATCGATCGAAGCCATGATCGATCCCGATCGGCGATGATGGATCTCGGACCGTCATGATCGATCCAATCGGCGAAGATCTGACGGTTGCGATCGATCGAAGCCATGATCGATCCTGGTCGGCGACGACCGATCTCGAACCATCGCGATCGATTCGATCGGCAACAATCCGACGGTTGCGATCGATCGAAGCCATGATCGATCCCCGTCGGCGACTATGAATCTCGGA
>UESW01002045.1:271266-296605 GCA_900491605.1 Calamus simplicifolius | reverse complement strand
ATGAGTTGAGGCCGACTGGGGCTGAGGCCGATGGAGCCGAGGCCAACTGGGACCGAGGCCGAGCACTGTTCATGGTGGCCAAGGTCGAGGCTGAGGTGGCCGAGGGGGGCTCGGCAGAAACAGTGAGTGCCGAGGCCGAAGGGAGCCGAGGGGAAGACCCGAGGCCGAAGCCGTACGAGGCCGAGGGAAGCTGGCTCCAGGCGAAGGAGAGAGAAAAGATGGGGATGGGGGGAAGGCCGAGTTGCCAAGTCCGGTGCTATCATTGTGGCCCATGGGGGCCCACTGGCCCCATCACCTCTGTTCCTGGTCTTCTCTTGTGGTTCAGGGGTAGCTCTCTCACAATACATGAAGACTGATAGGAAACAATAGTAAATCTCTCCATTTATTTATTTCATCAATAATGGTGAAAGAATCGAAAGAAATGGTGCAAGACTTTTCCATGTCAAATTTTGAACAACAGCTCACAGTGCTTGACAACAGGAGCTCCTCCAGTTGAGATGGTGGTATCTTATTGCCCATTCTGTGAGGTGGTTGTAAACAGGTTCTTAAAATATTAGTGTCATCAATTACTGGCGTTGACGGATGGTTTATCTAGACGCTGCTGCGCGTAGGAATGTGGACCGTGGGAGAGCAACTTGCAACAGCTCGACTGATGGAAGACTGCATTTTTCCTTGACTGCATTTTTTTCGGAATTCTTTTGGATTATTTTTAATAACTTTGACGTGTGATGCATGTATGATGCAATGTGCCAAAAAAAAAAAAAAAAATCCCACAAATTAGTCATTAACAAGTTCCATATAAATGAGCGTTACATAAGCTCTCCAAATTAATACCCCAATGTTCTTTACTGGACCATATCACCAGAATCCAAACGCAACTAATCTTTTCTAAAGCTATGCCCGGTTGAAACTAAGACACGTCTAAAAGATAAAGAATAAAAGGCTTAACTTTTATGCACATACCCGGCTCTAGCAAGCCATTGGGCCATGACACTTGCTCGACATGATCAACATGATGACATTATGAAATCTACTTCTACCATGTGCATGCAGCAGTTGCTGGATGATCCTTTTGTTACATTAAAAATTAAATTGATAAACCATTTTTCCTTCTAATTTGGTCAACAGAGTATTTTTGGGATTTCTAAATTTTTTTTATCTATTTCTAATGGAATACAAGTTTATTTTCATGTTATCCAAACATCATTTGAAATAACACTACATTAATTGCACTGAAATAATGTAAAATATCAGATCTTAAACCAAACAGAAATCTAAAATAACAATGAAAATAAGCTATTCTTGGGATAACTTTTTGGCATCCAAACCATAGTTATCAAATCGGATTGAACCAGCCGATTGAACCAGGACCCGAAGGCCAAGTCGGTCTGGTTCTAACATAAAATCGGATGTGTAAGTAATCCGAAATAATCTGATCAACCTATTCGATTCATCCATGAACCGATCAATCCAACTCGAACCGGATAAAATCAGGAGTTTTATTATCATGTTAACCTTAATTTTTTATTAAAAATTAATTAATATTATTATAAATATATTTTTTATATTAAAATAATAATTAAATTGGTGTTCCGAGTCCTTGTCGGGTCAATGTTCGAGCCAGATAAGCTAAGTAAAATTAAGTCTTAATTAAAACCAACTCGTTAAACTGATTTTTCTTCCTTGTGGTGGATGGAGAGAGAAAATTCAGTGAGGACGATCGAAAGTGGGAGGGGGGAATAACAGTCGTCAAGAAGCCAACACTTGTTTCTGATTTCTGAATCAGGCTCTGATACTACTTGTTAGGCTCTGATACCACTTGTTGGGGTTTAGTCTCTGATGAATAGTAGTGGATCAATCTCGTTAGAGAAGTAAGTACTTTGGGCTTTCATCCTTTGTTGCTAATAATCAGATTGATGCAGCGATAATGGGCTTGCCTTTGAATCCTTTAACTCCGGATTCAAAACATGACAGCCCTTTAATTCTTCGCTTGATTTATTATTTTTGGTTTGCTGGAATGCTACGTGAGTCTTCCCAGCACCCAGCACCTTCACGTCCCACGATGAGTCTTCCCTTCATGCGTTGACTCCTTGAAATCCCCCAATGAATTCCTGGGTAAGGAATCACCTTTCTTTCTTGGAATCACTGTGCTTGTTCCTGGGTGGCTAAAACACCATGAACCCCTCACGTGACCGAGAGTTCTTCCCACGTCATGATGGCTTCGTGCGTTTTCCTTGGCCGAGCGCTCCACGCGCGGAAGCCCCTCCACGCGATGAGGTTCTCGCTGCGGTTTCCTAGCGCTCTCTGGTTTGACCCCTATGTCACAAGCCATGCACGAAAGCTTAGGATTTATCCCCCCTCCACCGTGCTCCTGGAACACCAGAACGGCGGGAGGAGAGAAGATGAAGAGATAGGGCTGCCGCATATGATGAGAGAAGGGATTGGAAGAAAAGAATCTGTTCTCTATTCCTTCAAACCCTAGAGACTAGAGTTTAAATACATCCACGAAGTGGGCCAGGCCCAAACTCAACAAAAACTCCTATGGACTAACCCTATGAGATTAAACTAATCCCCAAGCCCGTATACACCCGTGACTTGATTTAATCTCAACCCTTGGACTAAAACTCAGCCCAATACAAGTTAGCCCACCTGGGCCTTGATAGCACCACACCAGGCCAAACAATCTCCACCTTGGTGCTTTCAAAGCCTCAGCACGTCCACCGTGTCCATCAGTTGCAATCCCTACGAAAGCTGTCCCATGGAAAAAATTGGTCAATGTATTGCTGGGTTCTCCTTGGTATGTACCTTCACCAGCTCCACTCCACCTTCTTCCACAAGCTCTCTGTAGTCGAAGCCTTCCCTCCGAAAGTATCCTCTGGCCACTAGTCCTGCCTTGTACCTGATACCTCCTTGCTCTGAAGGCCCTTTCTTGCGCTGATAAACCCATTTGCAATCAATGGGTTTCTTTCTTGTGGCAGCTGGACCACCTGCCACGTGCCAGTCCTGTAGAGAGACTGCATCTCCTCTGCCATAGCCTGCATCTCCTGCCATAGCCTGGACCCACCTATCTCTATCTGGCTGTCCTGGCTCTCCACAGCCTCCTCATAGGTGTAAGGGTCTCATTCGATGTCATCAAGGCATATGACACCGAATCCTCAAAGCCGTATCGAAATGGTGGTCGCACGTTTCTCCTGGGCCTGTGCAGTGCGATCCCAGTATCAGTCCCCTACCCAGCTGCATCCTGCTGAACTTCCTGGCTTCTTACCCCTTTGTCAATCCTCTCCACTTGAATCTCAAATCCTCCTGGTCCACTAGCAAATGGCATGACTGTGTAGGAAGTCATCTGACTAGTGTTACCGTATTCCTCCTCTTGTAGTCCCTGCTGTGCATCTGTACCATCTCTGCTCTGAAGGATCGAGCTCTCATCGAAGGTCACATCCCTGCTGATGATAACCTTCTTCTCAAGGGGTCCCACAACCGATACCCTTGATTCCATACGGGTAGCCCAGGAATACCATCTTCTTAGACCTGGCATCCAACTTACTTCGCTCCCAGCACCAACATGCACATATACCGTGCATCCAAACACCCTTAGATGGTTCAGGTTTGCCTTCCATCCAGACCATATCTCCTCTGGAATGCCTCCATCCAACCTGGTGTGCGGTGACCGATTGACCAAGTAGCTAGCTGCACCTACTGCGTCAACCCAGAACATCTTTGGAAGCCCTGCCTGCAGCCTCAAGCACCTTGCTTTTTCCAACAGTGTTCTGTTCATTCTCTCAGCCACCCCTTCATGTTGAGAAGTTCCATCACCGAGAAGTGCCTTTTGATGCCCCACTCCTCACAAAATCTCTGGAACTCCCTGCTGGTGTATTCCCCACCACTGTCTGAACTCAGACACTTCACATTCTACCCTGCTCCTTCTCCACCTCAGCCTTCCAGATTCTGAACTTGGTGAAGACCTCTGATTTCTCCTTCATGAAGTAGATCCATTGCTTTCCTAAGAAATCATCTATCAAGGTAAAGAAGTATCTGACCCCATTCCTTGTAGAAACCGGGGCTGGTCCCCAGACATTCATGTGTACTAACTCCAGGGGTTCTACACTCCTAGCTGTGCTGACCAAGAACTGCACACTCCTCTGCTTCCCATCTGATATGGCTCACATATCTCCATGACTCCACCACTCAGGTCCGAAAGTAGTCCTCTCTTGCTCAGTTTTTTCATCCCCTGTCTCCATGTGGCCTAGGCAGTAATGCCATATCCTATACACATCTCGAGGATCCTATTTCACAGCTGCTACCTCAGATTCCCTTGTCACCACAGAGCCCTCCAACCTGTATAGGTTGTTCAGCCTTCTCCCTCTCATCACCACCATAGCTCCATTGGAGATGTTCAGAACTCCACCCCTGGCATGACTGCTGAAGATGTATCCAGTCTGCTCCAGGTACCCCAGTGACACCAGATTTTTCTTGAGTTATGGGACATGCTTCACGCTGGTGAGAATGCGCACCATGTCATCAAACATCCTCACCCTCACTGTGCCAATCCCTGCCACCTTGCAAGGGTGATCATCTCCAAGAGTCACACACCCCTCATCAACCTCTGTGTAAGTACTGAACCACGACCGGTTGGGAGTATAATGATGAGAACAGGCTGAATCCAAGGTCCACATCTCTGTACTGTGACTATGACCATCTGATACCACCAAGAGGTCATCCTCCACCTCCTGACCTGCAATTGTACTCACAGATTCAGATCCTTCCTTTTCTTCCTTTTTCAACTTAGGACAATCCTTTTTAAAATGTCCTACCTCACCACACTTGTAGCACTTAGCTTCTTGGACTGTAACCATCCCCTAGGCCTGCTCTTGTCCCTGCCTCTGCCTCTGCCTGACCTTTCCCCAACTGATAGACCCTCCTGTGGAATAGCTTCCTTGGTCATCCTCTCCTCTGCTCATTCGTCCGAAGTATCGAGACAATATCTTCATAGAACAATGTCTCCTTCTCGTAGAGCAGCGTCGTGACTAATGAGTCATGTGATGTGGGCAGCGAACACAATAGCAAAAGTGCCTTATCTTCCTCCTTCATCTTAACCCCGACATTCAGCAATCCATTGCTCACCTGGTCAAACACATGGATGTGGCCCAGCACATCTCCACCTTCTGACATCCGAAGGCCGTAGAGATGCTTCTTCAACATCAACTTATTGCACATATTCTTCCCCATATATAGGGCTTACAACTTCGACCAGAGTCCCTTCGAGGTCTTCTCCTCCAACACTGAATAAAGGACTGAATCCGTCAGACATCCCCTGATAATTGAGCATGCCTTCTTTTCTAACGACATCCACTGCTTATCTGTCATCCCATCTGGTCTTTCCTCCAAAGCCAGATCTAAACCCAGTTGCACAAGAAGATCCTCTACCCGAACTTTCCACATGGAGAAACTTCCCTTCCCATCAAACTTCTCAAACTCTAATTTTATGCTACTACCCATGGCCAGATCTCAACCAAAAATAGCACAAAATATTCCAGAAAATAGAGAGTACCTGATGAGGCCCTGCTAAAATTTTTTCAGCCCTTGAAGATCTCCAAACAACTTCTTTTTATTCTGAACCAGGCTTTAAGATCTCCAAACAACTTCTTGTTTCTGAACCAACTAGGCTCGTTCTTGAACCAGGCTATAAGATCTCCAAATAACTACTTCTTGTTTCTAATTTCTGCTCTGATACCACTTGTTAGGCTCTGATGCCACTTGTTGGGGTTTAGTCCCTGATGAACAGCAGTGGAATCAATCCTAGGCTTTCATTCTTTGTTGCTAATAATCAGATTGATGCGGCGATAATGCTTGCCTTTAAATCCTTTGATTCGGATTCAAAACATGACAGCCCTTTAATTCTTCGCTTGATTTATTATTTTTGGTTTGCTGGAATGCTATGTGAGTCTTCCCAGCACCCAGCACCTTCACGTCCCACGATGAGTCTTCCCTTCATGCGTTGACTCCTTGAAATCCCCCAATGAATTCCTGGGCAAGGAATCACCTTTCTTTCTTGGAATCACTGTGCTTGTTCCTGGGTGGCTAAAACACCATGAACCCCTCACGTGACCGAGAGTTCTTCCCACGTCATGGTGGCTTCGTGCGTTTTCCTTGGCCAAGCACTCCACGCGCGGAAGCCCCTCCACGCGATGAGGTTCTCGCTGCGGTTTCCTAGCGCTCTCTGGTTTGACCCCTATGTCACGAAGCCATGCACGAAAGCTTAGGATTTATCCCCTCTCCCATCATGCTCCTGGAACACCAGAACGCGGAAGGAAAGAAGATGAAGAGATAGGGCTGCCGCCTATGATGAGAGAAGGATTGAAAAAAAGAATCTGTTCTCTATTCCTTCAAACCCTAGAGACTAGAGTTTAAATACATCCACAAGTGGGCCAAGCCCAGACTCAACAAAACTCCCATGGACTAACCCTATGAGATTAAACTAATCCCCAAGCCTGTATACACCCGTGACTTGATTTAATCTCAACCCTTGGACTAAAACCAGTCCAATACAAGTTAGCCCACCTGGGCCTTGATAGCACCACACCAGCCCAACAAGATATTCTAATTAAAGAGTAGGAAGAATCATCAGAGCGAGGCAAGCTTCTGGGGAAGTTCAAATCATCTCTGGACACGCCGGCAAGGTCGAGGTAAATTTTCCCTTCCTTTGTTTTTCTGTGTCAACAAAGAAATTAATTTTAATGAAGCCTTGGGGTTTGAAGGAGAGGGAGGGGGGCTGTTCTTGTCAAGAACTATCGCCGGAGGAGCGGGAGCGCCGCTGCGGCCGCCACGATGGCCGAAGCGAGGTGGCACGTGTGAGCGAAAGGAGAGAGAGGAGAGAGAGGGAGAGAGAGAGACGGGAGAGAGAACAGAAAAAGAGAAGCGTCGGGCTCGGGATCTCGTCGGAGGAGGATGACGCCGTTGCTATCGTGGTCGGCGACAAGCGTGGGTGGCGCCGTCGTGCGAGGGGTTCGTGCGTGAGGGGGAGAAGAGGGAGGGCTCTCGCGCTGAATTAATGGGAAGGGAGAAATCACGAGAGGAGAAGGCTAGCCTTCTTTTTGGGCTGTGCTGGGCTTGGTTGCTAGACTTGAATAAGTGGGCCATTGGTTCAAGTAAGTCATGGGCTGATTTTTAAATTAAAAATAGGAAGAAAACCTTAGGATTTAATTATAGAATTCATAGGGTTTGGCTAATCTCACTTAGTGGGTTCAAATCTGAGTTTAAAGATGTATAATCTGAGCTCTATTCCATCAAATATTATGATGTTATGTTGGGTTGAAATAAAATGGGTTACATGAGCTTAAGAAAATGCATTTATTTAAAATTATATTAATTAAATTTGATTTTGGAAACTGAACCATGGTGATGGCAGTGAGTCTAGTTTTGATAATGATGTTCAATTTGCATAATGACGTATCCTTATAGATATTTGAAATTCCATCTCTACTTCATAAATATACAATTTGCATATGTAATATTATAAATGATTTCTTTTTTATGTAAAACCTTATAAATACATGACACTATGTGTATGTCCTACAAATTTTTTGTATTAATGTTTATGCATTTTGAATTCAACAAGGATAGGCTTGCAAATAGAAAATTTTGAGCGTACACGCTTAAATAGTAAAATTCAAATATTCACACTCAAAAATATATATATATATATAATCTATTAAAAATAATTTTTTATACGTCCTATAAAATATAATATTTTTTTATATTATCATTATATAATATTATTATAATATAATTAATGTTATTAGAATATATTATTATAATAATATATAAATTATGATATATCATATAATTCTATTTTAATTATGATAATAATATTATAATATTATGATATTAAAAGTGACTATTTACATATTTTGAACCTATGGTCCAATCAAATAGTTTTCTAATGCATTTAGAGAAGAGCTTTTACCAAAGCCTCTAATCTGAAGCTTTTCCTCAACATATTGTTTTGGCTTTTGGAGGAGTCAAAATTATTTCAAAATTTACTAAACTTGATGAAATCATCGATCTAAAGAGGAGGAAGAAATTCTTTCATCCCACTTCATTTGAATATTTTAATAAAAAAGAAAACAAAAAAATTAGTAAAAGCAGGATGTAGGTTTTTTTATTTTATTAATAAAAAATAAATTTGAGTTATACAATCTTATTTACATTAGTGAGGTCTGCCTTTTCATAATTCAAATTAGATTTCTCCTGTAATAAAAAGTAGTTAGTGCTTTTGCAAAATATATCTGATTAGTAGAAATAATCATGAAAAAATAAAAATTTTACAAGAGTCTTTAATTACTACGATTATTTCTTTCTAAATTAGGAGATACTATTTGTTAGAAAAAAAAATGCTTTGATCAGCCTATTTCAAGGTTGAAAATATGAAATTTGGCCTAGATTGCTTAATATATTACATCAAGGTGGCAACATGGTGCAGTAAAAATATTACTTGATTTCAAAAATTAAAAATTAAAAAAACTTCAGTTGTATGTATGCCATATGGGCAAGTTAAGGCTTCTAAATTATCAATGGGGCAGAACTCAGTCCTAGACCCAATCTACTCCTCTTGCAATGGTCAACTGTCCACGCCAGACCTTAGAAAATTAGCCTCTTTGACGACGGGTCTTCTCGTTTGGTGGATTTAATACCAACCAAATTAATCTACGTACGTCAGCTTGCTACCATGGAGTCTTTGCACGAGACGGAATTGGCCGTCAAGGCTTGAAATTATATATTGTTTGAAATTAAAACCTTCTTTTTAAGTTTCAGACTCCCTATTTGTCGTGCCCACTTTCCTCCAACCAAACAGGCCTTCGAAGAAAGGAAAATGACCGAAGGAGGAAGCTATTATAATTTAATCTCACGAGATTCACAAACAAATGAAGGGAGGAGAAGCAATTTGATGCATCCCTACTCCAAGAGGGAGAAGAGGGAAAACCACAAAGGAATTTTTTAGATTTAGCTCCTCTCTTCTACGGAGGAGGGAAAAAAAGCTACGCTTTCAAAAGGTTAGGAGGAACGTTGATTTTTATTAAGAGAAAAGGACGAAAAAAAGGACGAAAAAGTGTAAGTGAAGGTAAAATCCACCTACCTTTGTTGGTTGTGTAAGGTAGTAGCAGGGAAAGTGCTCTGTTGGGTTTGTTGAAGATATTAAAGCATAACGATGGTAAAGCGTGGAAGATCTTCAGCTCCTAAATCAACGATCGAGAAAGGCACGCGTAATCACTTTAAGAAAGCAGGAGGAGACTTGTGACTTCTTGTTTGCCGTCTGCCGCGTACGCGATATGAATGTCAAAGTTTTATGCGTCAACATCGACATTTTTGTTTGCTTTCTTCGAAAATGGTATATTACGGCAGGGTATGGTTACCTCGGTCAAGATACTTACTATGTAGTGTTTGAAATAGGGGATAAGAGGAGATAAGAAAAAATAGCCCTTTTTATTCTCAAAAATTATAACTATAAGGAATAGCAAGGAATAAAGTTAATCAAAGGGATAATTCATGGTTAACCATGGTTAATCATGGGATATCCCCTCAATTTATTCCCTAGAAAATGCAGGAATAGCTGATTATCCCTTTAAATAAGAGTAAAAAAATGTTATCTTATGGATTTACCTTTTTACATTTGATATGATCAATGAGATAGCTAAGGGATATCCCTAGAAATAATCAGGGGATAAACTCTATCCCGTACACTTATCTATGGATAATATTTTTCCTATCAAACGCTACCATAGGTAGTGTTTGAAATAGGGAATATCCCTTGGATATCCCCTTTTATTCTCAAAAGCCATAACTATAAGGGATAGCTGGGAATAAAGTTAACCAAAGGGATAATCCATGGTTAATCATGGTTAACCATGGGATATCCCTTCAATTTATTTTCTAAAAATACAGAAATAGCTGGTTATTCCTTCAAATAAGAGTAAAAAAAATTAAAACTTCTTTCCAATAATGTTTGAAAGAGAAATACCAAACGGTTGGCTCACAGGTGCTGCATTAAAGATTAAATGAGTCACAATATTGGTCATTTCAACCCTAGTGATGGTTGACTGACTTACAAAGCATGCCAGTGGACAGATGGATGGCTTTCTTTCTTAGTTAATTAATCTACGTCAGCTTGCTACCATGGAATCTTTATGCAAGAGGGAATTGACCGTTAAGCCTTGACGTAAAGAAAGGAGCAGCGTAGAAATTTGCAATATTTATATTCGTAATCCGGAGTTTGAAAGCTTTATCCCTCCCTAGCTTCCACGTGGTTTCCTATCAAACGAAGCTAAAGTTGGTGGGGTCCTCCTGGTCTAGTTATCCACGATTTAAAACCTTCTTTTCAATATTGTTTGAAAGAGAAATTCTAAGGAAACTTAATTAGGTGCAATTTGGAACAAATAAATTTTACAATTTGTATGAAATTCATTTAGACTTATTTTTTCAAAAATATAGTAAATCATGGGTTAGAAATCTCAACTATTAATTATAAAATTACTTTTTTTATTGCAAATTCTATCAATTTCGATAGAATTTATAAATAAATTTAAATAATTTTTTTTAAAAAAATTATCCCTATCAATAGTCAATATTTTTGTTACTATGATAAATTATCATTATATTAATAATTATTATAATATAGTTCTATTAGTAATATATTGCAATATATAATATGATATGATGTTATGATATATTACAGTATTATAGTGCATTATAATTTAAAAAATATAATGTAATATATTATTATGGTACTATAATTTATGATATATTATTAAATTTCCGTTATTAGGAATTATTTATATTATAATTAATAGTAATATATTATATTATAATGATTATAATAAATTTTAAATTATAATCATTATTATATCTAATTATGTGTTAATTAAATGCAATCATCATTTATTAAATTATAACTATTAATTATAATTAAATATAATTATAATAATATAATTAAACATGATTTGAGAATATAAGTAACACAATAATTTTCACATCATTATTTCCAACTAATCATGAAAAGGAAAACTTAGGAAAGTGACACATTAAAACTAATTTTCATTTGTTTCAAACATAAATTTATCTTAATTCTTTACTTTTATATGCAGCCTATGTAATCCATTCCATTTGCAAATGGAACCTTTGGTTAAAGCAGGTTGTTACTTCACGACTGTTTTTCTCAAAATGAATTTTCCCAAAAATAAAAATCTTGACTTTTCTTTCAAGAAAAGGTCTGGTCTTGCACCATCATTCCTCTATTAAATGAGAATACGCCATGCCTTTGAGTGTCGGTGAGTGATATTAATTAATCCTTTTTTGCGTTATTCTGGGTTTAAGAAAAGCTGTTTGCCTGTGTGTGTGTTTGAAACGGCAGAACCTGCTTGAAATTCCTGGCCTCGTTTAGCTTGGCTAAGAGCATGACTGGGGCATGAAGAAAATAGAAAAGAAAGAAGAGCAATGGAGTGGCCTCTCCTCTTTATTACCATCTTCTTGTTATCATCGTCATCTCATCTCCTCTTTTGTGCTTCAAATGATTTGCTATCTGCCGGTGAATCCATGTCCCTGAACGAGACCTTAGTCTCCGACGGCGGAGCCTTTGCTCTGGGTTTCTTCCCTCTCGGCGATTCAAAGTCTCATTTCTACCTTGGTATATGGTACAACAATATTGCTCGTGGAACAGTTGTATGGGTCGCCAACAGAGATAAACCGATAAATGATTCTTCAGCGACTCTCAAAATCTCAAACGACGGCAATCTCCATGTCATCGATTCAGAAGGTGCTATCTTTTGGTCATCCAATGTCTCCAGAACCAGTTCATCAAAAAACAGTACTGCTGCTGTCCTTCAAAACACTGGCAATCTTGTTCTTAGGGAAGGCGGTGATACCATTTATGGCAGAGTTTCGATCATCCTGGTGACACCTGCCTTCCTGGCATGAAGCTCGAATTCAATTATAAGACCCACGAAGGTACTAGGTTGACATCTTGGACCAGTCCGCAGGACCCCTCCCCTGGGAACTTCTCTGTTGATTTTGACCCTAACACTTTTCTCCAGCGTTTCACATGGCGGGGTTCCGAGCCTTACTACCGAAGCTCGGTGTTGCACGGGACATTTTTTAATGGAGAACAATTGCCGGATTCCATCTTTATAACAAGTCAAGTAATCATGCCTACGGACGACGAGGTCTACATTACATTTAGTGTCCCCGATGGTTCATCGAATGTGAGGTGCAAACTAGACCATTCAGGCCAAATTCAACTGCTGGATGGAATGATATCTCGAAGAATTGGAGCATTGTTAGACAATCCTTTTCTTGTGTAACAAATATGGCTATTGCGGTCCGTTTGGGTATTGTGATGGTACCGAATCAGTGCGAACATGTAAGTGTTTGAGAGGATTTGAGCCTAGGTTTCAAAGTGATTGGAATAAAGGGAATTTTTCAGGAGGTTGTGTGAGAAATGCAGCTTTGGAATGTGGTAATAGGGATGGGTTTTTACTCTGGGGGCCATGAAAGTGCCAGATCGGTTCTTGTTTCTGAGGAACAAGAGTGTTGACGAATGTAAGGCAGAATGCGCTGCCAACTGTTCTTGCACTGCATATGCTTATTCTTATTTGACAGTGGGGACTGCTAATTTTTCCCGGTGTTTGGTTTGGATGGAGGATTTAATAGATACTGCGATGACACCAATGGAGGGGAGGACCTCTACTTGCGTCTGGCAGGCTCAGAATTTGGTATGTTCAGCTCCTGCTCTCTTTCCATTAATTATTCCTTTCCTCCATTAATTATTTGGCAAGCAGTACCATATTTTAGCAGTCAAGCATGTAATATAAGTCACTGTAAGAATCCGGCACATTTGATCAATTCTTGACTACAATAGGACGATGATGTTAGTGCATATGCTTCTAACACTGTTTGAACGGACAGCAAACCATCGCCTCTGCATGTTCACTATATTCTTAGAAGATACCGGACATATAACTATTTTTCAGGTGGCCACTGCATCTATAACTATGAAGTTAAGGTTCTGAGTTAGCTCAATTTTGTACGATATCTGACATAATTTTTCACTGAACATATTGAAAAACTAAAGAAGAAGAAGGAACCACAAGTCAATGAACTCTCGAGAATAATGTATTGTGGGATGCCATGTCACCACTAAAAAATAGAGAGGTGGTAGAGATTTTCACGTTAACTGAAAAGAGAGGTGGTAGAGTCTCCGCATAAATAATCAGCGGGAAAACCTTTTCTGATCTTTGTTCTGTTCGACAGGGGAAAATTTTGTACTGCAAGGTGTTGAGAATAAAACTGAATGGGCTTGGTACACGATTGCATAAATATGGACTCAATGCACGGCTGACATTCACTACTGAGTTCGGTGATTGCTGCAATATCTGCCGATATTGATTAGGTTTAATTCAATAAATATCTGTGAGATCCTTTCCTGTGGAGCACATCTGCCAACATGCACACAAATGAAGGAAAATATGAAAACATTACCCCCAAAAGAAAAGAGTTTGATAAGCCCATGGGACTTTGATCCATCCATTTGGCACCTCCCTCCTGATGACATATCACTTTTTCATTCTTCATAATTTGAAAATAAAAATTATGTTTTGGTTGTTGACTTGTATTTTGTTTGAACACCAATTATTAAGTTCTTATCTTTTCCACTTGATATGCCGTCAGATTTGACCTCCACTGATTATGGTTGTCTCAAAGATTCTGAATAATCTATACTATATTGTTACACCGAGATGAGGCTGTCATTTATTATTTGCATGGCACTTTCCTGCCGGTGTGTTCTGATACACTCTGCTCCTCAATCCCTAATGTAAATCCTTATTGTAAACAGGGCAAACTTGTCCCCAATTAAAACAAATTTATTTGATAGAGGTTAAATTAAATTATTTGCTGTTTGCAATGACTTGTGCTGCTTCTCAATTTAACTGACATCCAGTAGTTGCTTAACTTCAGCTTGAATAGAGGGAGGAGCTTGTAATACTTTCTTCTTCTTCTTTTTAATAAACTAGGTGGGTTAAAACCCTCCTTTTCCCTTAAAAAATAGAAGAAAATACTTATTGAAAGTTTAGATTGAACTTGCTGAAACTTTGCTTAAGCACTCCTTGCTATGATTTTGCTGCTTTCTTATTATTTATGATGCATCACTAATGAATATTAACTTTAGAATTTTGTTCAGCTTACCAAGCTTTTCATCTATGCAACTCAACTGTAGTTGTGATCTTGATCATATCATTATATAAAGACATATCTAGACCATTATATTCAAGTAATAATTTTCTCTTTTCATTTAATTGTACATTTTAGATTTTTGAAAAGAAATATGGAAGAATGGTCTGAGGTAGGACAAAATGGTCTTATTTAACATTTATAAATTTGTTGCCACTTACAGGAAGCAAGAGAGAAATAAGGATAATGGTTCTCATAGCATCTATTTCTAGAGCTTTTTTTTTAAAAAAATCATTTTTACCTACTTGGCAGCTGACAAGATTTTCAAATGCATTTCGTTATGCTTCTAAAGTTTTTTCCTTCTTTCTCTCCAGCAATAGGCAACAAGAAAAAGACAAGATAATATTCATTACAGCAACTGTTTCTGGAGCAATTTTTTTGATCATTTTAACTTGCTTGACGTTCAGAGGTAAAATAAAAGGTAATAATACTATGAAACAAATGTTGCTTATTTGTCTTAGTTGAATATATTGCAGTATTTAGCAGCCTATGTGTCCTACCCAGGTATATGGAAGGCTGGAAAGAATCAAGGGAGGTTGCCTGATGATCTGAGTTCAAGTACAGAAATTCCAAAGGACTTACATGTTTCTAGTAGATTTGGAGAAGAGAAGCATGGTCATGGCTCTCGACTTGAAAGCATATCAATTGCCACCAATCATTTCTCTGATTCACATAAGCTTGGACAAGGAGGATTTGGCAAAGTTTACAAGGTAAACGACAGAATTATACTAGAATACCAGATTTTGGACATGAATGTACTTTTGTTGAATGAATTATGTATTTGTTGTTTGATATAGCTTATCACCACATCCCTGCATCAAGTTCAGGGTGGCCCTTCATCTTTAATCATGAATTTTGAAGTTGCCTCTTCTATCACCAAATAGTCTATATATTTATGATAGAATAATGCTTGCAAGAAAGGAAAAGGAAGACATTCCTCAATATTCATAAGACAGCAGAACTCATTTCTTGTTCCCATTTAAGTTAATGAAGCACACTGTGACATGTTAAAATGACTCATTTTTCAGGGTCAGCTGCCTAATGGGCAAGAGATTGCTGTCAAACGACTTAGCAGAAATTCTCGTCAAGGCTTGAAGGAATTCAAAAATGAAGTTATATTGATTGCCAAATTACAACACAGGAATTTGGTTAGGCTTCTTGGTTGCTGCATTGAAGGAGAAGAAAACTATTGATCTATGAGTACATGCCAAATAATAGCTTGGATGCCTTTCTCTTTGGTTTGCTCCTCTTTTGTTCATTTCAATTTTAATATCTTGTTAGCAATCTGCATGGCACATTTCTTTATATTTTAGTAGAATATCTTAACATTACATAGATTAAAAGCTTGGATGTTCATTAACAAAATTTATAATATATTTTTCTTTATAGATCATGCAAAGAAACAACTGTTAGATTGGGAGAAATGTTTTAACATAATCAAAGGAACTGCTCGAGGGCTTCTATATCTTCACCAAGATTCAAGATTAAGAATAATTCATCGAGATCTTAAAGCTAGCAACATTTTGCTAGATCATAATTTGAACCCGAAGATTTCTGACTTTGGCATGGCAAAGATCTTCGATGGTGATCAGAATCAAGCAAATACTAATCGAGTCGTTGGAACTTAGTGAGTATTCTAGACACTACTGTACTTATTTAATATTTCTATATAGATATACTAAATAGATTTGTTATATGCATCATATAGATATAGATATAGGGGGCAATTGATTTTTCTTTTTTCTTTTTCCCTCAACATTAAGACTCATCAAATTTCATTAACAAACAAATATTTATTTATGATATTAGTTTTTCATTAAATCTATACATTTATGTGATTCAGTGGTTATATGTCTCCTGAATATGCAATGAGAGGGATTTTTTCTGTGAAATCTGATGTCTATAGCTTTGGGGTATTGATCTTGGAGATTGTGAGTAAATCACGAAACAATAGTTTTGATCTCACCATGGACTCTCCAAGTTTGCTAGCTTACGTGAGTAAAAATATTTCTCTCTCCATAGTGATTCTATGTTTCATTATGTTGTGAACAAAATGATGACTTTATGTTTAATTATGCCTAATGATCAAATTCCAAATTGACCTTGTTTTTTAAATAATTCAGGCATGGAAACTATGGAATGAAGGCAATGCAAAGGATCTTGCAAACCAATCTATGATAGAGTCATGTTCACTCGACAAAGTATTAAGATGCATACATGTAGGACTCTTGTGTGTGCAGGACCATCCAAATGATCGACCAACCATGTCATCTGTTGTTTTCATGTTGGAAAATGAGACTGCAGTACATGTTACACCTAGACAGCCTACTTTTACTATGGAGAGAAGCCAAGATGAATATGATGCCCAAATGCAAAATCTTCATATATTTTCTGTAAACAATATAACTATTACAATGCCAGAGGGACGGTAGAATCTTAAGGATTCTCTAATATCTAGCTTCAATAATAGCATACATGGCTCAATAATAGCATACATGTCATTAATGTGCAATGGAATGATTAGCAAATGTTGGTGGAAAATTTCATTGCTTATTTTTTTGTTTCTTTTTTGAGTTATTGCTCTCATGAGAATTTCTTATCACTGTTTCAAATCCTTTATAACCCTACTCATCTTTCAGCTTTTCTTGTTAAAATGTTGAAATTTCATGAGACTAACCCCACTACATTCTACCAAATTGATTGGCTAGTTGCCTACTTTGGCCATTCTTTTCAGGATTGAGGCCTCTGTACTGAGCAAGCTTAGAGTGATATTTTGTGGACGATTCCCTTTTTTTTTTTTTTTTTTTGAATAATCTGAATGCTTATATTTTTGCAAAGATAAGGAAAAAAAAAGGCATGCCAATAAACTTCAAAAGATTTTTTCGACTAGTTCCTTTGGATGAAATGGTGTTATATTGTTACTGGTTAATACTCTCTGTATTTTGTTTGGTTGTTCAATAAACTTCAAAAGTTATGAGGATAGCGTTCAAGTTGTAAGCCATGTTATTTTCACAACGTGCTCTTCTTAGTGATGAAAAAAAAATTTCAATGCTCAATTACAGAAATTTCTAGTGTCAGGAAAACATTACTTAATTCCTTGGAATAGCACTGAAAATGGGCCTAAATGGACTGCAGCCCATCAGGCTAGCCTGGCTTGGAGTTGGGCTTTTTGGGCTTGGTCCTAGAGGTTCAGGTCGGCTTTAGCAGCGTTCTGGACCCTAAACCAATTGAAATTCTCTTCAGCTCGATCTAGGTTAGAAGCCCAACATTGAGTAGAGAATATTGCCCGAACCCTAACCCTCACCACCCACCCTAATCCCACTAAATCTGAACGACCTCCGTCCCACTTCACATGTTTCTCTTGTCACGTTGCCTTTTTTTTTTTTGCTTCACCTTTGCTTCACCACCACATTCTCCTCGCTTTTGCCACTCCGTCCTCATCCTCCAACCCCTAAATCGCCACTTAAAATTTTATTTATATTAATTTTAGTGAAGCTTTCTATTTTACTGGTGTGCATTTGGATTGAAGCGTTACAATATTGGAATTAGATTAACTAAAGAGTCTAAAAAATATTTAGAGGCCAAACTTGGGTACAAAGAAAGCCCAGCTTACTTCCAACCTTCCTAAAAAATCAATGATTGCACAAAAATTAAGATCTTTAACTATTGATGTTATGTAATTCAATAAGATTTTATGTAAAATATTAAAAGGATGAAAAGTAAGCTATCGCTGCAACAAAAGAAAGATTAATGTTTACCTTCTATATGTTCATATTCCTTTATTATCTTCATGCCATGGTTCTATGAATACTTTTCTCTATCGTAAAGCCATGAAATAGTGTGTTATTATTTACTAAAATAGAAAGCAACAATAATTATTCTTCTGAGCAATATGGTCCGAATGCAACCATCAGCCTCCTGATGTGGCTGATCCAACTCCGTTAGAGAATCGTGAAAGAAGAAACTGACGAAGCCCCCTTCGGCCTCCCAACATCCATCCAGAGCATTGCTCTCATAATGAAGAAAAGAATAAGAGGGAGAAAGGGTGGGTTTCTAAGGGTCACCTTTCGTCATTAATGTCCGGTCGAGTCAATAGGCTGGAGCCTTTAATGGTGCAGAGAGCATTTAATGGAATAAAGTGTCACGGACATCTCGCCTGGGCTCTCCTTCTCAACCTCCGAGGCAAACCTCATGCCAACCTGAGGCCCCCTTCGGCGACATATCTCTCACACCAAGGCATTTATTACCTTATTCTCTCCCATGTATAAAAGCATTTATGGTTGCCACGTTGCTCCTCTCGGCCTCAACTCTTGCTTACCCTCAGACCTGCAGCTGCCAAGCTCCTTTCGGCCGTGAACAGTGCCATGCAAGTGAACAGTGCCATGCAAGTGTTCACCCTCGGCCTTTTTTGAAGCTCATCCAAGGGCATGAACAGTGCGACGCAAGCACTCTATAATCAATGCTCTACGAGGGACAGTTGGCTTCAACTCAACATCATTCCCCCCTCCAACGGTTGTACCTTGGGACCTACACGACTAACTTTATCACCCATCACTGTCTATGCAGGATAACCAAAAAGGTGACGTAGGGGACACATCTGGCAAGCGCCGTAACGATCAGCCACGCCTTGCAGCCACCAACTCTGACAGGACACGGCCTGCAGCTTGACACATCACATGGAGGTAAGCTCCACTGTACTGCCATCAATTAATGCTCTGACTAGTGGCAGCACCCCTGCTTCACGGACATCAGTTCTGATACTTCACCCATCAAAGTCATCATTATGGAGCCTCAACCACTCAAGCCAGACAAACTCTTAAGCGTTTATAAAATGGGTAAGAGGGACCCCCGACCAGGTAACGAACTCATTACACTCCTAAACGCTCACAGAGAGAGCTCTTCTTTGAGCCTCTCTCTCTTTTTATCTTTCGAGCTTCCTCAAGCTCACGGCTTTTGTCCAGAGTGACTAACTTGAGCGTCGGAGGGTCCCCATCGGAGCATCCGGTCTCTGGGGACTTTTCTTGCAGGAGTCCGGCGAGGAGGACGTCCGTTTCCCCGGCGCTTGAAGAAAGAGACTCGGCGTCAACAGATTGGCGCGCCAGGTAGGGGGACGCACTAAAGGAAAGAAAGCTCTATCTCCTTGAGCTATAAGTCTCCGTCCCTCTAAGATAGCTATGGTGGTGACGCGCATGCCGAAGGTTCTCACTAATCGTGCTGGGGGGCATCCACATCGTACTAGGCAGCAAAAGGCCACCCTCTATGCTCCTTCACCATCAACCTCAACTGCTCTAATTAACCAGTTGGCTATCTTCAATCAACAAGTTCAAGCCTTGAATGCAGCAGTTCATGAACTGCAGAAGCAACGTTCGGTGGCCACTTAGCAGCAGCCCAAGCTTCTCACATCGCTCGTGATAGCTGCACCCGTTAGTCAATGATTCATCTACAGAAAATCTCTTCAGAGAGAAGTTATCACTATCGTGCGCCATCTAAGCACCACCATCATGAAGCTTTCAAGAGACTGCAGTCTTCTACCCCCTGCTCAAGCAGCCACTCCTCCCTTCAATCATCTGGTGCTTAGATGAGGAAGCATCTGGATAAATAACATCGGCGGCTGGAAGAGCTCACTCAAAGGCTCAACAATCAGCCAGAGGTGGACTGCGATATGGGTAGCAGAGTAATTTCCAAAAGGATGAACTTGAGACATTATCCGTCACCTCAAGCATTTATGGGCATTTTAATTTCTGATGGAAGTAAGCCGAGAGGTATTATTGCAATTAATGCAAGAAGGAAGATGAGGACAAAAGGCTTTGACTGTTGACTCCAACTTTCCTCTCTCTCCTTCTCTCTGTTACACCCAAAAGCCAAATCGAGCCCAGGACCTTTTACGGATTTCGTTCTAGCTGCTCTCAAGCTTCAGCACCGAGGACAATTAATCTCTTCAAGGAAAGAGCTAAGCAAAGGGCCCTCTTAGCAACTCCGTCGGCCTTTTTACTCCTCTGATATCAACTCTCAGCAACGTCCTCGATGGACTCTCCCAGCCACTCATCTTCAACGACCGCCAACTGTCGAGGCTTTCCTCAACGGCCTCTAGCTTTGTCCCGGTTTCTAGCTTCTTTCCGGCCACAGACATCTCGTCCTAGCCTCCAATGCGAGGGAAGGCCTAAGTAAGGGCAACGACACCTCCAATCCAACTAACATGATTCCCTGGGGGGCAGATCACCAGCGGGCGAAGTGATCAAACCCGCAAAAGGAAAACATGGGAGCTACAAGAGCTAAGTACATTGCACTTAAGACAGTTTTCTTTCATTAATACTTAAAAATGTCATGCAGGGAAGATCTACCTTGCATCAACATCCAAGGCCAACCTTGCTTTGGCATCCAAAAAGCCGGGTCCAGCAGGGAAGGCCTCGGTCGGCCCCAAGTGCCGGCACCATAAGCCCGGGTCCAGCAGGGAAGGCCTCGGCCGGCCCCAAGTGCTGGCACCATAAGCCTGGGTCCAGCAGGGAAGGCTTTGGTCGGGCCCAAGCGCCAGCGCCATAAGCCCGGGTCCAACAGGGAAGGCCTTGGTCGGCCCCAAGCACCGGCACCATAAGCCCGGGTCCAGCAGGGAAGGCCTCGGCCGGCTCCAAGCACCGGCACCATAAGCCCGGGTCCAGCAGGGAAGGCCTCGGCTGGCCCCAAGCGCCGGCACCATAAGCCCAGTGTATCACTAGCAGAGCGATGAACCATCGGCTCTCAACAACAAGCCCGACTTCGGCCGGTACTCAAAGCCCGATGTACCATCGACACTAAAGCCCGAGGCCAACTCGGCATAAAAGGCACCTGACGACTCTCAACTCTCAGGTGACCCTTCGGGGTTAAAAAGGCACCTGACGACTCTCAACTCTCAGGTCATCCTCCGGGGTTCAAAAGGCTCTCAACGGCCTCAACTTTGCCTCAGCGGCTTCGTCGCAGCCTCAACGGCTTCATTTCAGCCTCAGCGGCTTCAACTCTGTATTAGCGGCCAACGGCCAATCGGGTAATACCTTCGTTTAAATTGTACACTTGCAACATATTGTTGGTTACTTTCAGCCATCAAGAAGCCCCAAGACAGCTCACAGCTAGGAGAGGCCAACTCCTCAGCTCACAGTTGACGGGCACCCACCTCTAAACTTTATGCCAAAAGTAAAGAGCCCCTCCATGCTCATCAACAAGTGCCACAAACGTGGAGCCTCCCAAAATGAAGCAGAAGGAGACAAATTCCTCCAACAAAAAGCTAAGTACACTACAAGAAAAGTTTCTTTTCATTAATATCTAAATGCATTATGGGAAAACTAATCATTCAAAAGGCTCTCGACGGTCCTGTGATCAAAAGGTCACCCCTGGGCCAGCCGCGAAACCCTCGCGGTGGTTCAAGACCTATGATTCCAGCGACCTCGAGTCACCCCTCGGGCCGGCCACGAAACCCCCGAGGTGGTTCCGGAGTAGCTCGACGGTATGGCGGCTAACGAATACCACTCGGCCTGGCTAGCATATGCCCAGAGTCGGTTCAAATCTCTAACAGTCCGTACCTGCTCGAGTCACCTCCCGGACCAGCACACAGACACCCGAGGCAATTTTATTTTAGCCCCCATGGCTCTATTTCCTCTTCGGCAATTTTATTTCAGCTTCAACGGCTTATCTCTACCTCCGCAGCATTATTACAGCCTCAACGGCTCCCTTGTCTCAGGAGCATCATTGCGACTTCATTGGCTCTCTGCCTCAACGACATGTGGATGAGACCCACATCCAAACTTCATGTCAAAAGTTAAAGACCCCAAAGTCAGGTGGGGATCAGCCACTTGGGAGGTGATGCCCCTTTCGCCTTGCTGGAGTGGGCCCGCTTCATCTCATGGGCGAGGGGGCATCTGATGTGGCTGATCCAACGCTGTTAGAGAACCGTGAAGGAAGGAAACTGACGGAGCCCCCTTCGGCCTTAGCTCCCAACATCCATCCATGGCATTGCTCTCATAATGAAGAAAGAGAATAAGAGGGAGAAAGGGTCACGTTATGTGCGTGGGTTTCCTAAGGGCTACCTTTCGTTATTAATATCCGGTCAAGTCATGTAGAAATGGTCATAATGGCTTGAAGAGCATTTAATGGAATAAAGTGTCACGGACATCTCGCCTCGGCTCTCCTTCTCAACCTCTGAGGCAAACCTCCGATGCCAACATCCAACGTAAACCTCCGACGCAAACCTCTGATGCTAACCTCCGAGAACCTCCAAGGCAAACCTCGGAGGCCAACCTCCGAGGCCCCCTTCGGCCACGACATATCTCTCACACCAAGGCATTTATTGCCTTATTCTCTCCCCTGTATAAAGGCATTTATGGTTGCCACGTTGCTCCTATGGCCTCAACTCTTGCTTACCCTCGGACCTGCAGCTGCCAAGCTCCCTTCAGCCGTGAACAGTGCCATGCAAGTGTTCACCCTCGGCCTTTTTTGAAGCTCATCCAAGGGCATGAACAGTGCCACGCAAGCACTCTATAATCAATGCTCTACGAGGGACAGTTGGCTTCAACTCAACATCATTCCCCCCCCCAACGACTGTACCTTGGGACCCACACGACTAACTATCACCCATCACTATCTGCGTAGGACAACCAAAAAGGTGATGTAGGGGACACATCTGGCAAGCGCCGTAACGATCGGCCACGCCTTGCAGCCACCAACTCTGATAGGACACGGTCTGCAGTTTGACACGTCACATGGAGGTAAGCTCCACTGTACTACCATCAATTAATGCTCTGACTAGTGGCAGCACCCCATGCTTCACGAACATCAGTTCTGACACTTCACCCATCAAAGTCATCATTATGGAGCCTCAACCACTCAAGCCAGACAAACTCTTAAGCATTTATAAAATGGGTAAGAGGGACCCCCGACCAGGTAACGAACTCATTACACTCTTGAGCTCTTCTTTGAGCCTCTCTCTCTTTCTCTTTCGAGTTTCTCAAGCTCACGGCTGTTGCTTAGAGTGACTAACTTGGGCGTCGGAGGTCCCCGGAGCATCCGGTCTCGGGGACTTTTCTTATAGGAGTTCAGCGAGGAGGACGTTCGTTTCCTCGGCGCTTGAAGAAAGTGATTCGGCGTCAACACCTTCCAAACCTCGGCCTCTCCCAAATTGAGAGCAAGGCAACAAGCTGAGAGGTGAGTAACAAAATTATTTTCTACAAATTAGTCCTTGAGATCTTGCAACTTGTTACTTATACGTTCTTTTGATCAAGTTAACAAGATAAGAAAAAATATTCCATCTTAAATATTCTCCTAATGATTAATTTTTAAATCACATGATTTTTTATATGTAAATAATTTAAAAATAACATATTGTATTTAACAATATAAATTGGATCATTAATGTGGTATTTGAATTATTGAATTCAAGAAAAAGTATAATTCTATATGAGTAATATTTATTAGGAGTTACTTAATCCTAACCCTACTTGTAATAAGGGTATTGAAAAAATTGATTTAATTGTGTCATACAAGAAGCTTGACAAAAGGTTCTCTGGATGGAAGGTTAAGTTGTTATCAGTTGGCAGCCGATTAACTTGTCTAGTGTTGTCCTCTGTCAAGTATTTTATAATGTCAGTGGGTCGTCCACAAAATTAATAATATCTATTAATCTTTAAACTGCCAATGCCTATTTCTCATGCATCCTGCTTGTAAATTTGTAAGGCCAGTAGAGATGGTGGAAGGGACGTTAAAGATTCAAAGGAGATTAACATGGCTCTTCAAGCTAAGTGGTGCTGGCAATACTTCTTGGAAGAGAATTCTCATTGAAGTTGTATTGTCAGGATCATGTACCGTGGTAGAAGAAAACGCTCAACTTCCTCAAATTAAACCCCCATCTAGGAAGATGATATTGGTGCTCCCTCTCCTCTCTGATTCTTATTCTGAGAACCGGTCCTAGTTGAACTGAACCAACCCGGCTGGTCTAGACCCAATTTGAATAAAAAATAAAAAAAAACTTGATGAACGAAAAAAGAAAATCAATGAAAAATAGAAGCGTGGTTCTGACACCACTATTAGGTCACCCAATGTCCCTTCCAACTTGTGTGAACGACCAACAAAAAATAACGTAAAAGTAGAAAATATATATATAATTAATCACAAGACATCAAGATTTAATGTGAAAAAAATCCTTCAATGTGAAGTAGAAAACCGTAAAAGCCAGACCAACAAAGTTATTTCCTCACTAATGGATTACAATAATCCTTCTAGTAATGCCAAAAATTATCAAAAGTTATTTCCTCATAATACGGGTGGATTTTTACATAAGAACAAAAAAATATTACATAAAGTAGAGCCAAGAAAAATACTACTTAGGATAAATGAAATTCAGATGAGACCGCTCGATACGAAGAAAAGTAATTATTTAATTTGTAAAATTTTACCTTGATCAAAATTTGTATGACTTTTAATTAAAAACATATATTGATGTAAAAGGTTTTTTATTTTCTTTTTTTTTTATTAATTTTTTTTTGTACTTTTGCTTCTTATATTCTACTTCTTTTTCAAAAGATCATTTAATTTTATTATTTTAATAGATCATAAATCCGTAAGAAAATAGAATCTAGCCCAACATCATGGACCACATCCATGACTACATGACATTTATATAATATGAAGTCAATCAATTTATAAGGCGTGTTTCATTTTGTTCACATGCTTCTTGCCTTGTCTCTATCTTTGTTGGACGTACCGCATGGCAGCCTATTGTGCTTTGTGACATGGAGTCCACTTAGGATCAGCATCCATTTATGAGATCCAACTTATGTTCAATGCATCTGAGGGAGGGAGGAAAAAAAAACATGCTTAAAAGCCTTTTTTTTTTTAAAGAAATATCAAGAGATGAGGCCCTGAGAAAACCGCATCTCCTACGTGAGTCTCTTCTATCATGTAATTTATTGTAGCCAATAAATTAACGGTGCTTTTCATTTCATTTAGAAGCTTTATAATATAACATCATCTTTGTACTTTAAATTCACTAGCTTTCTTATGAGAAAAGCCTTATTTCCTATAGCTTCCTCTTGTATAGGTC
>UESW01002045.1:171780-263836 GCA_900491605.1 Calamus simplicifolius | reverse complement strand
ACGAAGGTGATCCGAACGATGTATAGAAACATAGTATATGATAGGACCAGTTAACAGGCCCATGGGTAATAAAAATAGAAATTTTCAAACAATTTTTCTAGGCGGCCATCTTCGGCGGCCTTCTTAAGCGGCTTAGTTCCTAGGCGGTCTCGCTGGCCTATTGGGTTTTTCTTCAAGGGCGCAGAGGGCATTTAATTCCGTTCACAGCTTTGCTCTCTGTTGAAATAAGCGCCCGTCATAATGAAGAGAGAGAACAAGTGGGAAAAATAGCTATGTGATGTGACCGTCTTTTTGTCATTAATGTCCCATAGGCAAATCAATGGGCAGCGTTTAATGATACAGAACCAAAAGGAAATCCTGCGGCCTATTCCTCAACGGCCCTCCTTAACAATCCTAGGCGGCCTTTCATTCTAGGCGGAGAAGTCCTAAGCGGCCCCCTCCTCAATAATTCTAGGCGGCCTTTCATCTTAAGCGGCCCCCTCCTTAACAATCTTAGGCGGCCTTCCATCTTAAGCGGCCCCCTCTTCACAACAATTCTAAGCGGCCTCTTCCTCGACGGCCTTCTCAACGGCATTTATGTGCCGAGTCTTTTATGGTCTTATAAAGGCCACGTGCATTTATGGCTGCCACGATTGACTTCCTTTTTGGCCCCATGCATGCACATAAATGTGCTTCGGTAATAACTTCGGGACCCGTCTTCATCTTAGGTGTCCCAAAAGCTTCTCCCACCCAAAAGCTTCTCCTAGCCTAGACGGCCCGAGCAATCATAGACGGCCTCGAGCAATCCTAAGCGGCCTCACCGAACCCAGGTCCCACAGATGCCTTCCGGCCTCAGCCAACAACGACCTCATGGAGCAGAGGCCCTAGGCGGCCACCAGCGTCCCTAGGTGGCCTACTTCTCCCGGCCAGCAAGCTCCTCCCAGCCAGCCATCCACGGTGGCCCCTCGCCGCGACCTTCCGCGGACCTTCCAACTCTACACGCCAGGTAGAGGATACGGTCTCCATGGCTCATCAAGGACCAGGTCCAGGCAATAGAATTGGATGAAGGGGAGATATAGCTTCTCCACGTGTCAGGTGGCATATGCATAAGCCAGAGGCATCGTTGAGTGACCTATGGGTCCGAGGGTACTATTAGCCTTTATTTAATTCAAGAAGGGACTCATGGAGACTAAACAAGGACTCTGGCCACTAAATAAATACTCAAGATCAATGCACCAGAAAAGGCCAGCTATGCACACTTGATCTACGGATGAAATCATGACTTGCATGAAGTAAGAAGATGCTTTTAGTCCTGACATATCACTAAAAGATAACGCCAGCTCTGACATGCCACTAAGAAGAAGCATCTTCATAAAAGCCTCGACAGGTGGCAGCACCTCAGGTCTCACAGATATTAATCCTGACATTTTATCTACCAAAAGTCATCAGTCATCATGACACTCCAACCACTCAGAACAGATAAGCCCCGAAAGTCATGATCCATCATGAGGCTCCACGTGACTCATTCTCACTAGACGACAAAGATTCAAACTTCTCAAGCAAGCTACACATAGTACAAAGGTAAATAAATTAGGTAAAAAGAGGTAACTCAAAAAGGACTCAACATACTCATTCTGGGGGGATCTTTCTTTCTCTTTCGAGCTTTCTCAAGCTCACGGCTGTTGCCCAGAGCACTAACTTGAGTGTCGGAGGGTCCCCGCCGGAATGCCCGGCCGTGGGCTTCTTGCAGGCTTTGAAGACAAAGGAAGGGCTCCGATATTTCTATGGAGGAACGGCCGACGCTGAAGGATGCCGACTCAAAGTGATCGGGCATCAACAGTATAAATCTTTCAAAATATATATATGCCAGCTAAGATTTTCTATTTTATCCCAATGATTCCCGTATAGATCCTATATCGAACTTAAGAAACAATCATCTTATATTACTATGAATAGCCAATTGGTAGATCGAGAAATTAAACGGTATTTCAACAGCAAAGTAGCCCTGTTTCCATTATCCAATACATCATATTCCACTCGCATCGTTCTCTCATCCATAAACAACGGGTCGAGCGCTTGCTAAAATCCAGATCGACACTGTCAATATGCAAATAATATATACTATTGATGTGGTGCGGACCAGTTGAAGCGTTGAATTTGGCACATGTATTGAAACCGTGGGCCTACCCATTTGGAAATTTAACAAAGCATCAATGTTCAAACGGAAAAACCATGATGCATTCCTAATAAATCAGGTACTGTACGCAAAAAAGTTTAACTTGGTCATCCGGTTGGGTTTTATATCAATGCTTATACTAGATCAGACTGTAAACTTCTTTGCCATTTGATTTTTGTTAATGATCGTATTGCATTAATATAAAATCCAGACTAAATGAAAATGAATAGGAATCAAAGATAATAACTTTATATAATTGATCATCAATTTATATTTTTAATAATAATTATCATTTTTTGGTTATCATTAATGTTGAAGGTGTTGATAATGTCTATTTTTATTGTTTTCATACATGAATTCTGCCTGCAGCAATTCAGATTTTGTCTAATTCAAGAAATACAGTAAATTAAATAACAATATTTTAATTCAATTCTAATCCAATCAATTTGCAGAGCTATATTATTAAAAAAAAAAAAAAAACTCAACACCATTAACCATCTAACTATAATATTCAATAGCAGTTTAATGATTTATTAAGACAAAAGAGACCAAGTCACCGCCATTAATTTATTAGTCAACCAAATAATTAATAAAGTATAAAGTCACTAATGGAATCAATACTTTGTTATATTTGACTAGCAATAGTTAGATTCTTGTTTTTTTTTTTTTTGGCCCTGCTTGCTGGTATGCCATGTTTACCTTGCTATTAATTTTTTATGTATATCACACCAACTTGACCGACAAGATCACACAATCACAGTATTATATTTTTGCACTTTTTTCTTTCTATTTCAGTATTATATATTTTTGCACTCTTTTCTTTGTTGTATTTAACTTAACCAAATAGCTTGTGTTAATATAGCCAAAGTCCTTATATCTATCAATTATCTATATCAAAGATATCAAAGCTCGGAAAAAGAGCTCACTAAGAAAACTTATGCAATGGAGCGCCATCAAAAAGGATGGAGGAGAGAAGGGAAATGGTTTTTGAGCTTGGAATGGGGGTTGATCTCTGGTTATAGGCAACAAACAGTTCTTCATAGGGTTTTGGGAAGAGGTTTTTAGGCCTTTGGGCCGCATCTTTTTCATTCAAGGTAAGGGGTTAGATCTTTATTTGTAGGAAAAAGACTTTTTACATCGGTGCAGGATGGTCTACATCGGATGTTGTGATTCATCCATGCGTAGACCTATGCATCTACGATGAGACCCATAAGTAAACCTCTTGGCACAGGCTCATGCATAAACAAAACATCGCCATCCTACATCGAAGGCGATGTATAAAAACTTTTCTTTATTTATAGACCCTTGATCAGAGTTTCCCCTTTGTTACAATTGTTAGAAAAAATTGGTTTTTCCTTTTGCAAAATTCCTTTATTAGAAAAATGCTAAAAAATTAATCAAAAAATTTATACTCAAAATTAAAATTAAAATTAAAATTAAAAAGAATCAAATTGGTCGAGGCGTATTAAACACTGCCCTAAGGACAAGTTTTCGCCCCTTCGTGCGGGTTGTTGGTGAATTGTCCCCAAGGTACAATGACCTGATTTGATTCGATCCTCCTACCGCGAGCACGATCGGGTGAAGGTTCAAACCCAGTGATTCTTAAGATGTCCAAATATAATAGTAAAATAGTTAAATAAATCTTTTACCACCGGTTGTTTGTTGAGACAGATTTCTTTGTTTAGACTCCTTGTTGAGACAGCATCAGGATTTGCAGCAACAGGATCTTCATGAATTGCAGTAACAGAATCTTCAAGGATTTGCAGCAACAAGATCTTCAAAGATTTGCAGCAACAAGATCGGATTTGCAGCAACAGGATTTGTAGCAACGGAATTTTTTAAGGATTTTTTTTTCTGCCTTCTATGTTCACTGCTTATTTCCCTTAGTTTATCTAGATATTTATATTAAAAAAAATGATCGTTTCTCCTTGTGACCGTTCCTTCCCAAACGGAAGGAATAGCGGAACGCTCGAACAAGCGCTCGAGCGTTTCCGAAAATCATGGAACGCTCGCGAACGCTTGCTGTGAGCGTTCCGCAAACGCTCGTCGCGAGCGTTCTACGAACGCTCCCAGCGAGCATCCCATGCGAGCATTTAATGCTCGCGTCCCACGCGAGCATTTAATGCTCGCGTGCCACGCGAGCATTAAGGTTACCACCTCTTTTTTTAAAAAAAATTAACTTTTAACATGGGTCAAAAGTCAACAATCCCTTACAAAAGTTAAAAATTAAAAAATAAAATTAATAAAATTAATAAAATTAATAATAAAATTAATATACCAAAAAAAATTAGGGCATCTTATACTGCGCAATAGGTAAGGTGTCCTGTGGACTTGAACCTCACTTAGTGTTGATTGTATACATCTGAAGAAACCATAGTGGATTAGACCTTGAACTAGGTCCTTGACTCAGACTTCTACTAATCACACACACAGCATGAATCAATTGGGTTTAAGCGGTCAGCGCATATTAAAGGCCTTGCGCTTAGTACCTTGATTTTTCATGAGAATTTCTTAAGGTTAGCCCAAACCTTTAGTCACGGCCTCATATGACAATTCTCATATAGGTGAATCCTCCAAGGGTATTTGTGACTAATACCCTGTAGATAACCTACCTCGGATCCATTAAGAGAATCACTCAACCTTACACAAATTTACTTTGTCACTTTATAAGAGCACTTATCATAGGGATGGGTTGAAAATTTTTTCAAAATTTGTGCTCTAACACGATCACTCAATCAGCTTCGTTTCTACCACATTGAACCTCATTCATGGGATCTCCAATCACAGAGGTTGGGTATCCACTGCTGGTGACCAAATAATGGGCTTAAGCCCCATCCCCCTCGATAAATCTAGGACTCCACTCCTAAATAATCCCTTGGTTAATTGATCTGCCAAATTCTTCTCAGATTTGAAAAATTCCAAAGAGATAACATCATTTTTCTTATGTTGTCTTATAGACTTATGACGAAGTCGTATATGGCGATTCATCTTTTTATTGGTACTCTTTTGATTTGTCAGTTCAATTGCGGCCTTATTATCACAATGGATAGATATAGCTGGAACTGGCTTAGGTACCAAAGGTAGTTCTAATATTAGATTTTTTATCCACTCTGCCTCATTACAAGTGGTATCCAAAGCTATCAACTCGGCCTCCATGGTGCTTCTAGAAATAATAGTTTGCCTAGTGGATCCTCAGGCAATAGCAGCACCGCCAAGAAGAAAAATGTATCTGATAGTTGATTTTAAATCATGAGAATCAGTGACCCAATTAGCATCATTGTAACCCTCAACCACCTCAGGGTATTCAGTGAACATCAAAGAGAGATTAAGTGTTCCCTTTAAATATCGGAACACTCTTTCTAAGGCTACCCAATGAGATTGATCAGGATTTTGATTATATCTACTCAGCCTTCCTACATAGGCAATATCAGGTCTTGTTCTGTTTGCTACATACAAGAGAGATCCTATAATTTGAGAATACTTTAATTGATTAATTGGGTCACCTAAATTTTTCTTTAGGTGAAAGTTAGGATCAAAAGGAGTAGATATTGATTTAAGATTGGAATAACCAAACTTCTTGATCATTTTTTCTATAGAATGAGAAAGAGAGAGAGCTATCCCTTCATGGGACTTGATAAGCTTCATCCCTAGGATTACATCCGCTTCACCTAAATCTTTCATGTCAAACTTAGAAGAGAGGAAAGATTTAACACTTGAAATAATTTCAAGAGATGTTCCAAAAATTAAAATATCATCGACATATAAGCAAAGGATTACACAATTATTATCGACGATCTTAGAATACACACACTTATCATGATTATTGATTTGAAATCCAAAAGATAGAATAATTTGATCAAATTTCTCATGCCATTGTTTAGGAGCCTGTTTAAGACCATAAAGGGACTTGATAAGTTTACAAACGTTGTCTTCTTGTCCCTTTACAACAAAACCTTCAGGCTGTTCCATATAGATCTCATCCTCAAGATCTCCATTTAGGAACACAGTCTTCACATCCATTTGATGAATGATTAACTTATGAATGGAAGCAATAGCAAGTAGTGATCTAAGGGTTGTTATTCTAGCTACAGGAGAATATGTATCAAAGAAATCTAATCATTTCTTTTGGTTATACCCTTTGGCTACTAATCTAGCCTTATACTTTTCTATTGAACCATCAGGTCTAAATTTCTTCTTAAATACCCACTTACACCCTAAAGGTTTGCTTCCAGGGGGTAAATCAGATAAGATCCAAGTTTCATTTTGTAAGATTGAATTAAATTCAGAAAGGATAGCTTCCTTCTAAAAGGAGCATCAGGAGAAGACATCGCCTCTGAAAAAGAAGAAGGTTCACCTTCGACTAGGAAAGTAAAGAAACCTTCACCAAGATCTTTTTCTTTCCTTATCCTTGAACTTTTTCTAAGTTCAGAAGGTTCACCTTTAGGATTAGATCTTTTCCTTTTCCTTGACTCATTAGAGAAACCAGCTTCAAAAAAATCATGAACCAAGTAAGGATTAGAAGAGAGTTGATTTGGTACTTGATTCTTGAAAGGAAAAACATTTTCAAAATAAGTAGCATCTCTAGATTCGATAAGAGTGTTATTTGAGATGCCACTTATATCAGAGTTTATCACTAGGAACCTTTTTGTACTGCTATCTAAGGAATAACCTATAAATATAGCATCTACAGTTTTAGGTCCTATTTTTCTTCTCTTGGGTTCAGGTATTCCTACCTTAGCTAAGCATCCCCACACTTTAAGATAATCTAGCCTGGGTGTTCTACCTTTCCAAAGCTCAAAAGGTATTTTAGGACTATCCTTAAAGGGTATCCTATTTAAAATATAACATGTAGCTAAAAGAGCTTCCCCCACAAGTTCTCAGGTACGCCTAAACTTATTAACATTGAGTTAACCATATCCATTAATGTACGATTTTTTCGTTCAGCTACACCATTAGACTGAGGAGAGTATGGTGGTATAACTTCATGAATAATCCCATATTCTTGACAAAATAGAGTCATTTCATTTGAAGTATATTCACCACCGCGATCTGACCTAAATTTCTTAAGCTTTTTCTCAGTTTGGGTTTCAGCTTCTACCTTATAAATCTTAAACTTATCTAATACTTCATCCTTAGATTTTATCAAATATATGTGACAATATCTTGAGAAGTCATCTATGAATGTTACAAAGTAACGACTTCCTCCCCGTGTAGGAAACTTGGTAGAGTCACATACATCGCTATGGACTAATTCAAGAAGTGTTGAACTCCTATTTACTGATTTAAAAGGTTTTCTAGGCATCTTAGCTTGAATACAAATCTCACATTTAAACTTTCTATCAATATGAACCTTAGGAATTAGATTAAGATTTGTCATGTAATGAATACGATCAAAATTCACATGACCAAGTCTACTATGCCAAACATTTGAAGATTCAACATTAAAAAGAAGAGAACTTTTATTAGATAACTTAGAGGATACATTTAATTTAAAAAGACCTTCACATACAAAACCTTTACCAACAAACTCATTATTACGAGTAATTACAACTTTATTTGACTCTAGAACAATTTTATATCCTCTAGATATAAGAAGAGATCCACTAATCAGATTTCTTCTAACACTAGGAACTAACAACACTTCATGAAGGACCAGGAATTTTTCAGATGTCATCTTTAGATCCACTTGACCTTTCCCAAGCACTTGTGCTGAAGAGTTATTCCCAAGTGTCACACCTCCTCCACTTGATTCCTGAAAGATGGAGAACCAAGAGCGATCAAAACAAACATGAACATTAGCTCCTGAATCAAGCCACCAATCACAAGAAGATTGGGTTGAGTTAATTAAAAATTTTGAATTTACCGACCTAAAAGAAGGCTCAACACCACTCTCAACCACGTTAACTTATGGTTTGGATGATTTCCTCAATGGTTCAGTCTTTCGGTGGTAGCAGTCCTTCGCCACATGATTTGTCCTTCTGCACACAAAGCAGAATGTGCCTTTATAATTCTTTGACTTCTGATTCGGTCGGTTCTGATTTGATTGGTTCTGAGGAGGTTTGTATGATTGGTTGGATCTAGATTGAAATTTTTTCTTCTTAAAATTCTTTCTCCTAGGTTTGAATTGATTTGGAGTTGGATTTGACTCGGTCAGATTGATTTTAGGTCCAAGGTCGGTCTTTTGATTTTTATTTAGCTTAAGCCGATGTTCCTCTTCTATCATAATAGAGTTAATCACTTCTGTTAGGGTCAAGTTACCTTGCTTATGACTTAGCTCTCGAGCAAAGGATGACCAAGATGGTGGAAGAGAATCTACTAAGGCTTGGACCTTATAGTTTTCAGAAAAACTACAGCCAGTCAATTCTGACTTTCTAAGAAAATCTTGGAATTCATGAATTTGAATGCTAATGGGTTTGGAATCTACCATTATGTACTTTCAAAATTTTGAGATAGTGAATCTATCTAGACCAGCATCAACCATCCCATATTCAGCCTCAAGAGCATCCCATAGTTCCTTAGCAGTTTTAGTAGGAAGGTAGACATCATAAAGATTATCAGATAGGGCACTTAAAATTCTATGTCTACAATGAAAATCTATTTCTTGGGGTTTTTTTGATGAAGATGAGGCATCAACTATATTAGAAGAATCTTGTTGACTATTAGATTTGGGATCTGATAATTCTATGGCAGAACATAAACCTAAAGTGGTAAGCCAGTATTTCACTTGACTTTGCCACCTCCTAAAGAATAATCCATTAAATTTTTCTGGTTTAATTGCACTAAGATCATCAAAACCCATTTTGAAAAAATTGGTTTCTTAATTCGTTCTGCACAACCAAAAAGTATTTGAATTTTTCAAATTTATGATTTTCCAGATATTTCTAGATTTTAAATTTAAATTCAAAAGAATTAAATCTAGAAACTATTTACAACAATAATAAAACCACTAAACAAAAATTAACTCAAATAAGTCAATTTTATTTTATTTTATTTTTTTAATTTAAATTTCAAATTTGAATTTTAAATTTTAAATTCAAAACTCTTTTTTTTAAATGAAATTACTTATAATAAAATCTAGCAATTTCTAATGAGAGAAAAACTTGTCCTCAGCTGTTAGAAAAAATTGGTTTTTCCTTTTGCAAAATTCCTTTATTAGAAAAATGCTAGAAAATTAATCAAAAAATTTATACTCAAAATTAAAATTAAAATTAAAAAGAGTCAAATTGGTCGAGGCGTGTTAAACACTGCCCTAAGGACAAGTTTTCGCCCCTCGTACGGGTTGTTGGCAAATTGTCCCCAAAGTATAACGACCTGATTTGATTCGATCCTCCTATCCCCAAAGTATAACGACCTGATTTGATTCGATCCTCCTATCCCGAGCACGATCGGGTGGAGGTTCAAACCCAGTGATTCTTAAGATGCCCAAATATAATAGTAAAATAGTTAAATAAATCTTTTACCATCGGTTATTTGTTGAGACAGATTTCCTTGTTTAGACTCCTTGTTGAGACAGCATTAGGATTTGCAGTAACAGAATCTTAAGGAATTGCAGTAACAAAATCTTCAAGGATTTGCAGCAACAAGTTCAAAGATTTGCAGCAACAAGATCTTCAAAGATTTGCAGCAACAACCAATAAAATCTTCAAGAATTTATAGCAATAGAATTTTTTTAAAGATTTTTTTTTCTACCTTCTATGTTCGCTGCTTATTTCTCTTAATTTATTCAGATATTTATATTAAAAAAAATAACTATTTTTTTTATAATTATTTCTTTCTAAATAAAAGGAATAACAAAAACGTTTCCGAAAATCACGGCGAGCGTTCCGCAAACGCTCGTCGCGAGGAACGCTCGCAGCGAGCGCGTCCCACGCGAGCATTTAATGCTCGCGTGGGTCGGTTACCAAATTTTTTTTTTTTTAATTTTAAGGGTAAAAAGTCAACAACAATGCCTTTGGTTGGCCGAAGATATAGACTGTGAAGCTTCAAGAAATATCAGGTTGGATGAGGGAAGAGCCTGGATTCCCACTTTATTACAAGGCCTTTAGTTGGGAAGATGTAGACTGTGCGGCTTCAAGAAATATCAGGTTGGATGAGGGAAGAGCGTGGGTTTACTCTATTTCAGGGTTTGATGATAGAAAAAGAAAAGAAAAGAAAAGAAAAGAAAAGAAAAAAAACGTGGTGGTCTTTTCCGATGCTCCGTTCTAGTTTGGGAACACGGCATCACAAATGATATTTAATTTATACTCATATATATATATATATATATATGTTTACATAATTTTTTTAAGATACTAATGTAAAAGTTTATTTAAAATGATTATCAAGTGATATAATCAACCAAAAATTTAATATGAAAATATTATTATAAAAATAAGATGTATATATATATATAATTTTAAAATAAATTTAATAAATTATACTTATCAAAATATGCATGCAGAATTTTCGTTGTCTTTGACAAGGCAGAGCAGAGTCTATCATCATCGATTAATGTCGATTTCAAGGAGCCTTTCCAAGAAAATTGCCAAAAAGATATTTCTTGCGGTGAGTAAACGAGCACCGCACAAACTCCATCTCCTTCAAGCTATATATTGATCGATAGGCTCTGCTATTCATCCAAAACAAACTGCTAAAAGGAAAGTAGAGCACCTGAGAGAGAGAAAGAGAGAGATGGCGGGAATCCTTGACAACACCAGTATTGCAGTCTGGTTGGAGGCATTGGCTTCCACCATTGCTGCCATCCTAGCCATTGCCTTCGTCTTCGCCCCGTTCCCTCGCTTGCGCCGCCACTGGTTCCTCAAAATCATCATCCTTACCGCCGAGGCATTGGCCGACCGCTGGATCACCTATACTGTCGGCCTGATGCAGTTGGCCCCCTACCAGAACGAGCTATACTGGGTATGGGCGGTGCTCTTATGCATCGCCTACGGGACTTTCTGGACCGCCTCGGCCTACTCTCTTCACATTCGATTCCAGAGGAGGACGAAATATGAGATGGCACAATTGAACGACATTTTTTTAATCGCTCTACTCATCTTCCTGGAATCCGGCAAGTCGCAATTCCGCCTCGCCCTTCGAGTGCTCTGGGGCTTGACCGTGCTGAAGGCGTTCCAAAGGATTTTCTTCTTCGGAGTCGCCGTTCAGACATTCGGGCTGAAGAATACCAAATTGATCGCGGACTACATGAGGTACGAGAACCAGCCAAGCGGCGAAGACCAGGTCGATCCCACCACCATGAAAGGCTACAAGTATTTGATCATGGGTGAAGAGAAGGTGAAGCCGGAGGCCAATCATCCTGACTACGTCGTAAAGGTGAATATAGATGATAATAAGGTGGTCACAGTCGAGAAGGTTTGGGCGTGCAGCGGAGGACTACTGAACTCCGATGGAGATCCAGACGGGCGGCTCAAGGACATGTGCCTTTCATTTGCCTTTTTCAAACTACTGAAACGTCGGTTATTCGATTATCCGTCGGCCGACTCCGAGCTTTCCAAATCTCACGATCTTGTTTTCGAAGGCCTGCTTTCCGAGGATCGACGTGAAAGAGTCTTCCGGGTGATCAACATGGAGCTGAGGTTCCTTCATGATCTCGTCTACACCAAATATCCCATTAGCTTCAGTTGTTGGTTTCCATTCTTCTATATCCTACTGTTTCTGGTAATTCTGGTTACTGGTTGGGTTTCGGTGCAAACTCTCATTAAGTACAAAACTCCTGAAGGTAATTTCAACCGTTTCCTGCATCGAATAAATGTTGATCTCACCGTCACCATTGTAATTATTTTGTTGGTCTTGATGATGGAACTCTGGGAATTCATAAATTATCTGGCATCTGACTGGGCCAAGATAATACTAGTATGTAGATACGTGAGGAGTCGCTGGATGCAAAATTGCCGCTGCATCGAGATCGTAATTAAGTTTCTATGCCGACGAAAGGGAATAAACCCTCTAGAAAACAATATTGGCCAGTATTCTTTCCTTGAAAGCTTTGAGTATACCCCTTGTAGTCTACTTTACACGCTAACACGTGGCTTTGCGGGTAAGAAGAGCAGAAATGGGGTTAAAAGTCAAAAACCCATCAAATTGCCAACAGAAGTCAAGAAGAGAATCGGTTCGTGCCTAAAGGAGAGCGCAGGAAGTTTGTCGAATGGGGAATCCTCGTTGATACGGAATGGAGTGAGTGAACAGCTATCCTGGGCTTGCCAATTAAAAACTCAAGCTCTCACCATCATGGTTTGGCACATCGCAACTAGTTTCTGCGAAGCACACATGCAAGGATCACAGGTGGGCGGCTATGGCCTCTGCGAAGAATGCATGCCGTGGCGAAAGAAGGACGCCAAGATCACGTCCGATCACTTAGTGGCCACTAGCTTGTCAAAGTATTGTGCTTATTTGGTGGTGTTTGTTCCAGAACTGTTGCCTGTTAGCAATCAATTAATGACGATCATGTTTGATAAGATGGTCTCCGACACTAGGATATTTTTTGAAGGCACAAAAAGGAGCGCCGTACTGGAGAAGATGGATGGTGTGAGAGACTCAAGGGATGATGTCATAAGTATGGGTGCGTCGCTAGGAAACCAGTTGATGAACGACGTAAGTGATGAAGATCGATGGAAGGTGTTGGCCGACTTCTGGGCAGAGTTGATGCTGTACGTTGCACCATCAGGTGATGTAGATACCCATGTCGAGAAACTAGCCAGTGGTGGGGAATTTATTACCCACTTATGGGCTTTATTATACCATGCAGGCATTCGGAAGGAATCCCGAGTTCTTGACGCTGTTGGAAACACCGTCGACGAGGTCTAAGTTTGCTCAGGCTTGTACCTTTGAAGCAGAAGAAGTTATTTTGCATGTATCGCGTCGTTTGTAACTTGTACTCGTACCTCTTCATTACTATTTGATGAAGAATGTTGTAACAGAAACTTCTGTTGTATAAGTTTCGTTTATCATAAACTTCTGTTGTATAAGCTTGTTGTAGAAACTTCTGTTGTATAAGCCTAGTAAAATGCTTTGATCTCCCATAATACGTGTTTATGTTCGAGTTTTCTTCCCAAATCTTTTAGGCCAGCAAATTTTTCCCTTGCTCCTATGTTGACGTTAACCGTTTGTTCTGATGCGACAACCACAGCGAAAGATGGACTTGATGTTCGAACTTGATATAGTTTAGATTGGCTCTAGAATCTGTGGTGCAGTTAGTATTGTATTCAATTGACAAGATCTTCTTCTTCATCTTTACTTAATTTAGTATTATATTCAATTGGGGTGGTGCTTCAATTACAATTCTTCATCTTGAATTTCTCTAAAATTTCCTTTGCATATTTGCTTTGTGAAATAAATATGCCTTCATCTGATTGATTTACTTCAATACCCAGAAAATAAGACATTAAGCCAAAATCTGTCATTTCAAATTCTTTGATCATTGAAGTCTTGAAAACTTCAATCATTGCAAGATTATTTCCTGTGAATATCAAATCATCCACATATAGACAAACAAATAGAACATCACCAACATGATTAGACTTCATATAAAGAGAATGTTCAAGAAGGCATTTTTGAAAACCATTTTCAGCAAAATACTTGTCAATCCTTGTATTCCAAGCTCGTGGAGCCTGTTTCAATCCATAAAGAGCTCGTTTGAGTTTGTAGACTTTGTCTTCTTGTCCTTTTTGAATGAAACCCAAAGGTTGTTCTACATAGACTTCTTCATTCAAATATCCATTCAAAAAAGCTGATTTCACATCCATTTAAAATTTTTTCATTTCATTTGTGCTGCTAAGGAAATGAGAAGGCGTACCATTTCCATTCGAGCAACAGGAGAGAAAACTTCATCATAGTCAATGCCATATTGTTGTTTGTAGCCTTTTACTACCAAGCGGGCTTTGTGTTTTTCTATTTCTCCACTTGCATTTGTTTTTGTTTTATACACCCATTTGACTCCAATGGCTTGATGACCTTGGGGAAGATTTGTGAGTTCCCAAGTGTCATTTTTCTCTATTGATGAAATTTCTTCATGCATGGCATTTCTCCATTTTTCTTCTTTATTTGCTTCATAAAACTCAATTGGATCATAACCTGCAAAAGACAAAACATAGTATAATCATTAGCATCAAGACGCCTTGTGACGTCAAGCAATTCTTGCACACTCCGAGTTTTGTGTGCTCTATTTGAGGATGAGCCACTGGAACTTTCTTGTGGAGATGAATGTCTTGGACTTTGTTGTGGAGTTGATGGAATTTCTTCTTGATGTTGTGACTCTTCTTCTTCATTATTTTCTTGCATTTTATTGTTATCTTGCCAGCTCCACATTTGCTTTTCATCAAATTCAACATCTCTTGAAAAAATCACTCTCTTTGTAATAGGATTATACAACTTATAGCCACTTGAATTTTCAGCATATCCTAAAAGAATACACTTTTCTCCTTTGTCATCAAGTTTGATCCTTTTCTCATCAGGCACTTTGACATAAGCAACACTTCCAAAAATGCGAAGATGATCAACCTTAGGCTTGTATGAACTCCATGCTTGCTCAGGTGTCATATTGTGAAGCCTTTTTGATGGAAATCTGTTCAACAAATAAACTGCACAAGCAACTGCTTCTCCCCAAAATTCTTTAGGCATATTTTTATCTTTCAACATACATCGAACCATATTTAAAATAGTTCGATTTTTTCTTTCTGAAACCCCATTTTGCTGAGGTGAATAAGGCATAGTAACTGATGAAAAATTCCTTGTGCTTTGAAAAAATTTGAAAACTCTTTGGATAAATACTCACCACCACGATCCGATCTCAAAGCTTTAATTTGAAAACCACTTTGTTTTTCAACAAGCAACTTAAATTCCTTAAATTTCTGAAACACTTCACTCTTTTTTTTAATAAATAAACCCATGTCTTTCCAGAATAATCATCAGTGAAGGAAAGATAATATTCATTACCTCCCATAGTTGTTGGTTTGATTGGGCCACAAACATCTGAATGTATCAATTCCAATGGTTTTGTTGCTCTTCTTGATCTTCCTGAAATGAAGGTTCTCCTTTGTTGCTTTCCAACTATGCAAGTTTCACATTTTTCCTTAGACATTTTCAGCCAAGGCATTCCTGTCACCATATTCTTGCTAGACAAAAGTTTTAATCCATCAAAGTTTAAATGTCCATATCTAAGATGCCATAGAGTAGAGTCATCAAGACTTTGTGTTAACATACAAGAGGAGCCATCAACATGCAAACTTAGCTCAAACATTCTATTTTTTGACATAGGAACATGTGCAATAAGAGTATTGTTGTTGTCTCTGATAGAAAGACCCAATTCTTTCATGTGAATGTCATAGCCTTTTTCAAGCAATTGGCCAAACTAAGAATGTTATTTTTAATGTCTGAATATAATAGACATCTGAAATAAAATTTTGAGTGCCATTTTGAAGCTTGATAAGGATTTTACCTTTCCCTTCAACTGGCCTTTTAGAGAAGTCTCCAAAAGTCACCGAGCCTTTGAAGCTTTCATCCATCTTAAAAAACATGTCCTTTATTCCACACATATGATTGCTAGCACCTGTGTCTAGATACCAAGTACTTCTTTTGATAGCACCAGTAATGTTATTGTAGGCCAAAAGTAGAGTTACTTCTTCTTCTTGTTCTTTTGTAAAATAAATTTTCTCATCAACATAATTAACATTATCTTTGTACCAACAATCTTTAGCATAGTGCCCATATTTTTGTAAATAAAACATTGTAGTGCTTGTTGTCCATACCTTCCTCTTCCTCTAGGATTAAAAAATCTTCCTCTACCACGACCTCGGGCATGGTGGTCTCTTATGTCTCTTTGACTTCTTTGAGGTTGATCTTGATGAAATCTTCCACCTCTTCCTCTTCTTCCACGACCTCGACCACGGAAACTTGTTTGATCTTTAAGATTACCTTTTCTTGTAGTGTAAGATTTGTTTGAAGTACTTGCTCGATGGGTTTCTCCTCCATCCTTTTAGACAGCTTTTGCTCATGTGCTTGTAAAGAGCCCATGAGTTGCTCTATAGTCATCTCTTCTAATTCCTTTGATTTTTCAATTGCTACAACAATGAAGTTAAATTTTGCATCTAAAGAGCGCAAAATTTTCTCCATGATTCGAACATTAGTAATTTCTTCACCATTTCTTTTCAATTGATTGACTATAGACATCAATCTTGAAAAATAATTAGAAATTAACTCCCCAGTTATCATTTTGAAAGATTCAAATTCAGACATCAAAGATTGTAGCCGAATCTTTTTCACCTTTTCTGCTCCTTTATGTGCCTTATGCAATAAGTCTCATGCCTCCTTTGATGTTGCAGCTCCAGCGATAATCTTGAATGTGCCTTCATCTACACTTTGGTATAGTGTGTAGAGAGCCTTCTTGTTTTCTTTTTTTGACTCCTTATGTTGCTTTCTTTGCTCTTGTGTGAGCATTGCTTCACCTTCGGTCGGCTCCATGTAGCCGTCTTCTACAAGATCCCAAACATCAAGGGATCCAAGCAAAGCCTTCATTTGGATACTCCAGTTATCATAGTTGTCTTTGGTGAGTTTGGGTATTTGGGATTGAACAAAGTTCATGGAGGCCATGGATCTTTTGTGGCTCTGATACCAAATTTGTTGGAAGAGGAGAAGATATTTTCTTTTGGGTAAATTTTGGATTCTTTCTATTTTTTCATACTCAAACGTAAAAGGATACATGGCCTTTTATAATTATAAAATGACTCTTGGTCTTCCACAATACTTAATTCAAAATAGCAACTTCTTATACAATAACAGCAACTTCCTATGCGGTAATTAAATAATAGCAACTTCTTATGCAGCAATTAAATAATAACAACTTTCTATGCAGCAATTTTCAACAATCAAGTTTAATTTTCAACAGGCGTTAACCGTTTGTTCTGATGCGACAACCACATCGAAAGGTTGACTTGATGTTCGAACTTGATATAGTTTAGATTGGTTCTAGAATCTATGGTGCAATTTTTGTCGGTTTCTTTCCTTTTGTTTGACGTTCCTATTTTAGCCTCAAAATTATTTCGATGAGACTTAGAGGCATCTGATAGAATTGATGATCTAATTTCGTGCAATTTGAATGTTAAATGATTCCTACCACAAAACTAGCGATGGTTTAGGTTTTGTCATGAAAATAAACAGGAAGCTCTGTATCCTCTCTTTGGTCGGACCCCACTTTGAGGTGTGTTGGTAAAACAGTTTGTCATGTGTCGGTCGTGCTGTAGGTAAGCTAATCCCTTGCACAAGATTTCTAGTTTCGAGCTAATGTATGAGCTCATCTACACACAAACTCTTCAATATGTGTTGGCATTTTATCTGATTGGATTTCCTTAAACAACAATAAATACACTTGATATATATGAGAATCAATGAGAGAAAAAGAGAAAAGGAAATAAGTCTCCCTTTTTATTTATTTATTTATTTTTTATAGCATCTTCGCATGTCCTCCATGCATGTTGCCAAGCATGAAGATTTTAATTACGGAGAGAGTAGTTGAAAGCTAATCAAGCATGTATTTAATTCTATATTAATTATACAGTAGATAAATTATAAATAGTTGGATAGAATAAAAAATAAAAATACTACCTTCCAATTAATTGTTCGGAATGAGATTTTATGCTCCTACAATGCCAACTAAAATAAAAAAACACTACAAGAAAGTATGGTATTTGTGGCGAACCGATTATGACGAAATATTTTCGTCGTTATAGGTTTATTTATAATGGTGAAATAAAAATTAAATTCGTCATAACAATTATTTATTACTGCGAAATACTTTTTCACCGTAATAAAAAGACTTATTACGATGAGTTTAAAAATCGTCGTAATAAGTCCACATTTTAATTTGTGATTTTATTTTTTTTAATTTTTCTTTCTTTTTATTACGGCGAAATACTTTTTCGCCGTAATAAAAGACTTATTACAACGAGTTTAAAAATCATCGTAATAAGTCCACATTTTAATTTAAGATTTTTTTAATTTTTCTTTCTTTTTGTTACGGCGAAATACTTTTTCACCGTAATTAAAAGACTTATTACGATGAATTTTATAATTCATCGTAATAAGTCCACATTTTATTTTGATTTTATTTTTTTAATTTTTCTTTCTTTTTATTACGGTGAAATACTTTTTCTCCGTAATAAAAAGACTTATTACGACGAGTTTAAAAATCGTCGTAATAAGTCCACATTTTAATTTAAGATTTTAATTTTTTTAATTTTTTTTCTTTTTATTACGGCGAAATACTTGTTCGCCGTAATTAAAAGACTTATTACGATGAATTTTATAATTCATCGTAATAAGTCCACATTTTATTTTATGATTTTATTTTTTTTAATTTTTCTTTCTTTTTATTACGGTGAAATACTTTTTGCCGTAATAAAAAGACTTATTACGACGAGTTTAAAAAAGTGTCGTAATAAGTCCACATTTTAATTTAAAATTTTAATTTTTTTAATTTTTTTTCTTTTTATTACGGTGAAATACTTTTTCGCCGTAATTAAAAGACTTATTACGATGAATTTTATAATTCATCATAATAAGTCCATATTTTATTTTATGATTTTATTTTTTTTAATTTTTCTTTCTTTTTATTACGACGAAATACTTTTTCATCGTAATAAAATGACTTATTACGACTTATTACAACTCACCTGGACAAACAATGGTTTGGTTATCACAGGGATATGATCATTAATTAAATCATTATTAGAATTTGAATCAGCATTCTGATTTATAATATTCACCTCATGTACAATGATTATATACCAAGATCAATCTTAATCTAATAATAAGATCGATGCTTTGTCTATTTTTCTTGGTTTGTTTCATTATTCCATTTATAAGCAAAACACTTGTGTTTCTCAATGAATGCAAAAAATCTAATGAAGAACAAGGATCTTGTTCAATTTAAAAAGTTGTCAGCCTTTTCAATGATATCTAGAGTAATTGAATGTCACCTTATTTTCTCATACTTCCATGTTTTGGTTTAAGTTATTCTAATTTATATCTGCAATAAACTATGGCATTGTCCATTCAAGCAATGACACCAACCAGGATAAAGGAGTGCATTGATGCATCACATAAAATAATTGTATTACATTGATGAATTGATATATTGTATTAGATTATTACATTGATGCATTGATACATTGTATTAGATTATTACATTGATACATTGATACATTGATAATTGTATTACATTGATGAATTGATACATTGTATTAGATTATTACATTGATGCATTGATACATTGTATTAGATTATTACATTAATACATTGTATTAGATTATTCCATTGATACATTGATAATTGTATTAGATTATTATCTTAAATTATTGTTTTAAATTATTATTGTTTCTTTTCAGAGAGATCCTGTTACGGGAGAGGAGCCATCAAGACTTCATATGTGGAATACTCTTCATTTTGATAAAAAGAAGAATCAATGGATAAATGAAAAAGCTGAAGAAACCCATGTAAGTTTTATCAATTAAAAATACAATATTATTGAATGTAATGTTTTATACTAAACATATTGAATTTGTTTTCTTTTCATTGCAGGCACAGTTAATAGAGCGACTTTCCTCACAGGACTCTACAGTAGAACCAATCAATGAGGATGTCATTTTGGAGGAGGTTTTAGGCTCTAGATCTTGTTATAAAAGAGGATGGGGTCCATTACCGAAGGGTACATCGAGAATTAGAGGTAGTTCTTCATCTTCTGAAAACTCACAATTAAAGGGTGAATTACATGAGTGCCGAGAGCTCATCGCTCAGCAAGAGAATAAGCTTGCTCAACAAGAAGATAAGCTCGCTCAGCAAGAGGATAAACTCACTCAGCAGAGGATAAACTCACTCAGTAAGAGAAGACTATCCAGGATCTAAAGGCGACGACTGCTGAGCTCACTGCTTTCATGCGACAGTTAGTGCCTGGATATCATCCCAGCGGATCCCAGCAGACTTCACCTCCATAGTACATGTATTTTTTTTTAAATTATGTATTTTTGAAACATTGTATATGATGATTTTATTGAAATGAATGAAAACTTTTATTAATTTTTTTTATGAAACTTTTATATTAGAAAATTATTTCTAGTATCGTTGCTTTAATATTATATTATTGTAACAGGTGTAATACAAAAAATATTAAAATAAAATTTTAATATTTTTAAATTTAATTAAAATCTTATTACGGTGACTTATTTTTGTAGTAATATCAACCTATTACGGTGAAAATAGGTCACCGTAATAGGTTTTTATTTAAATTTTAAAAATATTAAAATATTATTACGATGACTTATTTTTGCCGTAATATCAACCTATTACGGCAAAAATAGGTCACCGTAATAGGTTTTTATTTAAATTTTAAAAATAATTAAAATATTATTACGGCGACTTATTTTTGCCGTAATATCAACCTATTACGGCGAAAATAAGTCGCCGTAATAGGTTTTTAATTAAATTTTAATATTAAAATAAAAACCTATTACGGCGACCTATTTTCGCCGTAATAGGTTGATATTATGGCGAAAATAAGTCATCGTAATAAGATTTTAATTAAATTAAATTTTTAAAAATATATAACGACGATAGGTTATCGCGGACTCTATTACGACGAAAATAGATCGCCGTAATAGGTTATTACGACAACATATTACTACGACGATTTGTAATGTATTACGATGAATTTTTTATCATCATAATAATTTATTACGACGACTTTTGTATCTATTGCGATGAATTAATTCGTCAATAAGTTTTTTTTTTAGTGAAAATATTTAATATAAATATCTATTATTGTATTTTATAATTATTATTAATTATTTTTTATTACAATCTCATGACGTAGGATTCGATAGTTTTGCACTTCGTTTTTCTTCAACATGCAATGAGATATTATTGATAGGATTGATTGATAGGACTGATTGACTGACTTTGGGAAAAAGAATTCAATATGTGCCGGCTAGTGGGTGTTGCAAGGAAGAAGAAATATCTGACCCACTTAAAATGGGAGAAAATCAACGTACCGGTGTTCAAAGGAAGAAGGAAATCTGAACCACTTAAAATGGGATAAAATCAACGTAGCAGGTGTTGAAAGGAACAAGGAATCTGGTGGCCGACTGGTAGCCTGTTGGGGTAGTTCACCACTTTGGTTCTTGGATTTGATCATCGAATGATCCATGCCTTCTGATTTTTTGTCAAATTTTATACTATGGTATATCAGATTTGACTCACCCCAGAAGGATGTGATCATCCGTTTGTACAAAAAAAAAAAAAAATTCTTTATACCAAAAAAAAAAAAAAAAGAATCTGGCCCACTTAAAATCGAAAAAAATCAATATTGCCGGACTTCATGCAACATTAATATGTCTGGTTGGATTGAGGCTGACACACATCCCAATGTTAATTGTCTCAATTACAGCAATCTAATACAATTATGACCCAAAAAAGGTCTGAAACTATGTGCCTTAACGGCGGCAATTTTCTATGCCACTAATAGATTTTCAATAGAGAAATTTCTTCTTTCAAAGTTAATTTAAAAATATCAAATTTAATTTTCAACATTCAAACATGGAGAGAGAAGAGAAGGGAAAGAGGGAAACAGGAACAAGAGAGAAAAGGATGGCACAATTGCACCGATTTGAATAAATATTGTTGACTATTGATTTCCGCAAGTGCCAATGGATGAAGATGGGATTCAGTCCGTACGAATACTGATAAGGATATACAATCATGTTGAGAAAGTCAAGGAAGGAAATCAAGGGATTTTCATACAAGGATATACAATCAAGTTGAGAAAGTCAAAGGAGAAAATCAAGGGATTTTCATGTTTGAATTATTTGGCAGTTACTTTGATAAGGATATACAATCAAGTTGAGAAAGTCAAGGGAGAAAATCAAGGGATTTTAATGCCAGTTACTCAGTTTCATTAATTTGTTTCTTCTTTTCTTAGTAGTTTCCTTCTTTTGTGCTCATATAATCTGTATATATACTGCCCATATCGAGAAGAATGATGAGATACATATTTCTTCATCCTATTATCTCCTTCATGGTATCAGAGCAGCGCAGCGGAAGCATGGTGGGCCCATAACCCATAGGTCCCAGGTTTGCTCATTGATCTCCAGCAAGCCTTTATTACCCAAGTCATCATCCCCAATGCCCAAGAACCTACAAAACCGCTAACCATGATTACTATTCATAACTCCATTAAACTCACACCCACCAACTATCTTTCTCGAAAGACCCAAGTAGAAGCCATTCTCATATGCTACTATTTACAAAAATTCATTGATGGGTCCCACCTTGCTCCTCCACCCACCATCACCATCAACAATGTTATTTATATTAACCCTGCATACCAGACATGGCTATGTCAAGACAAGTTATTATTTGGAGCACTAGTCGGCACTCTTTCAACCTCTCTAGTTCCTCTCATCACCCAATCTAAAACCTCCAATAAAGTTTGGCAAGTCCTTGCCAACACCTATGCTCGTCCATTCCTTGGTCGTTGCCAATAGTGCAGTACTCAAGGCATGTAGTCTCCCGCTGTCCTCTTTTCCGATAACAGTTTCCGCATGCGCAACCACCTCCTCGTCCTAGCACCTCATCACAATATCGACCACCGTCTTCGAGGCAAGCTCAAGCGAATGTTGCAACCACCATTCCCTCCAACACTACTTGGCTACTTGATAGTGGTGCCTCACATCATGTCACAACTGACCTCAGCAATCTTAACCTTCATAGTCCTTATGATGACATAGATGAAATTATGATCGGCGATGGCCTGGACTTCCCATATCCCACACTGGTTCCACCTCTCTTACCACTCCCTCTCACTCCTTTACCCTATCTAATGTTTTATGTGTTCCCATCATGAAACGTAATCTTATTTCTATTTCTCAATTTTGCAAGTCCAACAATACTTCCATTGAGTTCTTACCCTCTTCTTTTCATGTGAAGGATCTTCGCATGGGGGCAATCCTTATGCAGGGTCGGACTAAGGATGGTGTGTATGAATGCCCGCTCTCCACCACTCAGTCACCTTTAAATGCCTTTTCCAGTGTCAAGACCACTTTGTCCTAGTGGCATCATAGGCTAGGTCATCCTTCTTTGTCAATCTTCAAAAATATTATATCTTTGTTTAATTTAGATGTCTCTCATCCTTCCAATTTCAATTTTAATTATAATTCATGTCAATGCAATAAAAGTCATAAATTACCATTCTCTCCTTCTACTCTCTCTACTTTTTCACCACTCGAAGTTATATTTACTGATATATGGACATCACCAGTCTACACTGTTGATAACTTCAAATACTATGTTATCTTTGTCGACCATTTTACCAAATATATCTGGCTTTATCCCCTCAAATGCAAATCTGACACGCATGATGTCTTTGTGCGCTTCAAGGCCCTCGTCGAAAAATTCTTTAACTATCCAATCATAACTCTCTATTCTGACAATGGGGGGAATATCAAGCTCTCTCTTCATTCTTAACTATTAATGGGGTCTCCAATCTTACTTCTCCACCTCACAATCCTAAACATAATGGGTACTCTAAATGTCTCATCATCACATTGTCGAAACGGGTCTTTCTCTCCTTACCCATGCATCTATGCTTCTATCATATTGGCCTTTTGCCTTTTCTACTGCTGTCTACCTCATCAATCGCCTTCCTACACCAACTTTAAACAACCTTTCACCATATCTTAAACTCTTTGGAACATCTCTCACACTACAAGAAAATACTAAAATAGCAACGCAAATTTAGCGACATATTTTTGCGTCGCTAAATTGCGACCACATTGCGACGCCTCCGTGACAAAAACATTGCGACGCAATTAGCGACGCATTAGCGACTCAATAAACCAGAAAATTAAAAAAATTAATTTTTTAATTTAGCGACGCAAGTAATGATCACAATATTTTTAAATTTAATTTTTATAAAATATAATTATGAAATAAAAATATTGCGACTCAACTCAGTGCGTCGCAAATTTTTAAAAAAATTAAATTATGTTAAATAGCGATGCATTAGCGACGCAATAAACCAAAAAATTAAAAAAATATTTTTTATTTAGCGATGCACTAATTGCGTCGCAATTATTTTAAATAAAATTAATTTTTATAAAATATAATTATGAAATAAAAATATTACGACGTAATTCAATGCGTCGCAATGTTTTTAAAAAATTAATTAGGTTAAATAGCACGCAATAAAAAGTAAATTAATAAAAAAAATTTATTTAGTAACGCAAGTATTGCGTCGCAATATTTTTTTTAAAAATAAATTTTATAAAAATATTAAAAAGAATTATGAAATAAAATATTGCGATGCACTTTAGTGTGTCGCAATATTTTTAAAAAATTCATTATGTTAAATAGCGACGCATTAGCGATGCAATAAATTAGAAAATTAAAAAAAAATTAATTTTTAATTTAGCAATGCAAATAATGCATCGTAGAGTTTTTTTTTAAAAATAAATTTTATAAAATATAATTAAAAAATAAAAAAATTAAAAATAAAATATTGCGATGCAACGAAATGCATCGCAATTGTTTTAAAAAAATTAATTTTGGTACATGTGTCGGATCGGTCATCGCCGATCGGGATCGATCATGGCTTGGATCGATCGCTACCGTCGGATTGTCACCGATCGGATCGATCGCGATGGTCCAAGATCGGTCATCGCCGATCGGGATCGATCATGGCTTCGATCGATCGCAACCGTCAGGTCATCGCCGATCGGATCGATCGCGACGGTCCAAGATCGATCGTTGCCGATCGGGATCGATCATGGCTTCGATCGATCGCAACCGTCGGATTATCACCGATCGGATCGATCGCAACGGTCCGAGATCGGTCGTCACCGATCGGGATCGATCATGGCTTTGATCGATCGCAACCGTCGAGTCGTCGCCGATCAGATCGATCGCGACGGTTCGAGATCGGTCGTCGCCGACCGATCTCGATCATGGCTTCGATCGATCGTAACCGTCGGATCGTCACCGATCGAATCGATCACGATGGTTCGAGATCCATCATCACCGGCCGAGATCGATCATGGCTTCGATCGATCACAACCATCGGATCATTGCTGATCGGATCGATCACAATGGTCCGAGATCGGTCGTCGCCAATCGGGATCGATCATGGCTTCGATCGATCGCAACCGTTGGGTCGTCGCCGATCGGATCGATCGTGACGATCCGAGATCGGTCATCGCCGACCGGGATCGATCATGGCTTCGATCGATCACAACCGTCGGATCGTTGCCAATCGGGATCGATCATGGCTTGGATCGATCACAACCGTCGGATCATCGCCGATCGGATCGATCGTCGCTGACCGGGATCGATCATGGCTTCGATCGATCGAACCGTCAGATCGTCGCCGATCGGATCGATCGCAATGGTTCGAGATCGGTCGTCGCCGACCGAGATCGATCATGGCTTCGATCGATCGCAACAGTCGGGTCGTCGCCGATCGGATCGATCGCGATGGTCCGAGATCAGTCGTCGCCGACCGAGATCGATCATGGCTTCGATCGATCACAACCGTCGGATCATCACTGATCGGATCGATTGCGATGGTCCGAGATCGATCATCGCCGACTGAGATCGATTATGGCTTCGATCGATCGCAACCGTCGGATCGTCACTGATCGGATCGATCGCGATGGTTTGAGATCGGTCATCGCCGACCGGGATTGATCATGGCTTGGATCGATCGCAACCATTGGGTCATCGTCGATCGGATCGATTAAGACGGTCTGAGATCGGTCGTCGCCGACCAGGATCGATCATGGCTTGGATCGATCGCAACTGTCGGATCGCTTCCGATCGGATCGATCGTGATGGTCCGAGATCGGTCATCGCCAACCGGGATCGATCATGGCTTTGATCGATCACAACCATTAGGTTGTCGCCGATCGGATCGATCGCGACGGTCCGAGATCCATCGTCGCCGACCGAGATCGATCATGGCTTCGATCTATCACAACCATCGGATTGTCGCTGATCAGATCGATCACAACGGTCCAAGATCCGTCATCGCCGACCGAGATCGATCATGGCTTCGATCGATCACAACCGTCGGATCGTTGCCAATCAGATCGATCGCAATGGTCTGAGATCGGTCGTCGCCGACCTGGATCGATCATGGCTTCGATCGATCGCAACCGTCGGGTCGTCGCCGATCGGATCGATCGCGATGGTTCGAGATCGGTCATCGCCGATCGGGATCGATCATGGCTTCGATCGATCGCAACCGTCGGATCGTCGCCAATCGAGATCGATCATGGCTTGGATCGATCGCAACCGTCGGATCGTCACCGATCGAAATGATCGCAACGTTCCGAGATCGATCGTCGCTGACTGGGATTGATCATGTGGCTTTAGAGAATTGGCATGATACATCATGTTGGTAAGCTCAATAAGCTGCCAAGCCTATTTTATTCCGATGATAATGAAACTGAATCGCAGTCCGATACGGCATCGGATGTTGAACCAAGATTTCACGAAACAAATGAAATCGGCTAAACATAGAGGTTTTTTTACATTCAATTTATTTTTATAAATGTTATATTTTTACATATTCAATCATTAATCGTAATTACATTCATGAATCTTTAGTATTTTTAGTATGATGGGTCGAAGTAGATCTACCGATGACAGACGAAGTGAGTAGGGACGTAGCCCTGCCGCATCAGATCACATGAGCTTTGGAGATGGAGAGTTTCGATCTCCACACATCGCATAGCCTCCGATCTCTCCAGCAGTCGGTGGTGATCCTGCATTGGTATTATCATCCAGCCGATCGACACAAACCTCCGAGAGTTCTTCCACCGTCGGCCACACCGTACTTTGACTGGATGCTCATGGACTGTAAGTATATACTAATTAAAAATATATGTTTATATTTTTAAGTCAATTACTTATAAACATGCATTTTTTTAACAGATTTATTGAGCAGCATCATGTATCGAGCCACATCAGCTCCATATTTCAGAGGCATGCGGATCCTAGTGGCTACGATTGGCGCCATGTATCTGCAGCCACGATGGAGTTTTATTTTTCAGAGTTTCAGGTAAACTTATTAAATACAATTTATCACTAATATAAAATTTCTTAATCTTAATAAATTCTGAAACTAACTGTTTAAGTTTACGTGGGACCCTGCCAGCCATGATGCCATTAGGGCAGCATGGGAAGCTCTTACAGGATGCCGATACTCCGACATGCTTCATCGTTGGAGGTCATCGGGTCACCATCCTACACATGTGCCAGAGGGTATTTGGCACGAGTGGCAGCAGGTCTGGCAGTCTGATAGCTGGCGCAGGAGGTCCGCATCAGCCAGCATGAATAGCCGATCCGAGAGGGGCGGTCCTGGCATGGGTCTCTCCCGCCACACTTCGGGCTCCATTTCGATTCAGGAGCACAGACACCGTATGGTAAGAAAACATAAATAATTTAATTACTAATTTAGTTATTTACAAATACTTACATTAATATCATTTTTTCTGTTGTTATAGTCTGAGCAGAAGGGCGGAGATCCTGGTGAGTTTCGTCTATTCAGGGCGACACACACCAGGAGGGACGGTTCCTGGGTCGATACACGATCACGGGAGGTTGTGGTAAGAAATTAACTTTATGTTGTATCTGTTTAATTTCTAAAATTTTATTTAGAGAAATTTATTGATTCATTTATTATTGATTTTATAATTCAAAGACACGAGTCGAGGAGCTTCACTCCCAGGCATCGTAGGTCGACTCCACTGATAGGGGGATGCCCATCGAACTCTCAGCAGAGGAGAGTCGACGTGTGTTTTTGGAGGCTGTTGGTGCCCAGCTGCGAGACCGCAAGGTCTATGGTCTGGGCACTAGAGCTTCTGCATATTTTTTCCATCAGGACTCCAGCTCGCGATATTCTGGCGATATTCCTGCCGAGCGTTTAGACAACATTCAGAGATCTATCACGGAGGAGGTTCATCAGGAGGTTCGATAGGACGTTCGGCAGGAGGTTCGGCAGGAGGTTCAGCAGGAGTTCGAACAGCGTACGGGAGGCCTTCAGTAGGAGCTTGCAGACGTGCGAGAGCAGATGCGTCAGTTGCAGAATATGGTTAGCCGCATGTCGCAGGGTTTTCAGCCTTCACATGATCGTGCAGATTCTTGATGTATTTTTTTCTTTACTTTTTATATTTTGTACATGAAAACTTCAAAATTTTAATATATTAATTATTTTTGAAAATTGAATGATGAATGTTTGGATCAATATGAGTGATGAATGTATCGATCAATATTTAAATGTAATGAAATTGTATTAACCGTTTTAATTTTTAATATTTTATTTTTTTTAAAAAAAATTAATTAGCGATGCATTAGTGATTGAAATTGTATCGCTAATATTTTTAAAATATTATTATTAAATATTGCGACGCAATGACATGGCATCGCAATATTTAAAAAAAAAATTAATTAGCGATGCATTAGCGACTCAAATTGCATCGCTAATATATCTAAAATATTATTATTAAATATTGCAACACAACTAAATGTGTCGCAATATTGCGACGCAATTGAATGCATCGCAATATTTAATAATAATATTTTAGAAATATTAGCGATGCAATTTCAGTCGCTAATGCATCGTTAATTAAATTTTTTTAAAAATAAATTAATTAAATAGTGACTCAATTGTGATGAGGTTTTTTGTCATAAATATTTTTAAAAAAATTAATTTTAAAATTAGCGATGCATTTAGGATGCGCCGCAATATTGCGACGCATTTAGTGGCATCGCAATATATTGCGATGCATTTGGTGCGTCACAGAGAGTCAATGTTAAGCGACGCAATTGCGACAAATTGAGATTGCGACGATCATCGTAGCGACGCCATCATTGCATCGCTAATGCGTCGCAATAGCATGTTTAGCGATGCATTAGCGACGCATTTGGGCGTCGCTATATTTTAATTCTCTTGTAGTGCCAACTACTCCAAACTTCGAAGTTTTGGATGACTCTGCTATCCTTGGCTTCACCCATACACTTCCCACAAACTTGAGTCTCACTACAAACCTTGCATCTTTGTCGGGTATTCCCCCACTCAAAGTGCCTATCTCTGTCTTGATACATCCACTTCTCGTCTATACACTTCTCGACATGTTCGCTTTGTTGAGTCCATTTTTTCTTTTGCCACTTCTCAAACTTCTCTTCCTTGTGCCACTCCATCCTCCATTTCTAAGTGGTGCTCTATGACTTTACCAGTCTTGGCTACACCATCCTTGAATGCCGACTCTGCTCCCCCACAGAATCTACCTACACCAGCGCCCGCCAATCATTCTAGTGAAACTGAGCGCAACCTTGCTAGTGACCCACCATCATCGCCTCCTCACAATGAACCTAATCAACCTCCGACCCCTCAGCCTCGCCTAGTGTTATATTCACTCGCTCCAAACACAACATCCATAAACCAATTCAAAAGCTTAACCTTACCGCCCAACTCCAACCATATACCCTTGAACCCACCACTATTACCCAAGCCCTCAAGGACCCTAAGTGGTGCCAAGCTATGTCTAAAGAGTTTGATGCTTTAATTCATAATGGGACATGGGAACTAGTACCATTTCATCCCACACAAAATTTGGTTTGTTGTAAGTGGATATTTCGCACCAAATATCTACCTAATGGCTCTATTAATAGGTACAAAGCTCGATTGGTTGCTAAAGGCTTCCACCAATGCCCTGGAGTTGACTACTCTGAAACCTTTAGTCCAGTCATCAAACCTACCACACTTCGTTTTGTTCTCAGCCTTGCGGTTAGTCAGGGTTGGTCACTCAGACAACTTGATATCAACAATGCCTTCCTTCAGGAACTTTCACTGAGGATGTGTTTATGTCTCAACCTCCGGGCTTCATTGATCGTGATCTTCCTCATCACGTCAAGCTACGCAAGGCTACTTATAGTCTCAAGCAAGCTCCCCGTGCTTGGTACCATGAGTTGCGCCAATTTCTTCTCCAATCTGGCTTCACCAATTCAGTTGCTAACACCTCCTTATTCATCTTCAACAATCGTTGCACCATTCTTTATCTTCTAGTCTATATCGACGATATCATCATCACTGAGCATAATGCCGAAGCTACACAGGCCTTCATTCAACAACTCTCTCAGTGCTTCTCTCTCAAGGATCTTGGCCCCCTGACATACTTCCTTGGAGTGGAAGTCACCTCCCACAACAATGGTCTTTTCCTCAGTCAACGCAAATACATTGCAGATCTCCTTACTAGAACTCATATGAGTGAAGCCAAGCCTGCTCCTACACCACTAGCAACCAGCCCGACTCTCACTTTACAATCTGGGACCCCACTATCTGATCCGACCGCATATCAAACAATTGTTGGGAGTCTCCAATATCTCTCACTCACTCAGCCCGATGTTGCCTATACGATGAACAAACTCTCTCAGTTTATGCATCAACCAACCAGTGACCACTGGAATGCGGTCACACATGTACTGCGGTATCTCTGTGGCACCTTAGAGCATGGCATCACACTCCGTCGGACCTTCCTAGCACTTCATATCTTTTCAGATGCTGATTGGGCAGATAACAAAGATAATTTCACCTCCACTAGTGCTTACATAGTCATCTGGGTCACAATCCTATTTCTTGGAGCTCCAAGAAACATCGTACTATGGCTAGCTCTTCCACTGAGACTGAGTACCGATCGGTGGCCTCCATAGCTGCTGAAATTTGATGGATTTGCTCTCTCCTTACAGAACTTGATGTCACTCTCCCCCAACAACAAGTTATTTATTTTGATAATGTTGGTGCTACAAATCTTTGTTCCAATCCGGTCTTCCACTTGCGCATGAAACATATCGCTCTCGACTATCACTTTATCTGAGAACAAGTTCAAAATGGTTTGCTTCGAGTGTCACACATCTCTGCAGCTGAGCAACTTGCCGACGCTCTTACCAAACCTCTTGCTCGTTCTGCATTTGACTCTCTTAAGGTCAAGATTGGACTTGCTTCACGGCCGTCCATCTTGCGGGGGCATGATAAGGATATACAATCAAGTTGAGAAAGTCAAGGAAGGAAATCAAGGGATTTTCACATAAGGATATACAATCAAGTTGAGAAAGTCAAGGGAGGAAATCAAGGGATTTTCACATTTGAATTATTTGGCAGTTACTTTGATAAGGATATACAATCAAGTTGAGAAAGTTAAGGAAGAAAATCAAGGGATTTTAACGTGACTCAGTTTAATTTGTTTCTTCTTTTCTTAATAGTTTTCTTCTTTTGTGCTCATATAATCTATATATATACTGCCCATATCAAGAAGAATGATGAGATACATACTTCTTCATCCTATTATCTCCTTCAGATACGACTTCGCATGCCTTCATGTTGGATCAATTGATATGAATAGTTTTTGTTTAATAGACAAATGAATCAACTTATATGTCTTAATATTTAGACCAATTAATATAAATAAATTTTGTTTAATGGATAGATAAATAAGTTTTTATGTTTTAATATTTGAACCAATAGATACGAATAGATTCTATTTAATGGATAGATGAATTGATTTGCCTATCTTAATACTTGGACCCATTGATATGAATAGATTCTGTTTAATGGATAGATAGATTGGCTTGTATGTTTTAATATTTGGATGGATTGATACGAATAGATTTTGTTTCATAAATAGATGAATCTCCTCTACCTTAAAGTTTTGAGCATTTCGATAAACATTAATGTTTACAGTTGGATCATCTCAAATTCGTAGAATTTAAGATAAATTTAATATAAAATAAATATCACTTATCTGTTAAAATAGCTGAAGTAATGCAAGTTCATCATTTTTGTCGTAGGTTAAAATAGGCTTTAAATGGTAGTAAATTGTGCTGCCTTTTGTTCCAACTGTTTTTTTTTTTTTTGCTCTATTTTTTGAAGATGCTTATATATCCTTTCTTATGTTGGGCTTGGTATGGCGCTATCAAGGCCCAAAGGGGCTAACTTGTATTGGGCTGGATATGAATCCAAGGGTTGAGATTAAATCAAGTCATGGGTGTACCCAAGCTTGGGGATTAGTTTAATCTTATTAGTTAGTCAAGTTTTTGTTGTCTGGCCTGGCCCACTTAGTGGATGTATTTCTAGGGTTTTGATGGAATAGAGAATAGACTTTTTTCTCTCAAAAAAAAAATCCTTTGAAAAGAATAAAGAAAAAATCCTTTGGAAAGTAAAAAGGGCTGTGGTGTTTTGAACTCCGGTTCAAAGGATTCAAGGATGGTAATGAGTCTGATCGTTGGTAAAAGGATAAAATCCTTGGTTCTTGTTCAACGAGGAATCCCACTACTGTCTCTAAACCCCAACAAGTGGTATCAGAGCCTGGTTCAGCAAGGAGTAATTTGGAGATCTTCAAGGGTTGAAATGATTTCAACAAGGACTCATCAAGTTTGATGGGAAGAAAAGTTTCTCCATGTGAAAAGTTCGGATAGAGGACCTTCTTGTGCAGCAGAGTTTAGATCTGGCTTTGGAGGAAAGGCCAGATGGGATGACAGATAAGCAATGGATGTCATTGGAAAAGAAAGCATGTTCAATGATCAGAGGATATCTGGCAGATTCAGTCCTTTATTTAGTGCTGGAGGAGAAGACTCCAAAGAGACTTTGGTCGAAGTTGCAAGCCCTCTACATGGGAAAGAACATGTGCAACAAGTTAATGTTGAAGAAGATCTCTACAGCCTTCGGATGTCAGAAGGTGGAGATGTGCTGGGCTACATCCAGATGTTCGATCAGGTGAGCAATGAATTGCTGAATGTCGGGGTTCAGATGGAGGAGGAAGATAAGGCACTTTTGTTAATATGTTCGCTGCCCACATTATATGACTCATTGGTCACGATGCTGCTCTATGGGAAGGAGACATTATTCTATAAAGATATTGTTTTGATACTTCGGACAAATGAGCAGAGGGAGAAGATGACTAAGGAAGCTATTCCCCAGGATGGTCTATCAGATGGGAAAAGGTCAGGCATAGGCAGGGACAGGATCCGGCCTAGGGGACGGTTACAGTCCAGGAAGGCTAAATGCTACAAGTGTGGTGAGGTAGGACATTTTAAAAGTGATTGTCCTAAGTAAAAAAAGGGAGGATCTGAGTCTGTGAGTATAGTTACAGGCTAGAAGGTGAGGATGATCTCTTGGTGGTATCAGATAGTCATAGGTACAGTACAAAGATGTAGACCTTAGATTCAGCTTGTTCTCATCATTACACTTTCAACCGGTCGTGGTTCAACATTTATACAGAGGTTGATGAGGGGTGTGTGACTCTTGAAAATGATCACCCTTGCAAGATGGCAGGGATTGGCATACTGAGGGTGAGGATGTTTGATGGCATGGTGCACACTCTTACTAGTGTGAAGCATGTTCCAGAACTCAAGAAAAATATGGTGTCACTGGGGTACCTGGAGCAGACAGGATATAGCTTCAGTAGTCATGCCAGGAGTGAAGTTTTGATTTTCTCCAATGGAGCTATAGTGGTGATGAGAGGGAGCACTACTAGAAAAGTGTGATTTACCGAGGGATTTTACCAAGGGAAAAAATCCTCGCAATTCCGAGGGATTTTTCGACAAAAAATATAAACTATAAATTTTTTGATAAAAATTTTTTCTCGCAAAATTCATCATAAAATTAATATTTTGAGGGATTTTTCGAGGGATATTTCTAACATAAATGGGTTCTTTGTAAAAATTTCGATAAAAAAATCCCTTGAAAAATCCATCGCAAAATTTAATTTCCGAAGGATTTTGCTAGGGATTCTCTGAGGGATACTTCTATAATAAATGGTTTATTTGTAAAAATTAATAAAATAATCCCTAAAAAAATTCCTCAGAAATTAATTTTGTGAGAGATTTTTCGAGGGATTGTTTTTTTCATTAATGAGTTATTAATAAATATTTTGATTAAAAAAATCCCTCAAAAAATCCCTCGCAAAATTAATTTTTGGAGGGATTTTTTGATGATTTTGTGAGGGATTTTTTAAGGGATATTTATATAATAAATGGATTATTTGTAAAAAAATGATAAAAATAATCCCTCGGAAAATCCCTCGGAAATTAAATTTGCGAGGAATTTTCTAAGGGATATTTTCCATTAATGAGTTATTAATAAATTTTTTGATGAAACAAATCCCTCGAAAAATCCCTCGCAAATTTAATTTCTAAGGGATTTTTGAGGGATTTTTTGATGATTTTGCGAGGGATTTTTCGAGGGATATTTCTATAATAAATGGCTTATTTGTAAAAAAAATTGATAAAAATACTCCTTCGGAAAATCCCTAGGAATATCCCTCGAAAAGTAATTTTGCGAGGGATTTTTTGAGGGATTTTTTTTTTGTTAATGAGTTATTAATAAATTTTTTGATGAAAAATATCCCTCGGAAAATCCCTCGCAAAATTAATATCCGAGGGATTTTTTGAGGGATTTTTTAATAATTTTGTGAGGGATATTTCTATAATAAATGTCTTATTTGTAAAAAAAATTAATTAAAAAAATCCCTCTGAAAATCCCTCACAAAATTAATTTCTGAGGGATTTTTTGAGGGATTTTTTGTTTTCCGTTAATGAGTTATTAATAAAGTTTTTGATGAAAAAAATCCCTCAAAAAATCCCTCGCAAAATTAATTTCCAAGGGATTTTTTGACGGATTTTTTTCATTAATGAGTTATTAATAAATTTTTTGATAAAAAAATTCCTCGGAAAATCCCTCGCCAATTTAATTACAGAGGGATTTTTTGAGGGATTTTTTGATGACTTTGCAAGAGATTTTTCGAGGGATATTTCTGTAATAAATGGCTTATTTGATAAAAAAAATTGATAAAAAAAATCCCTCGGAAATTAAATTTGTGAGGGATTTTTCAAGGGATTTTTTTTCCGTTAATGAGTTATTAATAAATTTTTTGATGAAAAAAATCCCTCGAAAAATCGCTCGCAACTTTAATTTTTGAGGGATTTTGTTGATGATTTTGCGAGGAATTTTCAAGGGATATTTCTGTAATAAATAATTTTTTTGTAAAAATATTGATACAAATAATCCCTCGGAAATTAAATTTACGAGGGATTTTCGAGGGATTTTTTTTCCATTAATGAGTTATTAATAAATTTTTTGATGAAAAAAATTCGTTGGAAAATCCCTCGCAACTTTAAGTTCCTAGGGATTTTCCGAGGGATTTTGTTGATGATTTTGCGAGGGATTTTTCAAGGGATATTTCTATAATAAATGGCTTATTTGTAAAAAAAATTGATAAAATAATCCCTTGCAAAATCCCTCAGAAATTAAATTTGTGAGGGATTATCCAAGGGATTTTTTTCTTTAATGAGTTATTAATAAATTTTTTGACGAAACAAATCCCTCGCAAAATTCCTCGTAAATTTAATTTTTGAGGGATTTTTCGAGGGATTTTTTGATGATTTTGTGAGGGATTTTTATATAATAAATGTCTATTTGTAAAAAAAATTGATAAAAAATCCCTCGAAAAAGCCCTCAAAAAATTAATTTCTGAGGAATTTTTTTTTCATTAATGAGCTATTAAAAAAATTTTGATGAAAAAAATCCCTCGCAAAATCCCTTGCAAATTTAATTTTTGAGGGATTTTTCGAGGGATTTTTGATGATTTGGCGAGGGATTTTTGAAGGGTTATTTATCTAATAAATGGCTTATTTATAAAAAAAAATTGATTAAAAAAATCCCTCGGAAAATCCCTTGCAAAATTAATTTCCGAGGGATTTTTTAAGGGATTGTTTTTTTCATTAATGAGTTATTAATAAATTTTTTGATGAAAAAAATCCCTCACAAAATCCCTTGCAAAATTAATTTTCGGGGGATTTTCTGTTGGATTGTTTGATGATTTTGCGAGGGATTTTTCAAGGTATATTACTATAATAAATGGCTTATTTGTAAAAAATAATAAAAATAATCCCTCTGAAGATCCCTCGGAAATTAATTTTGTGAGGGATTTTCCGAGGGATTTTTCGAGGAAATTTTTTTCATCAAAAAGTTTAAGTTTTAAAATAAATTTTTCGTGAAAGTTTGAATTTTAACAAATATTTTAGTTGTAAATTTAGATAAAATGATTTATAAATCATATAACAGAGTAATTTATCTAATTTATAAGGATTAATTTTTTAAAAACAATTATTTATTTTAAGCAAGTTTGATCATGATGAGCTCCATGATAAGATTAAAATAAATTAGCCTTTAACTAAACATGTTGATATAATTGTGTGTTTGTGATTGATCTACTAGCCAAGTTTGAAACGAGACTACCTTTGACTCAACAAGAAATATGCCAAATGATACCATGTACTAGTGATTGCATTACTATCTAGGCTTGAAAGAAAAATTGCTCCTACACACATGAGATGACTTATGCACATATGTGTCAATAATGATTTCACTAGCTTAGTTGGAAAGGAAACATAATTTTGAGTGAATAACATGTTGATACACATATATTTGCCCATGATCACCTCACTGGTTCAACCTAAAAGGAAACATATTTTGATGTGTGAAAACATATGTGTGAAAACACATTGATGTGTGCTAGATAGTGGTAAGCATCGATGAACTTATCTTGAAAGGAACTTATTCATGAAAACATATATTCATGAAAACACATAGTCAGTGGTCTAATATTCCAATGGCTAAATCTTAATTATAGTTAGGCTTGAGAGAGTGACCACATGCCTCAATTTCAAATTAATTTTTAAATCATACAATAATATCACAAGATCCATAAACTTTCACAAATAAGTTTAGATACATTAATTCATAATACAAATATTCATATCTAGTCAATCAATATGATTTTTAATGTATTATGATTCATCATCAAGTCTAAGTAAAACATGTTATTCTTGATCCATAATTTTTTTTTAAAAAATATATGCAATAATTCTCATGAACAAAAAAAAATCTTATTTTAGTATTTTTATAAAACAAATTTATAATAGGCAGATAGAAGGATTTGAACCTAAAATCTTTAAAAAATTACTCACTATCATAACCAATATGATCCAAAATTTTTTGTTTCATAAATTTATTAATAAAATATTTAAATAGTATAAATTCTTTTTTTACAAATTAAACTTAAAATAAAAAACCAATCCCCACCTAGGGGTGCAACTTGGGCCGTCCCGCTTGCTAATTTCCTTCACTCATCAGCTCACAAATCACGATCGCTGCCTCGTTGGCTCGCTGCTCACTTTATTTCCTTTGCTTGCCCCATCCCGCTTGCTCTCCTCTCAACCCTAACCCTAGCTCCAAGCCTCCCATTCATTTCTGCCGCTCGCCTTCATCGGACCTAGGAGAGCTGCTAGATCTTTTCGATCGTCACCGGTGAGCAACGAAATTCACAAGTAATTTCTCGTTTCATCCCTGTAATTTTTTGTTTCATACATGAATTTTTTTGGATGCTATGGGTTCGTTTCATCCCTTGTAATTTTCTGTTTCATACCTGAAATTTTTTTGGATGCTGTGGGTTGAGTTTTGCTGGAATTGTCGAAGGAGAAGTCGAATAGATGGTTGACTGAGTAACACGTTTTAGTGGAACCGTCGTAGGAGAAGTCGAAGAGACGATTGACTGATTAACGCCGGACAAGAGACGATTGTTGAAACCATTCGCTTGAAAGGGACGCACCAACCCTTGAGATCCGGTAACGCCCACATTGTTCCCTTCTTTACACAAACTTTTTGAATAAAATTTGGAAAAGAGCATGGCTTCACGGTGAAAAGTGACGCTTTGCTCCCCAAATCTACAAGGTGATGTGATCATGTAACGGTGTGAAGGCACCCCAAAATCTACAAGGTGATGTGATCATGTAATGGTGTGAAGGCATGAACCAAATAAGTTTTTTTTTTTTTGTTGGCTGGTGGACACTTTCTCTTCCAAATATTTGTGTGGAAATTTGCATACTTAAACCATGACTCTGCTTCAATAAAACATTATTTAAACCTCTTTTATAGACACACATGCCAATGCCTACACTGCATCTGTCTCAGATGCTTGAGTCTGCAGTTGATACATGTTGTATTATGAAATCCGTTGACTTTGCTCCATTATTAATGGCCCTACATGCTGTGTGTGGGCAAGTTTACCCATGTTCAGAGTAGAATAAGATATATGCCAATAGGCATAACATGTTTAGATATCGATAAGGTTCAACATGATTCAATATACATTCGCCTAAACATATACAATTTTCAAATTTTGCAAGCCACCATCTCTTTATCCAAAAATACATCAGTCTAGTGTAGAACATATAGTATGTGCATGTTCACACATTCATGCTAGTTTATCTAACTACAACCTTATTGGGCAGAACAAAGATTGTTGGTTATGATCGATTAGGCTAATTTATCTAACTGCATGGATTTTTTTAAATAATTTTCTCCATTTTTTTTCCTTATGCACTCATACAAACTCAAAATTAACATGCATCAATTGTTTATGGTTTTAGGCTGGTTATCAAGAAAACACTTTAAAGCTTCGTTATTATGGACATTCGTCATTATCATAGTTGGATGTATAATATACTTTTACCAGATCGAAAGGGTTATACAGATGAGTTTCTAATAGGGTTGGAATGGTTTATTCACTTTGCATGCCAACAACCTATATTTTTGAGTGAGAAAAAAATTAGGTGTCCTTGTTTCAAGTGCAAAAATACAAAGTACTTGACCGTAGAAGAAGTAAATGTACATCTTTATAAAAAAGGCTTCAAACCTAACTACTGGTATTGGACAGAACATGGAGAAATTGAACAAATTGTGAATTATGGTGTTGATCAAATGCAATTCACTGGTTCAAGTACTGCTCAATTTAGTGCTTCTAGTTGTGGTCAATTGAATAATAATGAGCCAACCGATAGATATGAAGCCATGATTTTTGATGCTGCTGGTCCAAATTTTGGAGATGTTTATAATAGCAATGTGGATGCTTATCAGAATAGGGATGCTCCAAATTATGTGGAGGAGCCTCCAAATAGAGAGGCTAAAATGTTTTACGAGATGTTGCATGCAGCACAGCGGCCACTTTGGTCAGGTTGTACTAATCACTCAGAGTTGTCAGTTGCGGTTAGAATGATGAGTATCAAGTCTGATAACAATATATCTCAATATTGTTTTAATCAATTTGCGGGGCTTATGAAAGAAATATGTCCTGCTGGTAACTTAATACCGTCTGACTTCTACAAGACAAAGAGTTTAGTTTTGAAGCTTGGCCTATCTGCTAAAAAAATAAACTATTGCTTCAATGGATGTATGTTGTATTACAAGGATGATGAGTCTTTAACTGTTTGCAAGTTCTGTGATCATCCTCGATACAAACCAAGTAGGATGGGAAGTGGAAATTACAGTCAAGTATCTTATAAGAGGATGCATTATTTGCCACTTATCCCTAGACTTAAGAGGCTTTACACCTCGAACAGGTCGGCTGGACACATGAGATGGCATTATGAGAATAGACGAGAACAGGATGTTTTGTGCCATCCATTAGATGGAGAAGCATGGAAACATTTTGATCATACATATCCCAAGTTTGCATGTTTTGACTCCAAGGTAAACCTTCTTAGTTACAGATTCATGTTTAGGATGAGAACTGGTACAATTTCTAATGCAAAAATATGATACAATGTATTTTTATAATGTTATGTGAATTTATAGCCAAAAAGGCAGCGAGAGAGAATAGATTCTGTAATTTCTTTCTTTGGAAAGGATTTAGATGGGGTAGTTAATAAGCATGACGACAGCGTCGTTGTGTCCATGACTATAGCCAAACATCCTATAAAAAAAATTTTAGTTGATAGTGGGAGTTCGGTGGATGTTTTGAGCTATGAGGCTTTTGTTCGGATGAATCTGTTGAAGTCTTCCCTCCGACCCGTCGCCGCGCCTCTAATGGGCTTTACTGAAGACTCAGTGAGCGTTGAGGGAGAGATCGCCCTCCCAGTCATGGTTGGAACCCCTTCATGTCAAAGCATCGTGGTTATAAATTTCTTGGTGGTCCGGGTCCCGCTGGCTTATAATGCTATATTGGGGAGACCAGGATTGAATTTGCTAGATGCCGTGATCTCCACTAAGAGATTATTGGTAAGGTTCCCCACCGACGAAGGAGTCGGAGAGATGAAAGGGGAGAAAAGCCCGCCACCGCTTTGCTATCATTTGTCTCCCAGCCCAATGGAAGCGGCGTCGGCAATAGCCTCTGAGACGCTCGATCCTCAGGAACTGGGAAGGAGGGGAGAGCCAGCCGAACACTTCCTGACCCTCCCCTTGGGGGATGACCCAGCAAGGACTATCCAGGTGGGGGCGTTGCTTCCAGAAGAGGCACGTGATGGACTTCTCACTTTCCTGCGTGCCAACACCGACGTCTTTGCATGGTCATCCTCAGACATGCCAGGCGTCCCCGAGGAAGTGATCACCCATCGGCTCAACCTCAGGCCAAAGTGTTAGCCGGTCCGACAGAAGAAAAGAAACTTCACTCCAGATAGACAGAAAGCTATCAATGAATAAGTTCGCAAGTTAACGGCTGCAGGCCATATTCGGGAGGTTCATTACCCCGAATGGTTGGCCAACGTGGTGATGGTCCGTAAGACCAATGGGAGCTGGAGAATGTGCATGGATTTCATCGATCTCAACAAAGCATGCCCTAAGGATAGCTTTCCCCTGCCCCGGATCGATCAATTGGTGGACGCTACATCCGGTCATGAGGTCCTTAGCTTCATGGATGCTTTCTCTGGGTACAACCAGATCAGGATGAATCCGGCGGATGAAGAAGCTACCTCCTTCATAACTGAGAAGGGGTTGTACTGCTACAGGGTAATGCCTTTTGGGCTAAAGAACACGGGAGCCACCTACCAAAGGCTCTCAGCGTCGGCATTAAAGACCGGCCCCACATCGGCAACTAAAGACCGGCTCTCCGTCGGCAACTAAAGATCGGCTCTCCGCGTCGGCATTAAAGACCGGCCCCACGTTGGCAACTAAAGACCGGCTCTCCGCGTCGGCAACTAAAGACCGGCTCTCCGCATCGGCACTAAAGACCGGCCCCATGTCGGCAACTAAAGACCGGCTCTCCGCATTGGAAACTAAAGACCGGCTCTCCGCATCGGCAATTAAGACCGGCGCCCCGCATCGAACCAAAGACTGGCTTCCTGCATCGGTAATTAGGGACAACGTTTCGGTGCACAATCCCATTTCGCGCGACATATCTAACGAGGCAGTAAGCATTCCATGGCTTCGCGCCTACACGAGCAGGGTCTTGTACTACCTACTGTTCTCGACTGTGGCCTCTATGACCAAAATTGGTCCCGCATCAGTTTCCTAACAGGAGGAGTCGTATTTTTCAGCCATGGTTGGTGATTCGTGACAACTCACACAGCTAAAACTGATTATGACCAAAGGCACGCGATGAGGGTTAAAATATTCATTGATGGCTAAAAGTTTACAAAATTGCCGATCTGAGTCGGGCTTGGAGCATTACAAAAAAAAAAAACTACTAAGGGTCATTTGGGGCTGGGTCATCGTCTTCAGGGACATCATCTGGCTCCAGCCCTTCAATATCCTCGAGGTCGTAGAGTTCTTGGATTTTTTCCTTGCAGTCTTGGAAGCCGGCATCATAAGCAAACACTGTCGATTCGGCTAGCTCCTTATTAAAGGCTTTAGACTTCTTGAAATCCTCTACAGCCTCTGCAGCTCTTTTCTCCGCCTCGAGGGTTTTTCGCTGACTTCAACGACCTCCCTCTTGGCCTCAGTCACTGCCGCCTCCAAGTCGGCAATCTTAGCGTTGGACTGGCGGGTGACTTCTTTGGCTGCGTCTATTTCAATAGAGGTGGAATCCAATCGAGTCTTCAAAATGCACATCTCTGATTCCACTACCTCCAGCCTCTCCTCGGCCCATTTTTGCTTCTCTTCGGCCACCTGGGCATTATCCAGCTCGTTGGCCGCACGACGCTGGGCAACTTCCAGCGTGTACTCTGCCTTCTTAGCTCTCAGCCGGATGGCTTCAACTTCGCCCTTTAAGGTGGCCCGGATATCCTCCAAGGCCATCTCTGCCCTTTCTGCCCTAGCCTGGAGCGATAGCATCTCCTCCCGCGACTGGTCGAGAGCAGCATCACTCAGGGTCCAAAGTTCCTCATGGCAATCAGAGAGTTCAGTGCCTGAATGAAATGTCAATGTTAAAAAGCAAAATAAAACAAACAAAACAAAAAGGAAAATGATAATTGGGAAAAGGCTCACCCAAAGATGTGCCACAGACGCCTCGCGGAAGAAGGTGGCTCTCCCTTGATGCCGGAGAAACTCCTGCACCTCTACCACGGATGCTTCATCTAAGGCCCGCTCGGCCCAGCGGCTATGGTTTGCCAAAAGTGATTGGAAGGAAGGGTCGACGCCCCTCTTTTCCCTTGGCACATGGGCCGCGGAGGAGGATTTTGCCTCCGACTCTGCTGCCTCCGGCCCCTTGGCTGGTGGAGGCGCTTCGGCTGTTGCCCCTAAAGGGGGCAGGATAGCTGCGGAAGTTGACCCTATTGTTGCGGGGACCTGTTCCATCTCCATGGCTTCGGGCGGGGTGATGGCGCTTTTGCGACCTGCTCTGGAGAAGTATCGAGCAGGATGACAGGAGGAGCTGGAACTGAAGGTGACCTTCTTTCTCCTATTTGGCTCCGCCCGACTTCCTCGCCGGCCTCAGCCCCCACCGTGTCTTTATTGGCGGGCTCGTCAACTTGGGCTCTGGCTGCCTCGCGTGCGTGTGGGGATTCTACAACTTTGGCCCTTTTAGCATCGGCCTCCCCAGCGTCGGTCCTTCTAGTGTCGGCCTTCTTCAAAACCTTAGTGCGCAGGGGCTTCATAACTCTAGCCCCTCCAGCGTCGGCCCTCCCTGTGTCGGCCCTCCTTGGGATTTTGGCAACGGCCCTCCTTTCAGCAAGGGAATCATTCCCCGTTGCCTTCCTCTTCTTAGTGGCCTCCTGCCTGAGCTCGTGAAGCGATGTCATCATCCCTATAAAGGCAGGAGACGAATTAAAAAAAAAAGAGAAAAAGAAGAAGAAAAAGAAAAAGAAAAGAAAAGAAGGAAAAATGTGGGTAATCAAGTGCTCACCACCAGAAGGGATTAGGCCGGCGAGACGAAGGTTTTCATCAACCAAAAGCTTATTGCATCGAGGGACATCGGCAGTCAGAAGCTGCCCGAATGCCATTCGATCTCTTGGGAGGATGGAAGAATCCCTATTGGCATCAATGTTGGGTGTCCCCCAGCTTCCGCGCATCCCATTGATATCAGCAAAAAGAACTTATCCTTCCACCCTTTGACGGAGGTGGGAAGGTACAACTTAAGGATCCTATTGGACCTAGGAGTGAAAGACCACCAACCTGATTGCTTGCGGAGGGTATAAAAACTGTGGAATAAGGAGATGCTAGCCTCTATGCCTTGCAGGTGACAGAGAACCAGAAAGCCAACAATGGTTCGGATCGAGTTAGGAACTAACTAAGAAGGTGTTAGAGAATACCGGTCCAAAAGATTGAGGATGAAAGGGTGGATAGGTAGTCGAAGTCCGGCCTTAAAGAAGGCTCCGTACAAGGCAACTCTTCCGGGACGGGAAGAGGTTACCCTGTCATTAGGAGCAGGGTAGAACAGACGAAGGTTTGGCGGAAAACTATACTTGGCTTTCAGATTTACTATGTCTTGAGCAGACATAGTGGAAGCAATCCCCTCAGGGGACTCCTTGATAGCACTGGAAGGACCAGCAGCCGTCGGACGGCTCCGGGTGGAAGTCCGCCCGCCAGTCAGATGACTCCCGGCTATGTGGCGTCTGACCGGCCACCGTTCCGGCAAGGAGTGATTGGAGGAGGGGGTAGACCATTGGCCTGATAAGGAAGTGAAAGTTTGAGGAGTGGGGGAACGCACCCAGAATCGGAAATAGAACAAGAAGGTGAGGAAGCCATGGAGACTAACCTGGAAAACTTGAGCTAGGATCGAAGGAGCACGAGGAGAGAACAAACACGGGAGGCAGACGGACGCTTGCAGACTTGAGATGAAGCGATAGCGTAAGAAGAGGGAGGATGGGAGGATAAGGACGATTTTTTCCTCTTATAGCCCCATTTTAAATCATCCCATCGCCGTCTGTTTTGGCCATATGTCCACCTTCAAATGGAAGGCGCTTTGATGGCCTACCGGCGTGAAAAACACGAAAAGCTCCACCAATAGAGAGATGGCGGTGGCCTTACCACAATGATGACGCTCACCTTTTTTACGACTCACTACTTGAGGAAAATCCTCTCCAATCCCAACAGCCCGGATAGATGAAATGATGGTGCAAAAATCGGCCGCGCAGTGGATATTAACACCCCTTTCGCTGGTGATTGTGTGCTCACTCATCTCATGGGCGGGGGGCATCTGATATGGCTGGCCGTCTCCTCTGGGTGGTATTATCTTTTGCACGATTTCTGGAAATAATGATGTGACAGCAAAACCTAGAAATGGAATCTTGGCTCCGGCCTCCAGCGACAGCCTTTGGCTCCGACCTCCAGCGACAGCCTTTGGCTCCGGCCTCGAGCGATGGCCTTTGGCTCCGGCTTCCAGCGACGACCTTTGGCTCCGGCCTCCAGCTCCAGCCTCTGGCGATGGCCTTTGGCTCTGGCCTCTAGCGACGGCCTTTGGCTCCGGCTTCCAGCGACGGCCTTTGGCTCCGGCCTCCAGCGACGGCCTCCAGCTCCGGCCTTTGGCTCCGGCTTCCAGCTCTGACCTTTGGCTCCGGCCTCCAGCGACGGCCTCTGGCTCCAGCCTCCAGCGACGGCTCTGGACCTAACTTGGTGCCTTTCTTGCATGCACAATGACCCATCTCAGGCAACAGATCCCGAGATTCGAGGTCTATTGCCGTGTACCTCGCTCACTGAAATCACAAGCAAGTGCTAGCATGCTCGGCAGTTACCGCTACAAGCATCCCTCATCCAGCAATGGCTTAACCGCTCGTCGTTTAAAGAAACTTATCCCAACGAGGAAGATTCGATGGTTCCAACGGAACGAGATAAACGAGACCCCCCAGACAGGTATAAGAGGAGGACCCGAGCTCAATGCAAGGGGACCTCTCTCTCTCTCCCTATCTATTTCACTACTATAGAACTGTGCGACAAGTTTACTAACTTGAGCATCGGAGGGTCTTGCCGGGAACACCGGTCGGGGACTTCTTGCAGGGTTCCAAAGAAGGAAGATGACCCCTCCATTCCATTTGGAAGCCCACGATAAATCTCAGCATGCCCGTCGCTCATTACGGTTGATTTGTCCGCATCAAAGATAAATGTGAAAAGCTTTGAAAAAATAGTACAAAATAAGTTAGTCTTGTTGTGTCTATCTAGTTTGGATAAGTATGACCGACTATAGGCTTGTGCACCTTCATGGTTGACATTTGATGTTTGCTAAGTCCTAAACTTGTGTGCTTTATTAGCTGACCGTTACCATATGCTGTTTGCTGAGTACTAACTTGTGCACTCTATTGGCCAAGTATTACATATGGTGCTTGCTAAGCGCTGAATTTCTATATGCTGTTGACTGACTGTTATCATGTGCTGTTTGCTGAGCACCTTTGTTACCTCAACCGCATTTCTTGGTCCTGTTAGAACTTGGCATTTTATCAGTTGGTATGCATAAATATAAATATGTAAACCATGATATTGATGCTTTTAGTATGCTCCTTCAAAACATCTCTAAGGATGAATTTATCTAAAGAAGATGAAGTTCTCGAGCCTGGTTCAAAACTTGCTGATGTAAATTAAACCTTGTCCCAAGCAGTTTGGATTGGTTAAAAACCCATTCATGGAGCTGTAGATTTTTCTGTATATTGATGATTAGGTGAGTTGAACAGAATGAAAGGATGCAATGCTAATTGGATTAATTTGATCAAATGGGGATTATTATTCTGATCCATCCAAGACAACACAATTGTACAATTGAGAAGGGAATGAAGATCTTGAGATTGAATCAACTTGTCCTAGAAGTGTGATAGTTAACTAATTAGACAAGATTGATTATTATAGTCATTGCATGTCTCTATCATTTGTGACTCCTTCATTGTGTTGATGTCCTAAAAGCACACCAACTATATTTGTACATTTCACTATTGTTATGTTATTAAATTCTAATTTGGTAATATTCTTTTCTTTACCTATATGATGTTCTTATTTCATATAAAATTTTTTAAAAATTGATAATGTTGTTTATATTATGAAATTCAGACGCAGAAGTTGAACCGAGCACCTACATTAGATGAGCCCTTCAAACACACCCATCAAAAGAAAAAGAATGCCAATCAGTAGATAAATAAAAAGGCAGAGACATTACATGTAAGTATTTAAAAAGATTTAATTAATATATTTATACTATTTGTTTGTTTAACTCATTGTATCTAGTATTTTTTACAGACTAATTTTATACAGAAGTGGCAAGAGGTGGAATTAAGTTAGAGCTCAACTGGAGAGGATGGTGCAGAATCATCACAACAACAGCAGCCACAACCCTCCATGATACATGTATGGAAAGAGACAGTTGAGTAAACAAGGGATGAATTATGGACTCGGATCATAGGCTAGCTTGCTAAGCCTATGTTTGGATGGAGAGAAAACTAGGAAGGAAAGAAAATTAGGGGAGAAAACATGAGAGAAAATGAAATTTACTTTGTTTGGATGGAGAGAAAAATAGGGAGGAAATAAAACTAGTGAAAAAAATAGAGAAAAAAAGTGGTGGGCCTCACATAAAAGTTTTCTCTCAGATTTCGGAGAGAAAACTTAAAGTGCTCTTTTATTTTTTTTCATTCCAATATTGACCCTTCCAAAAAAAATAACTGATGCATTTTTTAATCATCTATAATAAGGACATTATTGTCATTGTAAATTATCAACTTTTCTCTCCTCTCCATGTTCCTCCCACTCATCCAAACACAAAGAGAGAAAATATTTTCTCTCTAATTTTCTTTTCTCCCACTTTTCTCTCCCCCAAGTTTTCTTTCCTCCCACTTTTCTTTCCATTCAAACAAAGTATAACAAGCTCCTCCTTTTCTGGCCGCACATCCTCACGAGTTCTTGAGGAGTGGATTCAGGAGCGGAAGAAGATTTATTGTATGTTTGAGACTGTATCTACCCGAAATAAGGAGTTAACTAATCATAACAGTAAATTAGCAGCTCAAAATGATCATATTTTTCGTACCGAAGAGTTCATGCATCTTATAATGGAAAAAATGTAGGTTAATCCATCTACAGTTTAAGCACCATCTTCAACTGCTACTTCTGCAAATGATGGCAATTGCGATAATGTCGATGATAATGATGATGATCATGAGGAGGATTTTTTTTTCTATAATGAAATGATACTTGTTTGTGATACTTTTTCTTTTGTTATGAAACTTGGATATTGTTGAGAAATGATTGAAACATAATTGCCCCAACTATATTGATTTTGATGATTTCCAAAAGCCATGAGTATTTTAAAGGAAACAATGAGTTTATGTATCAAATACCTTGAGCTTATTCTAAATGAAAGCAATGTACTATCAATGTTTATATTCAATGAGTTCTTGAATCAATTAAAACAAAAAGAATTTTTATACTTGAGATTATACTTGAGATTTCAAAAAGAATTCTTATACTACTCTTTTGATAATCAATAACTTGATGGAAAATGTCTTGATGATCAAATCAATTCTATTCAAGTCACATTTATATTTAAATTTATTTGGGATGAGTTTTAAAATCTATCAGAACATTTTTCTGAATTTTGTATCGCTCTCGAGCCGACTCAAGGGTTTTCGAGTCGACTCCCCAAATAGCTGTTTTTCAATGTTGTCCTGAGTCGACACTTGAGTTTTCAAGAGTCGACCCCTGAACCTTCGCGAGCCGACTCAAGACTGTGCGAGCCGACTCGACTCAGACGGCAGAAAGGCTCATTTTTGAGCATTTCTCGAGTCGACTCCCCGCATATTGCGAGTCGACCCCTGAAAGTTAGGCGTTTCTGGAATGGACTGTGTGAGCCGACTCCCATAAAGCTCGAGCCGACTCCACGAAATCTGGACGCGATTTTTCACGATGACACATCAGCTCCAACGGTAAGATTTTCAAATAACGACTATTTTTCCTTGTTCTAACGGATATATTTTGCAGAATCTATAAATAGAGGAGCTCTTTTCAATCAGAAGAATCTAGAGAAAATCAAAAGAGAGAAAAGAATATCTTTCAAAAAGAGGGAAAAACAGAGCTTTCATAGAAAAATCTTTTAGCTCGAAATAGAGTGATTCAAAAGGAGTGAAATCAAAGAGAAAGATTCGTCTGCTCCTTCTCATCAATCCACAAGAGTCAAAAGAAAATCCACAAGCATTTCAAAGATCAAATCGAAGGATTTTCAAAATGAGAAAAAGCTTCATCTCAACTCCAAAGTCTTCAACGGTCAAGAATCTTGTTGAGGCGTGATTCAACACTTCAAGAGGAGTTAAAGAGAAGAAGGAAGAAAGCCAAAGCCACTACCATCTGCAATACTATCAGGCTTTTCTAACTCTTTATTTTATACTTCATTTGTATATTTGCTCAAGGGGAGCATTTCATTATCCAAACACTTTTATTCTAATTGTTTGCTGATTCAATCAGTGGATTGAATCAGTGGAGGTTGATACACCTCGTTGCAAGCCGGAGTGCTTGTGTTGGGTTAGTTGTGAGCCCGTAAAAAATAACGTGTAGGGTTTTGTGCTGGTAAGCCCGAGTTAAAACCAGCTGGGTTCGTTGTTCACCGGGAAAATAACAAGTTTGAGTTGTGAGCTTGGAAAACAACTCGGCTGTAAGAGAGATTATAGTGTGGACCCAAGTGAATCTTGGGAGTGGACGTAGGTGTTGGTTGCACCGAACCACTATAAAATTATCTTGTGTTTGCCGTGCTATATTTTCTCTCTCTATCTCTCTTTATTAATTGCTTGTGCATTGCTTCTTAGTTAATTTCACTCACTTGCACATCTTGAGCAATCAGTTTAAAACATCTAAAAAGTCTTAAATTTTTAAGAACCCAATTCACCCCCCCCCCTCTTGGGTTGCCATCTGGGCCAACAATTGGTATCAGAGCAAGTGCTCATTTAGAATTTGATCTCACGATCAAGGGCTAAAGATCCTTATGGCAACACAAAGTGGTTCATGTTTTGCTGAAGGTCATTCTACGAATCGACCTCCTTTATTTAATGGAACCAACTATTCATATTGGAAAGCAAGAATGAGAATATTCATTCAAGCTTCTGATTATGAATTGTGGGGAGTAATAACTAATGGACCTAGTACACCCACACACTTAGTTGAAGGCATTCTTGTTCCTAAGCCCGAAAGGGATTGGAATGACAATGATAGAAGAATGGCTCAATTAAATGCTAAAGCCATTAATATTTTATATTGTTCCTTAGACTCAAATGAATTCAACCGAATCTCAACATGTAATTCCGCAAAAGAAATTTGGGATAGTTGGAAATAACTCATGAAGGAACAAACCAAGTTAAGGAATCAAAAATAAACATTTTGGTTCACAAATATGAATTGTTTACAATGGAACAAACTGAAACCATCACATGCATGTTCACTAGATTCACTGATATTGTGAATGGTTTAAAGAGTCTTGGTAGAATTTATTCTAATGCTGACCTTGTGCAAAATTCTCAGGTCACTACCAAGATCGTGGGAAGCGAAAGTCACTGCTATTCAAGAAGCAAAGGACCTCAATGCATTACCTTTAGAGGAGCTTCTAGGATCCTTAATGACCCACGAGTTAACAATGAAGCAGCATGTTGAGGAGGATACAAAAGAAGGAAAACACTTGCCCTCAAGACGCAGAAATGGAAGAGAGCAGCAGTGAAAGTAATGATGAAGATGATGAGGAAACTGCTCTCTTGGCCAAAAAATTCAGAAAGTTTATGAGAAAAAGGCCCTTCCATAAAAAGAAATTTGGAGCAAGAATTGATGGAGAAAAGGATAAGAGAAAGGACAAGGAGAAAGAAAAAGAAAAAGAGCCCTTAGTATGTTATGAGTGCAAAAAGCCAGGGCACTTTAGATATGATTGTCCTTTGCTGAAAAAGGCCTATAAGAAAAAGAAGAAAGCATACATGGCGACTTGGACTGATAGTGAAGAGTCTTCTTCTGAAGAAGAAGAACAAAAAGAAGTTGCCAATATCTGTTTCATGGCCAACGACGACGACAACGACAATGAGGTAAGTTCTGAAAACTCAAATGATGAATTTACATTTGATGAAATGTTTGAGGCTTTCAATGAACTTATGATTGATTTTAAATCCTTGAAAAAGAAGTATAAGTTTTTGAAAAATGACAATGTTAGCTTAGCTAAAAGTAAAAATGAATTAGCTTTAGAAGTTAAGAACTTAACTAATGAAAAAGAAGAACTTAGCAAAGAAAGAGATAATCTTAATCAAGAAATAGATTTGTTAAAATCTGAAACTAAAAACTCAACAAAAGATTTGAAGATCAATTAAAAACTTTAGCTTTAGAAAAAGAACAGCAAGTTAAAGAAAATGACTCTCTTAAGAAAGATGTTAAAAATTATAAAGACATTGTTGAGAAATTCACCTTAAGTTCAACTAAACTTAACATGATCTTAGATAATCAAAAAGCGTTTTTGATAAAGCTGGCCTAGGTTATAATACGTATAGGAAACAAAAATTTTTAAAGAATATTTTTGTAAAAACCAATCAAAGTAATATAACTTGTTTTAAATGTAATGAAAAAGTCATAAATCATTTGAATGCAAAACATTAAATAATAACAACAAGTTAAATATTAAAGCAAAGAAAATATGGGTTCCGAAAGGAACAATTGTTATTGCTACTAACCATAAAGGACCCAAGAAAGCTTGGGTACCTAAGCATAAAGTTTGATATATTGCAGGAATGTTTGTAGCCAAAAGATCAAAGAAAAAGTGGTACCTTGATAGTGGCTGCTCAAGACATATGACGGGTGACAAAGAGGAATTCATCACCCTAGAAGAAAAGAAAGGTGGAGTTGTGACGTTTGGCGATAACGGTAAAGGTCAAATTATGGGCCTTGGTAAAGTCCGTATAACTCCATCTACATTTATTGATAATGTACTTTATGTTGATGGTTTGAAGCATAATCTAATAAGTATAAGCCAACTATGTGATAAGAACTTTAATGTTTCATTTAAATCTTCTATTTGCATAGTATCTGATTCCATTAATGATAGCATTGTTTTTACTGGTTATAGACATGGCAATGTATACTTAGTTGACTTAGACAAATTATCTGAAAGTAATCATTGCCTAATTGCTGACAATGCTAACATAAATGATATTGGATGGTTATGGCATCGTAGATTAGGTCATGCAAGCACACACCTTATTTCAAAACTAATTAAGATGGATTTAGTTAAAGGTTTACCAAAGTTAGATTTTGAAAATAACAAAATCTGTGATGCATGTCAATTTGGAAAACAAACTAGAAGTTCTTTCAAATCTAAAAATGTTGTTTCAACTTCTAGGGCTTTAGAGCTACTTCACATGGACCTTTTCGGACCAACTAGAACCACAAGTCTAGGAGGAAAGAAATATGGTCTAGTGATTGTAGATGATTATTCTAGATATACTTGGGTAATGTTTTTAGCTCACAAAGATGAGACTTTCTCGATATTTCTGAAATTCTTCAAGAAAGTCACAAATGAGAAAAACACTACCATAGTGTCTCTAAGAAGTGATCATGGAACTGAATTTGAAAATCACTTATTTGAAAGTTTTTGTTCTGAAAATGGAATTAATCATAACTTTTTAGCCCCTAGGACTCCACAACAAAACGGTGTAGTTGAAAGAAAAAATAGAACCTTAGAAGACATGGCCCGTACCATGCTATGCGAAAGCAACTTACCAAAGTATTTTTGGGCGGAAGCAATTAACACAGCATGCTACATCTTAAATAGAGCTTTAATAAGACCAATATTAAAGAAAACACCTTATGAATTATGGAATGAAAGAAAACCAAATATAAAATACTTTCATGCATTTGGATGTAAATGTTTCATTCATAATAATGGTAAAAATAACTTAGGAAAATTTGATGCTAAATCTGATGAAGGAATTTTTCTAGGTTATTCAACGACTAGTAAGGCATATAGAATCTTTAACAAGAAAACCTTAATAGTAGAAGAATCCATACATGTAGTTTTTGATGAATCTTTAGCAACTGGATCTGAAAAGATTGATGATGAGGAAGATACAAACATAATTGAAAAAGACCTTGAAAAACTTAATATTGAAGTATCTTCTGATCATGAACAAGAGGCTAAAGATGATGATTCACATAAGGACGATGATGTCAATATTAATCATAATGATATAGATCTTCCAAGAGACTGGAGATATGCTCATAGTCATCCTAAGGAATTGATTATAGGCGATCCATCTCAAGGAATAAGAACTAGATCATATATGAGAAATATTAGTAATCATCTTGCATTTGTATCACAAATTGAACCTAAAACTATAGAAGAAGCTGAAAAGATAATAATTGGATGTTAGCAATGCAAGAAGAACTAAATCAATTTACTAGAAATAATGTTTGGACTTTAGTTGAAAGACCTAAAAATCATTCAGTAATAGGATCAAAATGGGTTTTTAGAAATAAATTAGATGAAAATGGCATAGTAATTAGAAACAAAGCTAGATTGGTTGCTAAAGGATATAATCAAGAGGAAGGTATTGATTTTGATGAAACCTTTGCACCAGTTGCTAGATTAGAAGCCATTAGGCTATTACTTGCATTTGCATGTCATATGAACTTTAACTTATTTCAAATGGATGTAAAAAGTGCATTTTTAAATGGATTTATAAATGAAGAAGTTTATGTAGAACAACCACCAGGTTTTGAAGATCACGAATTTTCAAATCACGTTTTTAAATTGCACAAAGCTTTATATGGTTTGAAACAAGCACCTAGAGCTTGGTATGATAGGTTAAGTAAATTCTTAATAGAAAATGATTTTACAAGAGGAAATGTTGATAAAACCTTGTTTTTGAAAAGAAAAAGTAAAGATTTACTTGTAGTACAAATATACGTAGATGACATTATTTTTGGTGCTACTAACGATTCTCTTTGTCAAGAATTTGCAAAGTTGATGCAGGGAGAATTCGAGATGAGCATGATGAGAGAACTCAACTTCTTCCTTGGACTCCAGATCAAACAAAGCAAGAGGGAATCTTTATCAACCAAACCAAATACACAAGAGAACTACTCAAAAAGTTTGGTATGGAAACAATGAAACCCCTCGGAACTCCAATGAGTCCTTCATGCAAGCTAGACAAAGATGAAGAAGGTAAAAAGATTGATCAAAAATACTATCGAGGTATTATCGGATCCCTTCTTTATTTAACAGCAAGTAGACCAGATATTATGTTTTCAGTATGTTTATGCTAGATTTCAATCTGAACCTAAAGAATCACATTTAATAGCTGTTAAAAGAATTTTAAGATATCTAAATGGAACTAAAAATGTAGGTTTATGGTATTCTAGAGACTCTACATTAAACCTAATTGCATATTCGGATTCTGATTATGCTGGATGTAAATTAGATAGAAAGAGCACAAGTGGTGCATGCCATTTCTTAGGAAGTAACTTAATCACATGGTTTAGCAAAAAGCAAAATTCAGTTGCATTATCAACTACTGAAGCTGAATATGTAGCAGCTGGAAGTTGCTGTGCGCAAATCCTATGGATTAAGCGACAACTTGAAGACTATGGTATCACACTTGATAAAACACCCATAAGATGTGATAACACTAGTGCAATCAATTTAACTAAAAATCCGATTCAACACTCAAGGACAAACACATAGAAATTAGATATCATTTTATAAGAGAACATGTAGCTAATGATGAAATTTTTTTAGATTATGTAAACACTGAAGAACAACTAGCTGACATCTTTACAAAACCTTTAAGCGAAGAAAGATTTTGTTATCTTAGAGGAGAGTTAGGAATTTGTAACCCTTTTGGATAGATTTTGAAACCTCTAAGGAAATATATCTAGAGTTCTTTCAATATCTTAAAATCTTAAGGAAATCTTATCTAGAACTCATATCAATTTGATTTATCAAAATCCATGATTTTTAATCTTACTCAAAGATCAAATCCGGGTACATTTCAGACACTTTGAAAAGTTTTGATTTTTTACTCTGAAATGGTTTCGGAGCCGACTCGAGAGTATCGGAGTCGACTCGAGTTTCTGCTGAAACTCAGGAGTCGACCCCTTCTCTGAGCGAGTCGACTCGAGATCGAGTCTGTGCTCTGTGACTTACCCGAGCCGACTCTACGCTTTGCGCGAGTCGACTCGACGTGGTCCCAAATCGCTTTATTAGGGCACGAGCCGACCCATCGATCGATTCTAATCATTCCAAATCACTCTCAAAACCCTCCAAAACCCTTCAAACTTTCCAAAATCTTCCAAAATCCTTAAACAATCATTCCACCTTGATTCAATGGCCCCCAAAACCCGTGGTGCTAGTAGTAGCCGTGCCGGGATGAAAAGGAAGAAGACCGTGCGTCGACCCGCTCGCGAGCCGACTCCGGAATCTTCGTCTGCTTCCTCTTCGGATGATTCGCCTGCTCCTACTGCCACTACTCCTCAGGTAGATCACCTTGCGAGTAGAGTCATTACTACAGGAAGGAAGTTTGACTTTGATTTATTTGAGAGAGAGGGATTGCTTGTTGGGTCACAGTTAAAGGAAATGGGATTTGAAAAGATATGCTCCTTGGACTGTCCCACATACCCAGCTTTAGTTAAAGAGTTTTATAGAAATTTGACTAGAGGGGACAATGGTTTGATCAGCACTGTGAGAGGAGTTGGTTTGAATGTCACTGCCATCATTCTTTCTAAATTATTGGACTTACCCTATCTGGACCTTCCACTTTTGACCCAGAGGATAGGTCACCAGCCCTTACAAGACTATTGAATAGAAATTTTGAGGGATTTGAAGAAGTCTTTGCCAATCAGCTGCCACTGGACTTGAGATTGCTACATAACATCTGCAGCAGGATTCTTTTCCCTAAGACAGGCCGTTTTGACTACTTGTCTGAGAGGGATATCTTTGTTATGGATGCTGTAGTTTCAGGCAAGCCAATCAACTTACCCATTATGATACTATGGTATATAGCTGATTGTGGGAGTAAGAGGAAATCCTGTCTTCCCTATGGCATGATCTTGACTCAGTTATTCAGAGCCAAGGTGTTGAATTAGTGATAGTGAGCCCAGAAGAAATTTGAGACATACTGACTACTATTCATTGGCCACTATTCACCGCATGGGTTTCAAGAAAGTTAATGGTAATTGGATAAGAAAAAGTCAAGAAGATGTTAGAGCTGAGGAGACAGAGTTGAAGACATTGGAGCTGAGGTCGAGGTTGGACCTTCTGTTGCTGGACCGTCTGAGGCCGGACCTAGCATGCATTATTCTTCTCCACCTCTGGCTTCATCTTCTTCTGTGAAATTTTTAGATGAGCAGTTATGTCAACTTAGAACTATGTTTGCAGAATTTGATAATCAAAGGAAAGATGAAATTGGTCAACTGAGAGAAGATATTAGAGAATTAAAGGAAGACATCATATCAAGACTTGACTTACTTTCATTTTCTGTTGGTACTCATGTGGATTCACTCAATGCTGAGCTTAAGAACATATTTGAAAGACTTCAAGGAATAGCTGATGGATCCAATGTATATCTTGATAGAACCAATCAGTTAAGAAGAGATATTGATGCTGCAGTTGATCAAATACAAGTAATTATGAATGACTTTAATAAATCACAAAAGGATGATATCATGGAAGTAATTGGACACTTAAAGAGTATAGTTTTCAAGCGTGTCAAATGATCTAATCATAGTTTGTATTTCTAGACTTCCTTACTAGATTGTATCTAGGAAGTTTTGCTTTAATATGACTGTATTTGAACTTTGATGAATTTAAGATTGCGTTACATTTTGATGTAATTTGATGTACTTTTGAAGTAATGAGAAAAGTTATGTTCATTTCAATTATGAGTACACTTGAATATCTTTGAATGCTTATGTTTAATTTGATATAATTTTGAATATCTCAATACTCAATTGATAACTTAGATGCTGAATGAATTCGAATGAATTTAATCAAATTAATACTCTGATGCTTCTCAACCTTTTTGTTGATTACAAAAAAGGGGGAGAGATTTATATGATTTAATTGTATATGCATCATCATATTTAAGAGGAAGAGATTTGTTTAAACCCTTTTATGTTTTAATTTCCCTAATTAAATAAGGGGGAGAGAATTAAATAAGAAAAAGGTTTATTTGCTTAAGTTTTTGAACTTAAAAATTTTTGAATGAATTATAGAATTGAGGTTCATAGGGGGAGCTACCTCATTGAGGGGGAGCCTTTCCATGAACACAAAAGTTAATTTTGGGTATCATAAATTTTTTAATTTTACAATGCATATACTCAATGTTTTTGTCATCATCAAAAAGGGGGAGATTGTTGAGAAATGATTGAAACATAATTGCCCCAACTATATTGATTTTGATGATTTCCAAAAGCCATGAGTATTTTAAAGGAAACAATGAGTTTATGTATCAAATACCTTGAGCTTATTCTAAATGAAAGCAATGTACTATCAATGTTTATATTCAATGAGTTCTTGAATTAATTAAAACAAAAAGAATTTTTATACTTGAGATTATACTTGAGATTTCAAAAAGAATTCTTATACTACTCTTTTGATAATCAATAACTTGATGGAAAATGTCTTGATGATCAAATCAATTCTATTCAAGTCACATTTATATTTAAATTTATTTGGGACGAGTTTTAAAATCTATCAGAACATTTTTCTGAATTTTGTATCGCTCTCGAGCCGACTCAAGGGTTTCCGAGTCGACTCCCCAAATAGCTGTTTTTCAATGTTGTCCTGAGTCGACACTTGAGTTTTCAAGAGTCGACCCCTGAACCTTCGCGAGCCGACTCAAGACTGTGCGAGCCGACTCGACTCAGACGGCAGAAAGGCTCATTTTTGAGCATTTCTCGAGTCGACTCCCCGCATATCGTGAGTCGACCCCTGAAAGTTAGGCGTTTCTGGAATGGACTGTGCGAGCCGACTCCCATAAAGCTCGAGCCGACTCCACGAAATCTGGACACGATTTTTCACGATGACACATCAGCTCCAACGGTAAGATTTTCAAATAACGACTATTTTTCCTTGTCTCTAACGGATATATTTTGGCAGAATCTATAAATAGAGGAGCTCTTTTCAACTCAGAAGAATCTAGAGAAAATCAAAAGAGAGAAAAGAATATCTTTCAAAAAGAGGGAAAAACAGAGCTTTCATAGAAAATCTTTTAGCTCGAAATAGAGTGATTCAAAAGGAGTGAAATCAAAGAGAAAGATTCGTCTGCTCCTTCTCATCAATCCACAAGAGTCAAAAGAAAATCCACAAGCATTTCAAAGATCAAATCGAAGGATTTTCAAAAGGAGAAAAAGCTTCATCTCAACTCCAAAGTCTTCAACGGTCAAGAATCTTGCTGAGCGTGATTCAACACTTCAAGAGGAGTTAAAGAGAAGAAGGAAGAAAGCCAAAGCCACTACCATCTGCAATACTATCAGGCTTTTCTAACTCTTTATTTTATACTTCATTTGTATATTTGCTCAAGGGGAGCATTTCATTATCCAAACACTTTTATTCTAATTATTTGCTGATTCAATCAGTGGATTGAATCAGTGGAGGTTGATACACCTCGTTGCAAGCCGGAGTGCTTGTGTTGGGTTAGTTGTGAGCCCGTGAAAAACAACGTGTAGGATTTTGTGCTGGTAAGCCCGAGTTAAAACCAGCTGGGTTCGTTGTTCACCCGGGAAAACAACAAGTTTGAGTTGTGAGCTTGGAAAACAACTCGGCTGTAATCTAGAGAGATTATAGTGTGGACCCAAGTGAATCTTGGGAGTGGACGTAGGTGTTGGTTGCACCGAACCACTATAAAATTATCTTGTGTTTGCCGTGCTATATTTTCTCTCTCTCTCTATCTCTCTTTATTAATTGCTTGTGCATTGCTTCTTAGTTAATTTCACTCACTTGCACATCTTGAGCAAATCAGTTTAAAACATCTAAAAAGTCTTAAATTTTTAAGAACCCAATTCACCCCCCCCTCTTGGGTTGCCATCTGGGCCAACAGATATGATAACACTTGTACAACTTTTTTGAACTTGCTTGTTATGAACTTGGATATGATGAACTTGTTATGAATTTTTTTGAGCTTGTTATGAACTTGTTTGTTATGAACTTGGATATGATGACAATTGTGGATAATTTGTATATATATAATCAACCGTATTTAAAAAAAGCCATTTTGCGAGGGATTGTTCAAGGGTTTTTTCGACTATCATTTATCCGTCGAAAATCCATTGGAAATATAAATTTTTGATGGAATTTTTTTTTTTTTCTCAAAAAATTTCTCACAAATGATCCTTTTTTGTTGTAGTTCGTATTGTTCATGGTTGAAAGAAATAATAAATTTAATAATTTAATTAAAATAACTATCGATCAAGAAGATAGAGAATAGCAACACCAAAAAGATTTTCTTTCTAAAAAAATAACTATCGACATCATGTGTGAAGATCCCACCTGATATGGCTGATAGCGCTATGTGGACATTAATGGCAAAGCTAACTGATGACGTGGATAGAAGCTGACGGCTGCGCTTCTCCAGGACGATCGCGCTCTTCAACCGGCCCCGCTTCTCCAAGTCTATTTTAAAATACTTTGGATTTGGGTTAAAAAATAAAGTAAAATAAAATTTTAATTCTATTTTTTTTGGGAGATTTGAATAAGATCATGGGTCGGATTAAATTTTTTTCGTCTCTAAATTTCTCCCATTGTCTCCCAAAACTCTCCCTCTAATCTTCTCCCATTGTCACTAAAACGGAAGCAGAAGCGTTGTGCTTTGTAACATCGGCACCATGCCATCGGATGCTGCCTTCTCCAACAAATTTTTTGTCCAGTTGTTGCAGCCGTCCTTGCGATTCCGGCTGCCTTGGTTCTGTGTAAATCTTTTGGCTTGCTATTGCTTTTAAAATTCTTAAAGTAGGTTTGCTGTTGGGCCCATGGGCCATTTATTTAGCCTATTAGGGCTGAAAGGGTGAGCGCCCTTTCCTTTTGGGGTGTGGCAGCGGAGAAAGAGTGCGAGAAAAAGGGAGAGAAAGGTGGCTGGTGCTGGTGCGGTTGAAAAATGGCTCTGTTGCTGCTGCTGGACCGGTGGATTCCATGCAAAGATAAAGGTAGAAAACAAGAGAAGAAGAAGAGAAAAGAAAAAAATAAGAAAATAATGCAGAAGATCATATTTTTCGGTGACGTAATCCTTATATCCCTATTATTCTCTCGTGATTATTTCTTAAGTATAGGCAAGGGACTTTGAGACTTGAATATTTATTATTTTATAGTGGATCTTCTTCTTTGGCTTGCTCGTATTTTTTTTTCTTTATCTTGGAGGAATTTTTCATGTAAATCTTGGTGTTTCTGTGTGATTGTATGGTTTGTGCATCTTATTTATTATTCTGCTGCTTATTACGGCCTGCTAGTATTTATTCGTATACGGATTCTTTTCCATCAACTAGTATCAGAGCCTGATTCAATCTTGAATTTTTTTGTTTGTGAGCATGGAGGTCGGTAATGTTTTCCGCATGATCAGTCTGAACGAAAACAATTGAATGATATGAAAACCAAGGATGGAGGACCTCTTATATTGCAAAGATCTATATGGACCTTTGGAAGGGGTCAGTGCAAAGCCTCTTATATTGCAAAGATCTATATGGACCTTTGGGAGGGGTCAGTGCAAAGCCCGTTATAATGACAGATGATGCTTGGATCATGTTAGATCGGAAAGCAATCGATTTATTCGGCAGTGGTTGGATGATAGTATCTTTCACCATATTTCCACTAAGACTTCTACACACTCTCTTTGAAAAAGTTAGAAAGTCTCTATGAGAGAAAAATAGCTGGAAACAAGGCTTTCTTGATAAAAAAACTTGTGAATCTGAAATATAAAGAGGGCACTTCTATTGCTAAGCACTTGAATAAAATGTAGAGTATTACTAACCAGTTATCCTCTATGAAAATGTCTCTTGATGATGAGTTGTGAGCATTGTTACTTCCCAGTTCATTACCAGAAAGTTGGAAGACACTGGTGGTTTTCCTCGGTAATTCTGCACCAGACGGTGTTGTCACCATGAATCAAGTAACAGGCAATTTGTTGAATGAGGAGTTGAGAAGGAAGAATTCAACAACTTCTTAGATTGATTCACAGGCACTTGTCTCAGAGAATAAAGGACGATCAAAGTCTAGAAATAGAGACAATTCATACAAGGATAGAAGCAAATCAAGATCAAGAAAAGATATTACTTACTACAATTATGGTGAGAAAGGTGTTGGGAATTATATCCTAAAGCCAATCATTGATGATTGTGCTGATGTAAATTGTATATAAATTGATATATTAATAAAAGTTATTTGGCAGTTTATTCATTACAAGAACATCTTCTTAAAACTCCTAATAGTAATGAAGCCCTCAGGATCTTCCTTCACGATAAAGGAGGATTTATTTTTGAAGGTCCTTAAAAGAGTTCGCGACCAAATGATATACTATGACAGGGCCATAGTACTATCAATTATAGGATGTTGTATATCATATTTGTTGGTTGTCCTCTTAACCAAGGAGTGTAGAGACACTGGTATGACATACAGGTGAAAGTGTAGGAGTACATTTCATCGAACGTGACTCATTTCCGGATACTCTACTGTCAAGAGTTAATCTGAGAAGATATAGGTATAAATATCCTTCAGACCTGAAGATCACAACCAGTGGCTTACAAGAAACTCATTGTACTTAGGTGCCAGACCACCTGGATTTCTAATCCAGCTACGAAAGGTTACTGGGTGCAGTCAAGTACTTATGGTAGTCAGTTATGGATCAAGATGGAATTTGACCTATCCCGTTAAAAGGAGAAATGCTTGTGTTTCAATTTAGCAAGACCTTGGCCAAGGTACTTCATGTGAAAGTCACATGATCACTAAAATTTACTTTATGGATTTGTTGTTTAGAGTTGACAGGCTCTTAAGCCATCCTTAGCATTTGTGGTCAAGAGGATGAATTATACGGTAACTGTTTCTTAGGGTTCTTGGAGTTTGCTCGGCAACTCTTCGACCTATCCGGACATCGGGTTCCATTGCTAGATGGGCACATCGATTAGTATAGAAAATTGTTTCTATGCTACCAGCTTAGGTTTGAGCCTAGAGAGTCACATGCATAGAAGTTTCCTAGGATGATCTATTTGCTGATCAACGATTGAGAATCGTATATGATTTAATTAATCAATTTGATTGATTGAATTATCTCAATTGGATTAAGTACAAGTGAATAAGATTCAATTTGGTTTAAGTCTACTAGAAGGACTAATCAATTTCAAATATTGATTTGAAATTAGATTTGATTTGGATTTAAATAGATTCAAGATTAGCCAAATTTGATTTGGGCTAGGACCATGATTTATATTGGTTTAATCCAATAAATTCAAATTAGCTTAAAACCAAAAATCCAAACCCCATGTGTGAAAAAGGTTTTCTCGCATGATGAGATAACTAAAATCTCATCTCATGAGAAATTAAATTCTCATGCAGAATTTAATTTATAACTTTTAGTCTTCTTCAAATGATTCCCAAGTTCAAGAAAAATAAATTTTGCTAAAATGTGCCTCTTTGGAAGAGTACTCCATGCAACTCTCCATGCATTGACAAGTGTGTGAATTAATGTGCCTCTTTGGAAGAGCACTCCACACAACTCTTTGTGCATTGATAAGTGTGTGAATTAATGTGCCTCTTTGGAAGAGCACTCCACATAAATCTCCGTGCATTGACAAGCATGTGAATTAATGTGCCTCTTTAGAAGAGCATCCACACAACTCTTCATGCATTGATAAGTGTGTGAATTTAATATGTCTCTTTGGTTTTCACAAAAACAGCGGAATTCTAAATGTTAGAATTCAATAGGCTGGCTAATATGAAACTATAAATAGAGGACATCCCTCACCAGATAACAAAACACAAGATCAAAAGAGATCAAAAATTCTAAACAGTTAGAACCAAGTGTTACAGTTCTAAGAGTTAGAACAGAAAATTCTGGTGTGATTTTAGTGTTAGCAAAAGCTTGGTGGATCTTGGAGGAAGATTCAAGTGGAAGAATTCAAGATCAGCAAAATTATTTTTCCGCGAGCTAGCACTCCCGAGAATCCGATCATTCGGGGGCTTCGCATGGATAATACTAGAGGCCGGATGATTGAACGGCTGCAGAGCACAAAGGATTTACCTACTGTTCTTAAGGTGAGTGATTTGATCCTTAGATCTTAAGGCAGGCTTCAAGATAAGTAGTATGACTTCTCATCTTGAAGATTAAGATATGATCTTAATTATTTAATTTATATGCAATACTTAGATCAAACGATCTTATAATATAAGGCAAAGATATGATCTTGATGCATGTTAGAAAGATTAATATGTAATCTTTAAATTTCTCATTGATAATTGTTATCAAATTTTAAAATATGCATGCCTCGGGGATTAACTCTCCCAACAAATGGTATCAGAGCAATGGTTTCTTATTGATCTAATTTATTGCATGTAAATTAATGTTCTTATTAATTGTGTAATTATGGCTAAAACTAATCGCAAGGCTATATGGTCACAGATGGATTGAAAATCCAAATTACCCATTCAATGAGGTATTCTGTGACATATTGCCATGCTATTATTTTATCATTGATGCTCAATCCAAAGATAATTTAAATTGAGCTTATGCATCAAAACATAGATTACATGCACTCTCAAATGATGTTTTATATTTGATACATATTGATGTTGTATAAAAGCATGATATTTGCATGTTTAGTATAAAACATAGATATGATATATGATGGCATGATGTCTATGTTATGAAACATACAAATATTTATGAGAGTCTAATTTGAATGTCAAATGTTAATTCATAATCTCTTTAGATATGATCTAAATAGGAATTATGAGTAGTAACATAATACATATGATGCTTGATTGAAATATATGACATGTAAACATGAAATATATTTAATCTTTTGGGTTAGCTAAATCGGGTCAATAAAGGATTAGACCCTAAGGTTTAAATCAACTGGACTAAAAGAGTATTTGAACAAATCTAATTAGATTAGGTTAAGAATGCTCTAAATCAAACAATATTTGTAGTTGATCATGTCCTTCTCTTTGATTAAACCAAATGGAAGTAGATTAGGCTCCGTGGTTGAGCATGAATCTCTTAGATGGTCAAATCAGAATTGGCTAACCATATGATGTCAAGGTGAGTTGGCAAGTTGCTCTAGGATCAACGATCGAATGGTTTTTAATTGGGAGCTACTCGTATTGATGCGTCTTTAACGAGTTAATGGCATATCCCTCCCATCGATCTCACTCACCTGGTCAATGTGGTGAACCATTTATGATTCAGATCATTTACCTGATTCGGGTTGACCCATGCCTGTAAGGAAATCAGTCTGACTAATTTAGGTGCCACTTAACCTGACTTAATCTTGTTTCATTCTACCCATTTCATACATTCAGTGGAAGAACTTGATTAGTCAATTTGTCTTCAAATTATAAAATCCTCTAAAATTATTAGGTCCTTAAAATGAAATAGTTATATGATAACTAGATCATAGCCTCCCATTAAGGTGGGTGATAATGAGTCCGATGTCTTGATAATCATTGGAGGCACTCCATGCCTGGTGCTTGTCAACCATCGAAATTATCATTCATTATATGATAAGTCAGCGTAACTATTAAATAGACAGTCAGGTGAGCCAAGCTTCATTCGGGCTTGGTTGTCTATTGATAGGTTACACTGATTATATAATTTAATGGTTGGACCTAACCAGAACTTTTAGTGGAGGCACTCCATGCCTACTGAAGATGTACATGGGGCAAAACTGAACACTAAGAATTATTTTGGGAAACAATTGGTTTTGAACCTACTCTTAGATGCATATGGGTTGGCCAAGCTTCACTTGGGCCTGTATGTAGTCTATGTAGATCTTATTGCCCACTAAAGAATTAAGAATAATTCTTCAAATTGGGGTGTAGAGGCTGCCAATTTAAAACAAAATAGTGGGAGAATCTTTAGACTAAAGTCCAAGTCTTTAGACTGAATCAATTTTTATACTAATAAACTTTAGTTTTTCCTTATGAAGAAAATGGCCACTAATTTATCATTAAGGTCCCTATTGGATAGTGACAAGTTGAATGGTTCAAATTTCAATAACTGGTTTAAAAACTTAAGATCGTCCTTGAGCATGAGAGGATTCTATATATTCTTAATAATCCTGCACCAAAGATACCCGATGCAAACACACAAAATTCTGAGAAAGACACTTATCAGAAGTGGCTCAATGATAGAACTAGCGTACGTTGCATCATGCTAGCAGCAATGAACGATGAATTCGGTCGCCGGTTCGAGAATGCTCAGCTAGAAGAAATCATTCAAGCGTTGAATGAATCTTTCGGCACACCTGACGACGTTGAAAGGCACAAGACTAGTTGTGCTATTTTTAATGCTCGAATGAGGGATGGATCTCCTGTCACTGATCATGTATTGTACATGATCGAGAAGATCTGCTAAGCAAGCTCGGCTTTCCCCTACATGAGCAGTTGGAAAAAGATGCGATCCTGAATTCCTTGCCTCCATCCTTTCGACCTTTCTTTACTCATTTTCGAATGACAAAGCCTGCAGTCAACTACCATGGTTTGTTGGGGTTGTTACAGAACTTTGAGAAGGATAACCAGCTCTCTAAGGGTTTGGTTAATGTGGTTGAAGGATCTAAGGTAGGGTGTCAACCCTTTGGGAAAGGGAAGAAGAAAAAGAATAAGAAAAATATGCAACATGCTAGGACATCTATAAGGGGTCAGATGCAGAAGAAGAAAGTTGATAAAAGTCAAGCTGAATGCTTTCATTGCAAGATGCAAGGGCACTAGAAGAGGAATTGACCTCTTTACATTGCCACACTTGATCCAAACAGGCCGAAGAAGAAAAAGGGGCAAGATGTTGCTCAACAAGGTATTTATATAATAACACCTTGTAATTTTTCTGTGTATGATAATCAAACCTGGGTATTGGATACCGGGAGTCCTTTTAACATTTGCAATTCATTGCAGGGACTACAGGTCACTAAAAGATTTAAGGACAATGAAAGATTCCTTAATGTCGGCAATGGAAGATTAGTTCTAGTTCTGGCATTAGGAGTTCTTGAAATAGTTTTCAATAGAAATGTCATTATACTAAATGATTGTCATTTTTGCCCAACGTTCTTGTTGAACGTAATTTCTATAGGCCTTCTGGCCAAAAGTCATTATGAAATTTTAATAAAGGATGTTACTTTGAATATCATTATGAATGGAGTCATTGTAATGATTGGGCATTTATCTAATGACATTTATATATTATCATAGCCTGTGAATGTAGTGTATAAATCAAGTAATCGCCCTAGAACAACTGATGTCACAGACATTTATCTTTGGCACCATCGGCTGGGTCATATCAATAAGAACAGATTAAACAGGTTAACTCAGGAAGGCATCCTTCGAGTTGATGATTGTGAATCATTAACTACCTGTGAATCCTGTCTTCTTGGTAAAATGACCAAGTCATCTTTTACTGGAAAAGGTGAAAGAGCTCAAGAGCTATTAAGTCTAGTACATACTGATGTATGTGGACCAATGAGCACTTGTGCTAAAGGTGGATATTACTACTTCATTACTTTTACAGACGAACTTTCTAGGTTCGGTTATGTCTATCTTATGCGACATAAATCTGAATCGTTTGAAATGTTCAAACAATATCATAAAGAAGTAGAAAAACAAACAGGAAAATGTGTTAAGATCCTTCGATCAGATCGAGGAGGCGAATACCTTTCCAATGACTTTGTGATATTTAAGGGAGAATGAGATTCTCTCCCAATGGACTCCTCCAGGAACACCACAACATAACGGTGTATCGGAAAGGAGGAATCAAACTCTGTTAGACATGGTTCGGTCCATGATGGGTTTTGCAAGCTTGCCAATATCCTTTTGGGGATGCATTAGAATTAGCTTGTCATATTCTCAATAAGGTTCCAAGTAAGTCTATTGCAAAAACTCCACATGAGATGTGGTATGTACATAAACCGGTAATCACCAATCTGAGAGTCTAGGGGTGTCCAGCTTATGTGAAACGTGCAAAATTAGATAAACTTGAACCCAAATCTGACAAATATTTTTTTATCGGCTATCCAAAAGAAACCAAAGAATATTACTTCTACAATACTGAAGAACAAAAGTTGTTCATTAGTAATAGAGCAGTTTTTCTTAAAAAGGAGTTACTTAGAGAAGGAACAAATAGCTCTAATATTGAACTTGAGGAAGTTCATCAAGTAGAAGGAACAACACAAACCAGTGAACCCTTAGAATCTGAGTTGATTAGATCAAACTCAAAACCCATTTTAGATGCACCATTAAGGCGATCTGGTAGAGTACCACATCAACCGGACAGATACTTAGGTTTCTTGGTCCAAACGATGATCCTGTTGAACTCAATGAGAACAACGAGGATCCGATCACCTATATGGATGCTATGCAAAGGACTGACTCTAATAAATGGCTTGATGCTATGAAATTCGAACTTGATTCCATGAAGGACAATAATATATGGACATTAGTTGACCCACCGAAGGGATAAAACCCATAGGGTGTAAGTGGGTTTTCAAGAGGAAAAGAGGCGCATACGGAAAGGTTGAGACCTATAAAGCACGTCTGGTTGCCAAGGGGTATCGTCAACGTTATGGTATTGACTATGATGAAACATTTTCTCTTGTGGCAATGCTGAAATCCATTCGGATTATGCTAGCTATAGCAGCACACTTAGATTATGAGATTTGGCAAATGGATGTTAAAACCGCTTTTCTAAATGATGATTTAGAAGAACAGGTGTATATGATACAGCCTAAAAGTTTTATATCTAAAGACGAGTCTAAAGTGTGCAGGCTACAGAAGTCTATTTATGGACTTAAGCAAGCATCTAGGAGTTGGAACATACGATTTGATAAAGTGATCAAATCTTATGGCTTTATTAAGAATAAAGAAGAACCTTGTAAATGGGCTAACGGTTCCGTTATTGTATTTCTTGTATTATATGTGGATGACATTCTCTTAATCGGGAATGATGTCCCTGCATTACAAGGAATAAAGACATGGTTATCATCACAATTCTCCATGAAAGATCTGGGAGATGCATCATACATCCTCGGGATGAAGATCTATAGAGATAGATCTAAGAGGATGCTTGGTTTATCCCAATCTACGTACATTGACACAGTGCTAAAGAGGTTTAGCATGGAGAATTCCAAGAAAGGCTATCTTCCGATAGGCCATGAAATTCATCTTTCTAAGAAGGATTGTCCGACAACTCCTAATGAAAGAGAATGTATGAGTCGAATTCCATATGCTTCGGCAGTAGGATCGATTATGTACACCATGATATGTACAAGACCAGATGTGGCATACTCACTAGGAGTAGTGAGTAGATACCAATCTGATCCAGGAGAAAAACACTGGCAAGTTGTTAAGACAATCCTTAATTATTTGAGAAATACTAAGGACCAATGGTTAGTCTATGGAGAGTCTAATTTGAAACTTGTTGGATATTCTGATTCCAGTTTCCAATCAGATCATGATGATAGCAAAAGTGTATCGGGTTTCGTATTTATCCTAAATGGTGGAGCTATTTGCTGGAAAAGTTCCAAGCAACATATAGTGGCAGATTCGGTGTGCGAGACAGAGTATATCACTGCATCAGATGCTGCGAAAGAAGCTGTGTGGTTACGAAAGTTTATCTCCGAGCTTGGAGTGGCACCTTCCATAGATGGACCAGTCTTGTTGTACAGTGACAGTACTGGTGCCATAGCTCAAGCAAGGAACCACGAGCACATCAGCGCACCAAGCACATACAGTGTCAGTTTCATCTTATACGAGAGATTGTAGACCGAGGTGACATAAATCTTCAGAAGATTGATGGAAAGGAAAACCTAGGTGACCCATTTACTAAAGCACTCAGCATCAAGGAGTTTGATGACTATAAATTGAAGATGGGTATTAGATACTGTAATGAGTGGCTTTAGGCTAAGTGGGAGTTTGTTGGGAATTGTATCCTAAAGCCAATCATTTGATGATTGTGCTGATGTAAATTGTATATAAATTGATATATTAATAAAAGTTATTTGGCAGTTTATTCATTACAAGAACATCTTCTTAAACTCCAAATAGTAATGAAGCCCTCAGGATCTTCCTTCACGATAAAGGAAGATTTATCTTTGAAGGTCCTTAAAAGAGTTCACGACCAAATGATATACTATGACAGGGCCATAGTACTATCAATTATAGGACGTTGTATATCATATTTGTTGGTTGTCCTCTTAACCAAGGAGTGTAGAGACATTGGTATGACATACAGGTGAAAGTGTAGGAGTACATTTTACTGAATGTGACTCATTTCCAGATACTCTACTGTTAAGAGTTAATCCGAGAAGATATAGTGTTGGCCCAGATGGCAACCCAAGAGGGGGGGGGGTGAATTGGGTTCTTAAAAATTTAAGACTTTTTAGATGTTTTAAACAGATTTGCTCAAGATGTGCAAGTGAGTGAAATTAACTAAGAAGCAATGCACAAGCAATTAATAAAGAGAGAGATAGAGAGAGAGAAAATATAGCACGGCAAACACAAGATAATTTTATAGTGGTTCGGTGCAACCAACACCTACGTCCACTCCCAAGATTCACTTGGGTCCACACTATAACCTCTCTAGATTACAGCCGAGTTGTTTTCCAAGCTCACAACTCAAACTTGTTGTTTTCCCGAGTGAACAACGAACCCAGCTGGTTTTAACTCGGGCTTACCAGCACAAAACCCTACACGTTGTTTTTCATGGGCTCACAACTAACCCAACACAAGCACTCCGGCTTGCAACGAGGTATATCAACCTCCACTGATTCAATCCACTGATTGAATCAGCAACCAATTAGAATAACAGTGTTTAAGTAATGAAATGCTCCCCTTGAGCAAATATACAAATTAAGTATGAAAGAATAAAAGGTTAGAAAAGCCTGATAAGATAGCAGATGGATGTGGCTTTGGCTTTCTTCCTTCTCCTCTCTAACTCCTCTTGAAGTGTCGAATCAAGCCTCAGCAAGATCCTTGACCGTTGAAGACTTTGGAGTTGAGATGAAGCTTTTTCTCTTTTTGAAAATCCTTCGATTTGATCTTTGAAATGCTTATGGATTTTCTTTTGACTCTTGTGGATTGATGAGATGGAGCAGACGAATCTTCCTCTTTGATTTCGCTCCTTTTGAATCACTCTACTTTGAGCTAGAAGATTTTTCCAATATGCTCTGTTTTTTCCTCTTTTGAAAGATATTCTTTTCTCTCTTTTTGATATTAAAAAACTTGTGTGATATGAAAAGAGCTCCTCTATTTATAGATTCTGCAAAAATATATCCGTTAGAGACAAGAAAAATAGCCGTTATTCAAAAATCTTACCGTTGGAGTGACGTGTCATCGTGAAAAAATATCGTCCAGATTTGCTGGAGTCGACTCATGCTTTTCCCGAGTTGGCTCGAGCTCGTCTTACCAATATAGAAATGTTTAAAAAGGTTAGGGGTCGACTCGCCAGAAATAAAGTGTCGACTCCTGATAGTCGAGAGTCGACTCGAGAAAGACTTGGGGTCGACTCGCGAAGTGCTCAGAAAAACACTCTTCTGGTGTCTGAGCGGAGTCGACTCGCACAGTCAGGGAGTCGGCTCGACAGAATCAGGGGTCGACTCGATAATTTCGTGGGTCGACTCGACACAGATGCACATTTCTGTACACTGAGCGGAGTCGACTCTGAAACTCAGGAGTCGGCTCCGGAACGTATCAAAAATCAGAAACTTTTCTGATTGACATTAAAATCATTCCAGATTCATTTTAATTCATTGTTTTGACTTGAAATCAATAAAATTAACATTTAGAATTGATTCAAGAACTAATCCAAAAACTTATTGAATAAAACATGAATTATAACATTTCTTTTCGAAAGTTTGAATATTGAGCTTAAAGTCACTTTCAAAATTGATTAAAGTTAAACTTGAGCATGTTCATTGATAGTTCAAAATAAATTTGTTGCTCATTTACATAAACTCATTACATCCTTTAATGAACTCAATGGCTTTTAGTAATCATCAAAATCAAAAGGTTGGATCATATAATTTTTCTATAATCTTCCAACAATCTCCCCCTTTTTGATGATGACAAAAATATTGAGTTTGTTCATGATTGATTAGTGAATTTATTTTGTTTTCATAGTTAGGCTTAGGCTCCCCCTTAATGAGGTAGCTCCCCCTATGAAACTTAATTAAATATCTCATTGTTTATCTCATTGTATCACAATCATAGAACTATAAAATTCTCCCCCTTTTTTGTTATCAACAAAAAGATAGAGAATCATAAACATTCATTCAAATTTCATTCATTCATTGAAATAAGGAAATAGAGAATTCATTTCATTAAAGGTCTAATACATCAAAATGTTCAGTACATTGATTTCAAAATGAAAGCATAATAAAAACTTCAGTACAAAACAAGGATTGAAACTCTAGTAACTCAAAAATGAGTTCTTACAATTCTAGTTAGATGATCGACTATATTTTTCATTCCGTCAGATTGAATTTTTACATATTCCTTGAGTCTCTCATCAACAAAGGTGCACGCTGTCTGAATTTTGTCTTGAAGCTCTGCGTTGCACTTGGCATATGTCTCTCCATCTCCGCATATATCCTTAAGTTCTTCAAAAATATTTTTGAGATCACCACTTAAGGATGCCGAAGAAGAGCTGAGAGTGGACTCTATCTTAGAGATACGATCATCAAGTGAATAAAGAGTCTCTCTCAAATTCATAAATTTATTCTCAAAATCAGTTTTAAGCTTCTCAGAATGATCATCAAATAAGGCTTTGAGTTGCATAAGTTGTTGATCTGAAAAACTAGCAGAAGATGAAGTTTGAACAAAGTTGGAACTGGGGCTGGAGCAGAGGCAGAAATCAAAGGGCTCGGAGGTGCAGGCGAAGGATGTCTAACAGAGGGTCCTGCAGCCTCAGTATCTGTAGCTCTATCTTCTGTCACTCCTTTCCTTTCCCATTTACCATTCTTTTTGATAAATCCCATCCGATGAATTGTTGCCAGGCTATAAAAATCAGTGTGTCTTAGATTCCTCATAGGTTCATTATCAGAAATCACTACACCTTGGCTCCGAAAGATCATTGTAAGGATCATCCCATAAGGCAGACTAGATTTTCTTTTCCCTCCGTAGTCTGCTATGTACCATAGAATCATGCTGGGAAGATTGATAGGCTTGCCTGTCACTATGGCGTCCATTACAAAGACATCTCTCTCCGAAACATAATCAAATCTACCAGTTTTAGGAAAGAGTATCCTACTGCAAATATTGTGTAGTAATCTCAATTCTAAAGAAAGCTGATTAGCAAAGACCTCTTCAAATCCAACCACATCCCGGTTTAATAATCTTGATAAAGCTGGGGCGCGGTCATCAGAAGAAAAGGTGGAAGTGCCAGATAAGGGTAATTCCAACAATCTAGATAGAATCTCAGCAGTAACAGATAGCCTGACTCCTCTCACATTGCTCACTAGTCCATGGTCTCCTCTAGACAGATTCTTGTAGAATTCCTTAACCAATGAGGGATAAGTCGGGCACTCTAGAGAACAAATTTTCTCCCAACCCATCTTGATCAGCTGTCTCCCAACAAGAAAGCCCTCAGCCTCAAATAATTCGAAATCCACCTTCCTACCAGTAGTAATGATCCTATCCGCTAGACGATCTACCTGGGAAGAAGTGGCAGCAGGAGTAGCAGTCGGAGTAGAAGCAGATGAAGTGGAGTCCGTGCTTGGAGAAGGCTCACGCACCGGACGCTTCACCGTTTTCCTCACGGCACGCTTTCGCTTGATGCCGCCCGCCGCAAGACTAGATCCTCTAGTTTTGGGTGCCATTTGATGATTGGAGGTATCAAAAAGGGATTCTAGGAGTTTTGGAAGGTTTGGAAGAGTTTTGAGAGAGTATTTTGAAAGATTGGGTCGAATGAAATGAGCGGCGAGTCGACTCTGCCCTAGATAAATCAACTTGGGACCACCTCGAGTCGGCTCGCGCAAACCCAGGTGTCGACTCGGCACAGACACAGAAAGGCCGTCCCGACATGGAGTCGACTCGCGCCGAAGAGGGGTCGACTCGAGAGTTTCAGTCGAAACCGGGAGTCGACTCCGATACGCACCGAGTCGGCTCCGAGACCATTTCAGACCAAAAATATGAAATTTCTGAAATGTGTCCGGAATATGATCATAAAAATTGATAAATAATCATTGGATATGAGTGAATCAATTAGATATAAATTCTAGATAAGATTTCCTTAAGGATTGAGGATTTGAAAGAATCTTAGATAAAATATCCTTAGGGGTTTCAAATTCATTCTAAAGGATCACAAATACCTAACTCTCCTCTAAGATAACAGAATCTCTCTTCATTTAAAGGTTTAGTGAATATGTCAGCTAATTGTTCTTCAGTGTTAACATAATCAAGACATATTTCATTATTTGCTACATGTTCTCTTATAAAATGATATCTGATTTCTATGTGTTTAGTTCTTAAATGTTGAATTGGATTCTTTGTTAGATTAATTGCACTAGTGTTATCACATCTTATGGGTGTTTTATCAAGCGTGATACCATAGTCTTCAAGTTGTCGCTTAATCCATAGGATTTGCGCACAGCAACTTCCAGCCGCTACATATTCAGCTTCAGTAGTTGATAATGCAACTGAATTTTGCTTTTTGCTAAACCATGTGATTAAGTTACTTCCTAAGAAATGGCATGCACCACTTGTGCTTTTTCTATCTAGTTTGCATCCAGCATAATCAGAATCCGAATATGCAATTAGATTTAATGTGGAGTCTCTAGAATACCATAAACCTATATTTTTTGTTCCACTTACATATCTTAGTATTCTTTTAACAGCTATTAAATGTGATTCTTTAGGTTCAGATTGAAATCTAGCACATAAACATACTGAAAACATAATATCTGGTCTACTTGCTGTTAAATAAAGAAGGGATCCGATTATACCTCGATAATACTTTTGGTCAACCTTTTTACCTTCTTCATCTTTGTCCAGCTTGCATGAAGGACTCATTGGAGTTCCGAGGGGTTTCATTGATTCCATACCAAACTTCTTTAGGATTTCTCTTGTGTATTTTGTTTGGTTGATGAAGATTCCCTCTTTGCTTTGTTTGATCTGGAGTCCAAGGAAGAAGTTGAGTTCTCCCATCATGCTCATCTCGAATTCTCTGCATCAACTTTGCAAATTCTTGACAAAGAGAATCGTTAGTAGCACCAAAAATAATGTCATCTACGTATATTTGTACTACAAGTAAATCACTTTTCTTTTCAAAAACAAGGTTTTATCAACATTTCCTCTTGTAAAATCATTTTCTATTAAGAATTTACTTAACCTATCATACCAAGCTCTAGGTGCTTGTTTCAAACCATATAAAGCTTTGTGCAATTTAAAAACGTGATTTGAAAATTCGTGATCTTCAAAACCTGGTGGTTGTTCTACATAAACTTCTTCATTTATAAATCCATTTAAAAATGCGCTTTTTACATCCATTTGAAATAAGTTAAATTCATATGACATGCAAATGCAAGTAATAGCCTAATGGCTTCTAATCTAGCTACAGGCGCAAAGGTTTCATCAAAATCAATACCTTCCTCTTGATTATATCCTTTAGCAACCAATCTAGCTTTGTTTCTAATTACTATGCCATTTTCATCTAGTTTATTTCTAAAAACCCATTTTGATCCTATTACTGAATGATTTTTAGGTCTTTCAACTAGTGTCCAAACATTATTTCTTGTAAATTGATTTAATTCTTCTTGCATTGCTAACATCCAATTATTATCTTTTTCAGCTTCTTCTATAGTTTTGGGTTCAATTTGTGATACAAATGCAAGATGATTACTAATATTTCTCATATATGATCTAGTTCTTATTCCTTGAGATGGATCGCCTATAATCAATTCCTTGGGATGACTATGAGCATATCTCCAGTCTCTTGGAAGATCTGTATCATTATGATCAATATTGACATCATCGTCCTTATGTGAATCATCATCTTTAGCTTCTTGCTCATGATCAGAAGATACTTCAATATTAAGTTTTTCAAGATCTTTTTCAATTATGTTTGTATCTTCCTCATCATCAAGCTTTTCAGAACTAGATGCTAAAGACTCATCGAAAACTATATGAATGGATTCTTCAACTACTAAGGTTTTCTTGTTAAATACTCTATAAGCTTTACTAGTTGTTGAATATCCTAAAAAGATTCCTTCATCAGATTTAGCATCAAATTTTCTAAATTGTTTTTACCATTATTATGAATAAAACATTTACATCCAAATGCATGAAAGTATTTTATATTTGGTTTTCTTTCATTCCATAATTCATAAGGTGTTTTCTTTAAGATTGGTCTTATTAGGGCTCGATTTAAGATGTAGCATGCTGTGTTAATAGCTTCCGCCCAAAAGTACTTTGGTAGGTTACTTTCGCATAGCATGGTACGGGCCATGTCTTCTAGAGTCCTATTTTTCCTTTCAACTACACCATTTTGCTGTGGAGTCCTAGGGGCTGAAAAATTATGATTAATTCCATTTTCAGAACAAAAACTTTCAAATAAGTGATTTTCAAATTCTGTTCCATGATCACTTCTTAGAGATACTATAGTAGTGTTTTTCTCATTTGTGACTTTCTTGAAGAATTTCAGGAATATCGAGAAAGTCTCATCTTTGTGAGCTAAAAACATTACCCAAGTATATCTAGAATAATCATCTACAATCACTAGACCATATTTCTTTCCTCCTAGACTTGTGGTTCTAGTTAGTCCGAAAAGATCCATGTGAAGTAGCTCTAAAGCCCTAGAAGTTGAAACAATGTTTTTAGATTTGAAAGAACTTCTAGTTTGTTTTCCAAATTGACATGCATCACATATTTTATTATTTTCAAAATCTAGTTTAGGTAATCCTTTAACTAAATCCATTTTAATTAGTTTTGAAATAAGGTGTGTGCTTGCATGACCTAATCTACGATGCCACAACCAACTAATTTCATTTATGTTAGCATTGTCAGCAATTAAGCAATGATCACTCAAAGATAATTTTTCTAAATCAACCAAGTAAACATTGCCATGTCTATAACCAGTAAATACAATGCTATCATCAATAGAATTAGTTACAGTGCATACAGAAGATTTAAATGAAACATTAAAGTTTTTATCACATAATTGACTTATACTTATTAGATTATGCTTCAAACCATCAACATAAAGTACATTATCAATAAATGTAGATGGAGTTATACGGACTTTACCAAGGCCCATAATTTGACCTTTACCGTTATCGCCAAACGTAACAACTCCACCTTTCTTTTCTTCTAGGGTGATGAATTCATCTTTGTCACCCGTCATATGTCTTGAGCAGCCACTATCAAGGTACCACTTTTTCTTTGATCTTTTGGCTATAAGACATTCCTGCAACATAATTTAAACTTTATGTTTAGGTACCCAAGCTTTCTTGGGTCCTTCATGGTTAGCAGCAACAAAAATTGTTCCTTTCGGAACCCATATTTTCTTTGCTTTAACATTTAACTTATTGTAATTATTTAATGTTTTGCATTCAAATGATTTATGGCCTTTTTTATTGCATTTGAAGCAAGTATATTACTTTGGTTGGCTTTTACAAAAATATTCTTTAAAGATTTTTGTTTCCTTAATGTGTTATACCCTAAACCTGCTTTGTCAAAAACAGCTTTTTGACTATCTAAGATCATGTTAAGTTTAGTTGAACTTAAGGTGAATTTCTCAACAATGTCTTTATATTTTTTAACATCTTTCTTAAGAGAGTCATTTTCTTTAACTTGCTGTTCTTTTTCTAAAGCTAAAGTTTCTAATTGATCTTTTAAATCTTTTGTTGAGTTTGTAATTTCAGATTTCAACAAATCTATTTCTTGATTAAGATTATCTCTTTCTTTGCTAAGTTCTTCTTTTTCATTAGTTAAGTTCTTAACTTCTAAAGTTAATTCATTTTTACTTTTAGCTAAGCTAATATTATCATTTTTCAAAAACTTATACTTCTTTTTCAATGATTTAAAGTCAATCATCAATTCATTGAAAGCCTCAAACATTTCATCAAATGTAAATTCATCATCGGGGGTTTCGGTACTTACCTCATTATCGTTGTCGTCGTTGTTGGCCATGAAGCAGATATTAGCAACTTCTTTTTGTTCTTCTTCTTCGGAAGAAGACTCTTCACTATCAGTTCAAGTTGCCATGTAGGCCTTTTTCTTTTTCTTGTAGGCCTTCTTAAGTAAAGGACAGTCATATCTAAAATGCCCTGGCTTTTTACATTCATAGCATACTAAGGGCTCTTTCTCTTTGTCCTTTTCCTTTTTCTTATCCTTTTCTTTTTCTCCTTCCATTTTTGAAACAAATCTCTTTTTGTGGAAGGGCCTCCTTCTTTGCATAAATTTCTTGAACTTCCTTGCAAGAGGGCTGTCTCATCATCATCATCCTCTTCATCATCGCTGCTGCTTATTTCCTTTTCCGCAGCTTTGAGGGCGATGGTCTTCTTCTTTCTTGACTCATCCTCATTGACATGTTGTTTAACTTGAAGCTCATGAGTCATCAGCGAACCAAGAAGCTCTTCCAATGGTAGGATGTTCAGATCTTTGGCTTCTTGTATGGCGGTCACCTTGGCTTCCCAAGTCCTTGGAAGTGACCTAAGGATTTTGCGAACAAGCTCAGAGTTAGTATAAACTTTTCCAAGACTTTTTAAACCATTCACAATATTAGTGAATCTAGTGAACATGCATGTGATGGTTTCATTTTGTTCCATAGTAAATAATTCATATTTATGAACCAAAATATTTATCTTTGATTCTTTTACTTGGTTTGTTCCTTCATGAGTTATTTCCAACCTATCCCAAATTTCTTTTGCGGAATTACAAGTTGAGATTCGGTTGAATTCATTTGAGTCTAAGGAATAATATAAAATATTAATGGCCTTAGCATTTAGTTGTGCCATTCTCCTATCATTATCATTCCAATCCCTTTCGGGTTTAGGAACAATAGTGCCATCAATAAGGTGTGTGGGTGTACTAGGTCCGTTTATTATTACTCCCCACAATTCATAGTCCGAAGCTTGAATGAATATTCTCATTCTAGCTTTCCAATATGAATAGTTGGTTCCATTAAATAAAGGAGGTCTATTCGTAGAATGACCTTCAGCAAAACTTGAACCAATTTGTGTTGCCATATGGATCTTTAGCCCTTGATCGTGAGATCAAATTCTAAATGAGCACTTGCTCTGATACCAATTGTTGGCCCAGATGGCAACCCAAGAGGGGGGGGGGTGAATTGGATTCTTAAAAATTTAAGACTTTTTAGATGTTTTAAACAGATTTGCTCAAGATGTGCAAGTGAGTGAAATTAACTAAGAAGCAATGCACAAGCAATTAATAAAGAGAGAGATAGAGAGAGAGAAAATATAGCACGGCAAACACAAGATAATTTTATAGTGGTTCGGTGCAACCAACACCTACGTCCACTCCCAAGATTCACTTGGGTCCACACTATAACCTCTCTAGATTACAGCCGAGTTGTTTTCCAAGCTCACAACTCAAACTTGTTGTTTTCCCGGGTGAACGACGAACCCAGCTGGTTTTAACTCGGGCTTACCAGCATAAAACCCTACACGTTGTTTTTCACGGGCTCACAACTAACCCAACACAAGCACTCCGGCTTGCAACGATGTATATCAACCTCCACTGATTCAATCCACTGATTGAATCAGCAACCAATTAGAATAACAGTGTTTAAGTAATGAATGCTCCCCTTGAGCAAATATACAAATTAAGTATGAAAGAATAAAGGTTAGAAAAGCCTGATAAGATAGCAGATGGATGTGGCTTTGGCTTTCTTCCTTCTCCTCTCTAACTCCTCTTGAAGTGTCGAATCAAGCCTCAGCAAGATCCTTGACCGTTGAAGACTTTGGAGTTGAGATGAAGCTTTTTCTCCTTTGAAAATCCTTCGATTTGATCTTTGAAACGCTTATGAATTTTCTTTTGACTCTTGTGGATTGATGAGATGGAGCAGACGAATCTTCCTCTTTGATTTCGCTCCTTTTGAATCACTCTACTTTGAGCTAGAAGATTTTTCCAATATGTCTGTTTTCCCTCTTTTTGAAAGATATTCTTTTCTCTCTTTTTGATATTAAAAAACTTGTGTGATATGAAAAGAGCTCCTCTATTTATAGATTCTGCAAAAATATATCCGTTAGAGACAAGGAAAAATAGCCGTTATTCAAAAATCTTACCGTTGGAGTGACGTGTCATCGTGAAAAAATATCATCCAGATTTGCTGGAGTCGACTCATGCTTTTCCCGAGTCGGCTCGAGCTCGTCTTACCAAATATAGAAATGTTTAAAAAGGTTTAGGGGTCGACTCGCCAGAAATAAAGTGTCGACTCCTGATAGTCGGGAGTCGACTCGAGAAAGACTTGGGGTCGACTCGCGAAGTGCTCAGAAAAACACTCTTCTGGTGTCTGAGCGGAGTCGACTCGCATAGTCAGGGAGTCGGCTCGACAGAATCAGGGGTCGACTCGACAATTTGTGGGTCGACTCGACACAGATGCACATTTCTGTACACTGAGCGGAGTCGACTCTGAAACTCAGGAGTCGGCTCCGGAACGTATCAAAAATCAAAAACTTTCTGATTGACATAAAATTGTTCCAGATTCATTTTAATTCATTGTTTTGACTTGAAATCAATAAAATTAACATTTAGAATTGATTCAAAAACTAATCCAAAAACTTATTGAATAAAACATGAATTATAACATTTCTTTTTGAAAGTTTGAATATTGAGCTTAAAGTCACTTTCAAAATTGATTAAAGTTAAACTTGAGCAGTTCATTGATAGTTCAAAATAAATTTGTTGCTCATTTACATAAACTCATTACATCCTTTAATGAACTCAATGGCTTTTAGTAATCATCAAATCAAAAGGTTGGATCATATAATTTTTCTATAATCTTCCAACATATAGGTATAAGTATCCTTCAGACCTAAAGATCACAACCAGTGGCTTACAAGAAACTCATTGTACTTAGGTGCCGGACCACCTGGATTTCTAATCCAGCTATGAAAGGTTACTGGGTGCAGTCAAGTACTTGTGGTAGTCAGTTGTGGATCAAGATGAATTTGACCTATCCCGTTAAAAGGAGAAATGCTTGTGTTTCAATTTAGCAAGACCTTGGCCAAGGCACTTCATGTGAAAGTCACATGATCACTAAAATTGAATCACTTTATGGATTTGCTATTTAGAGTTGACAGGCTCTTAAGCCATCCTTAGCATTTGTGGTCAAGAGGATGAATTATACGATAATTGTTTCTTAGGGTTCTTGGAGTTTGCTCGACAACTCTTCGACCTATCCGGACGTCGGGTTCCATTGCTAGATGGGCACATCGATTAGTATAGAAAATTTTCTATGCTACCGGCTTAAGTTTGAACCTAGAGAGTCACACGCATAGAAGTTTCCTAGGATGATCTATTTACTGATCAACGATTGAGAATTGTATATGATTTAATTAATCAATTTGATTGATTGAATTATCTCAATTGGATTAAGTACAAGTGAATAAGATTCAATTTGGTTTAAGTCTACTAGAAGGACTAATCAATTTCAAATATTGATTTGAAATTAGATTTGATTTGGATTTAAATAGATTCAGGATTAGCCAAATTTGATTTGGGCTAGGACCATGATCTATATTGGTTTAATCTAATAAATTCAAATTAGCTTAAAACCAAAAATCCAAACCCCAGGTGTGAAAAAGGTTTTCTCGCATGATGAGATAACTAAAATATCATCTCATGAGAAATTAAATTCTTATGCAGAATTTAATTTATAACTTTTAGTCTTCTTCAAATGATTCTCAAGTTCAAGAAAAATAAATTTGCTAAAAGGTGCCTCTTTGGAAGAGCACTCCACACAACTCTCCATGCATTGACAAGTAAATTAATGTGCCTCTTTGGAAGAGCACTCCACACAACTCTCCGTGCATTGACAAGCGTGTGAATTAATGTGCCTCTTTGGAAGAGCACTCCACATAACTCTTCATGCATTGATAAGTGTGTGAATTTAATATGTCTCTTTGGTTTTCACAAAAACAGAAGAATTCTAAATGTTAGAATTTAATAGGCTGGCTAATATGAAACTATAAATAGAGGACATCCCTCACCAGATAACAAAACACAAGATCAAAAGAGATCAAAAATTCTAAACAATTAGAACCAAGTGTTACAGTTCTAAGAGTTAGAACAGAAAATTCTGGTGTGATTTTAGTGTTAGCAAAAGCTTGGTGGATCTTGGAGGAAGATTCAAGTGGAAGAATTCAAGATCAGCAAAATTGTTTTTCTGCGAGCTAGCACTTCCGGGAATCCGATCATTCGGGGGCTTCGTGTGGACAATACTAGAGGCCGGACGATTGAACGCTGCAGAGCACAAAGGATTTACCTACTGTTCTTAAGGTGAGTGATTTGATCCTTAGATCTTAAGGCAGGCTTCAAGATGAGTAGTATGACTTCTCGTCTTGAAGATTAAGATATGATCTTAATTATTAATTTATATGCAATACTTAGATCAAACGATCTTATAATATAAGGCAAGATATGATCTTGATGCATGTTAGAAAGATTAATATGTAATCTTTAAATTTCCGCATTGATAATTGTTATCAAATTTTAAAATATGCATGCCTCGGGGATTAACTCTCCCAACAAAAGGGCACTACAAGAATTAGTGTAAGAAGCCTAAGAAGAGCAAGACAAAGAGAAAAGAAATGAAGGATACAGAGTTAAAGGAGAATATCACAGCTACAGTATAAGTGATGATTATTTAATTTTGTCTACTTCTGATGGTATCTTCTCATGTGAGTGTCAGAATTATGAGTAGGTGATTGACACAGGTGCTTCTTATCATACTATACCATAGAGGGAGTTTTTTTCTACCTATAGGACTGAAAATTTTGGTATTGTCAAGATGAAAAATCAAGGCATAGCATACATCATTGGCATGGGTGACATCCACATGAAGACCAATCTTGGCTGTAAGTTGGTACTCAAGGATGTAAGTCATGTGGCTGACTTGAGGCTGAATTTAATCTCAGTTGGAAGACTTGATGATTAAGACTTTGATAGCAGATTTCACAGAGGGCAATGAAAGCTCAGTAAAGGTTTCACTTATTGTAGCTAGTGGAAAGAAATATCATACTTTATACAGGTTGCAGGCTAAAGCTTATGGTGAACAGTTGAATGCTACAGAGAAAGACTTCAGCATGGAGTTATGGCATAAACGATTGGGACACATGAATAAGAAGGGGCTACAAGTTCTTTCCAAGGAAGAAGTTCTACCAGACTTTAAAGAGATACATCCGAACCCATGTATTGATTGTTTGGTTGGAAAGCGACATAAAGTTTCTTTTGCTAGTCCTGCTTTGTCTAGAAAAATGCATGTCTTGGATCGTGTCTATACAGATGTTTATGGTTCTCTGTGGACAAAAACTTCTGGTAGGTCTGTTAATGTTCCAGGTATCAGTGGTGCACTTATTTTGTTTCTTTTATAGATAATTTTTCCAAGAAAGTTTGGACCTATGGTTTGAAGTTCAAAGATCAGGTTATTAATGTCTTCAAAGAGTTTCATGCCAGAGTTAAAAGAGAAACAGAAAAGAAATTGAAATGCATAAGGTTATATAATGGTGGTGAGTACACAAAGTTATTTGATGATTATTGTTGGTCACATGGTATTCAGCATGAGATGAAAGTTCTTGGTACTCCTCAGCATAATGCAATTGCAGAGATGATGAACTGCACCATCATGAAAAAGATCAGATGTATGCTTTCATAGTCCAAGTTACCTAAAAGATTTCGGGATGAGGCATTGAAGATAGCAGTTGATGTAATAAACTTGTCACCATGTATAGCTCTAGATGGTGATGTTGTAGAGCATGTATGGTTAGGGAAAGATGTCTCTTATAGGCACTTGAGAGTGTTTGGTTGCCATGCATTTGCACATATTCCAAACATTGAGAGATCCAAGCTGGATGGTAAGACGAAAGAATGTGCTTTGCTTGGTTACTCACATGATGAGTTTGGTTATAGACTTTAGGATCCAGAAAGGCAGAAGGTGTTCAGAAGTATTGATATGGTATTTTTGAAGATCAAACCCTTCAAGACTTTAAGAAGAAGGTGCCAGTCAAGTCTTCTACAGGAGGATTAACAGACTGTGATCCAGTTATTCCTCTAGTATGTCAGGGTGATGGGGGAGATGTGCAAGAAAATAGTGTAGGAGCAGATGTTAACTCACCTGTAGGATATGTTGAGCAGGAAGGAGATCATGAGCAACCTCCTACAGAGCCTCAGCTGAGAAGATCTATTAGATAACGTCAACCTTCCAAAAGATATTCTACAGATGAATATATAATGCTTACTGATGAAGGTGAACCAGAATGTTACCAGGAAGCAATTGAAAGTGAGAAAAAAAAAAGAGTGGTTAGTAGCTATGCAGGAAGAAATGGATGCCTTATAGAAGAACCACACATATGATTTAGTGAAACTACCAAAAGAAAGGAAGGCATTAAAGAATAAGTAGGTTTTCATGTTAAAAACTCAACACAAGTGTTCAACCAAAGTATAAGGCCAGATTGGTTGTGAAAGGTTTTGGTCAAAAGAAAGGTATTGACTTTGAAGAAATTTTTTCCTCTGTTGTTAAAATGTCTTCAATTCGTGTTGCTCTAGGTATTGCTGCTAATCTAGAATTGGAGGTTGAGCAGTTAGATGTGAAGAAAACTTTTCTTCATAGTGATTTAGAGGAGGAAATCTATATGAAGCAACCAGAAGGCTTCAAAGTCAAAGGTAAAGAAAATCTTATCTGAAGATTGAAAAAAAGCTTGTATGGGCTGAAGGAAGCTCCAAGGTAATGCTACAAGAAAATTAATTCATTTATGGCTCAAAATGGATACAAAAGAATGGCTTCAGATCATTGTGTGTATATCAAATGGTTTAGTGAGGATTTTGTCATACTCCTACATTATGTTAATGACATGCTTATCCTTGAAAAAAATATGTTTATGATTGGCAGGTTGAAGAAGGAGTGAGCAAGTCATTTGCAATGAAGGATATGAGACTAGCAAAGCAAATACTGGGCATGCAGATTTTTCATGATAGAAGAACCAAGCAAATACTGGGCATACAGAAAAAGTACATTGAGAAGGTATTGGATAGGTTTAGTATGAGCAATGCAAAGCTAGTTGATTCTCCTCTTGCAGGTCACTTCAGGTTGTGCTCAGAGCAGAGTCCTTCAAGTGATGAGGAGAAGGAGAAAATGAAGGTTTCTTACACTTCAGCAGTCGAAAGTTTGATGTATGCGATGGTATGTACGAGGCCAGACATCACATATGCAGTGGATGTTGCTAGAAGATTTCTTGCAAATCCAAGAAAAGAGCATTGGGCAGCAGTAAAGTGGATCTTCAGATATCTCAGAGAAAGCTCTAAAGTTTTTAAGCTTTGGGGGTGGTCCACCTGTGCTGATTGGCTACAGATGCAGATATGGCGAGAGATATTAATACAAGAAAGTCCACATCATGTTTCATACTTACTTTTGTAGGAAAAGCTATGTCATGGCAATCCAGATTGCACAGGTGTGTAGCTCTCTCCATCACAGAGGCAGAATATATTGCTGCTACTGAGGTTTGTAAGGAGATGCTATGGATAAAACAATTCTTACATGAATTGGGGCTGAAACAGAAAAATTATGTGGTACATTGTGACAACCAGAGCGCCATCTACTTGTGCAAGAACTCAACTTTTCATTCCAAGTCAAAGCATATAAATGTCGGAACCACTGGATTCAAAATGTTCTTGAAGAGAAGCAGTTGTAGCTTTAGAAAATTCACATAAATGAAAATAGGGTAGACATGTTGACAAAGACCTTATCAAAAGAAAGGAAAGAGATGTGCCGATAGCTGATCGACATGATTTTATACTAAGAAAGCATGAGACAGCCTTTCTTATGGGCTGAAGGGGAAGGTTGTTGGGCCTATAGTTCATTTATTCAGCCCATTAGGGCTGAAAGGGTGAGCGCCCTTTCCTTTTGGGGCATGGCAACGGAGCAAGAGCATGAGAAAAAGGGAGAGAACGGTGGCTGGTACTGGTGTGGTGAAAAAAGGCTGCGGCTGGTGCTGGAGCGGTGAAGAACGAAGTCGGCTGCTGCTGCTGGAGCGATGGATTCCATGCGAAGAAAAAGGTAGAAAACAAAAAAAAGAAGAAGAAAAAGAGAAGGAAAAGAAAATAAGAAGGTAACGTAGAAGACCATATTTTTGATGACATAATTTTTATATCCCTATTATTCTCTTATGATTATTTCTCAAGTCCAAGCAAGGGACTTTGAGACTTGAATATTTATTATTTTATAGTGGATCTTCTTCTCTGGCTTGCCCGTGATTTTTTTTCTTTATCTTAGATGATTTTCTACGTAAATCTTGATGTTTCTGTGTGATTGTGTGGTTTGTGCACCTTATTTATTATTCTACTACTTATTACGGCTTGCTATTATTTGTTCGTATACGAATTCTTTCCCATCATTTGCCATCCTTCCACCTTGTGCCCCTCCCAATGAGCTGAAGTGAAACATCAAGCTGGCAGTGTAACATTCATCATGAATACGAGATAAATATATATTTATCCATCCTGTCCTATCCATACCCATTACACCAAATGATAAATTTTTTTAAGTATCCTTATTTATAATTTTTTTAAAAAAATATTAATTTTTAGTAAGAACCAATGAATTATATCATAATTTTTGAAGTTTATTCTATTTGGTTGGTGATTCTGTGCCTAACCTATTTTAGATTGAAGTTAAAATTTAAAGAAAAAAAATTACTAAAGCTAATAGTTAGGAATTAATTAAACTTATTTAATTTAAAAATAAAATTTAAAAGAATAAATGGTGGTACAGGTATAAGTAACATAGGTATGAGTAACAGAGGGTACAGATACGTGTAATAGAATAAACATATGTATTACATAATCCAATGCCAATGCAAAATTTTATAACTATAGCAGATAAAGGAGAGATATGCATATAATTTTTTTATGGTTATGACTATAAGATATTTTTTCTTTATAATGGAAGCATGATACATAAGTATATTCATTTACCTACGGCATACTTAAATTATAATGTGAATTACATGCTATAGATTATTACAGTTATCAAATATTATTGAAAAAAGAATTACTAGACTAACTGTATATGATTAACTATATATTCTGACTATTTCAAGAACAGACCTAGTTGTTCTAACGGTTAGAAAATTGGATTTCCTATATTAGGTAAATCAATAGAAAATCAAAATGTTATATTATTAAGAAATCAAATTTTCTATATTAGATAAATCAATAGAAAATCATGTATTCTGTATTGGGCAACATATATTCTCATTCAATTATATAAGCTATTTGATATGAGTTGAAATTACGTTGTCTAATACTAGTAACCCATCAATTTCTGAATTAATATGGAATTAAATTGAATAGATACTATTTAGGGGATTATGGGAACCCTATATAAAGACCCTATCGATTATGGTCCCCAATACACCAAATCACAATACAGTTTCTCTTCCCCTACAAGAAGAGAGACGATGACCCCATTAAGGAGTTAAAATGATTTGGTTGAGAAAGGCCATAAATCACTCTCTATTGCATTCATCTATTGGTGTTTGATGATCATAGTAATTCCGCGATAGTTAACGATCGATATTAATGGATCCAGATATTTTGGTTAATGTTCTTAATGATCAATACGATGATCTTGAAATTTCATATAGTTGTTTGGTTTAAAGAAAATTCTAACACTAGCTACTTTAGAGTAGGCCTAATGTTCCTTTCGGGTTGACCCAAAGGCAAGTTTAATTGTTCTAGCTATCTCAAGAGCAAACCTAATTACTCTAGCTACTTGAGGACAGCCCTGGTTATTCTGGTTGTCCCATGGATAGGCTTGGTCTCCCATAACGATATAATGTATGGCATATGATTAGTCAAATATCCAAAAAATATAAAAATAAAATTGTTGTTGAATTGATAGAATGGGGATGTTGTGTTAGCAACCATGATGATGTGTTTATTATGAATTCTATATATAGAGGTTGCTTGTAGTATTCCATAGCTGATGATATTGCCTATTATTGATTTGGATCTTTTTAGTTATGGATAACGTATCAATAAGGCATGTTTATATTTATTGTTCATGATGACCCATGCTATATGTTGTGATGATTGATCTTATTGTATATAGGTAGGGGTTCTCTTACTGATTTTAGGCTCATTATTTTTCTTTTCAATTTTTTTTTAGAATCATAAGATGCTTTAGTAATTATAAACAAGATAGGTTGAAAATAAGGATACTAGGTTCTCCAATACTAATGGCCTTTTGTATCAAATAACTTTAACTTTGAATTTACTATGGACATATGTTAGCTTTAAATTTATCTTTGGATATGAAAATTTGATAAATGATCATAATAATAATAATAAGGCTTTGTCAATAAGGCCTTGCATAATTTCTTGGATTGCATCTGAGAGTGATGCGGCCATGTCCTATTTTCGTCGCAATCACATAGGGTGGGTTGTGACAATTATGGTATTAGAGCCATGATTTAGAATCCTTTGGGTTTGAAAGCTTAATAAGACTAAATAGTAGACTAAAAAGAATCCTTAGGTTTCACCTAAATTGTTTTTCTTTGACATAGTTCTTAGTGTTTGATGTTGAAATTTTGTGCTTTCTTCCTAGTTCTTAGTGTTTGATGTGAATTTTTTTGCTTTCTTTCTTCTTATTTATTAAAAGTTAATATTACATTAGTTAGAGCTGATCTATCATGACAAGTAAGTTGATCAGTTAGTGCATTGGCTGGGTTTAGATGAAATTGTTCTATTTGTGTCCAAGGAAGTAGGCTAGCAGTTAATTATGCTTGGTTGAATTCCAACAGATGACCTCGGTACAAATTATACTTGTAAAAAATATTGACATATTGGACCAGCACTTGGTCAAGTTTGGGAAAAATGTTATTTGTAGCTTGGATCGGTGGATCCAACCAAAATACTGACGCTTTGGCACCTTTTTTTATTTCTGCTCGTGGGGGACCGTCCAGCTAATTAATATGTATTCCTGTGAGGAAGCCATACGCAACGGTGCCGGATGCTACGGCTCCAATAAGCTCGAGGAGGTTCGGTACGGGGGTGTTTAGTGTAAAATCTCAATCCTAATTTTATTTTTAAAAATTAAGTTTGGATTGATTTTTGAGTTAAAATTCGGGTTGATGAAAAAATAAAAATAAAATACTTTTTTCAAAGTAAATAAACATCGAATTATGGATCCAAAGAAGAAAAAATAAAATCACTTGCTGAACACAAAAGTTGAACTCGGGGCTTTAACATTGTATTAAAAAAAAAAGTCTTACCTGAAATAAAGAAGAGAAAGAGGTGTCGTAAACAAAGAAGAGGATGAGGCGTGAAGTGAGGTCCGCCTTTATGTTTGTCCTTTTCTTCGTCTGCGACTGACTGCCTTGCCCTCCTTGCCCTCAAGTTGGCCATCTCGTCCGACCCGATTGGCACCTTCAATGCCCCAAAAAATATGGTGCCAATAAGCTACCTCCGTTTGAGTAATCCTCGGGTTCGGGTTCCGGTCAAGTCTAACCCGGGTCAATTACAAATCGGGCCAGATTAAACCTGGATATTTCGGATTCGGGTTTGTTAAACATGAGTTTAAAAACTGCTGTAAATCGGGTTCGGCAGGCCGAGTTCTGGTTGAACCCGATCCGAACCCGGCCCAAGTTGCACCCCAACCAGTATTGATTGTTCATTAAAAGATTATAGGCATTTTTCTTTTAGCTTATTTTCGATAAAGTATTGGATAGTTGGAGGCACTGTGCTCCCTTAGCCGATAACAAAGCTTAGAAAAATTAAAGGTGGCCAAAAAAAAAAGGTTCTGATGACGCTCAATCACCTATCCTAGACGTCGGGAATGAAATACTTCTCCAGGCGCTTCTTTACCAGGTTACCTGCAGAAAAGTCCCAGGACCGGAGAGGGTTCTCCGGTGGGACCCTCCGACGCCCAAGTTAGCAACTGAGGTCACAGCTGAAGAGGGGCTCGAGTGAGCCCTTTTTAGTATGAGAACGGAGGTCTTAGGGAGGAGGGATTCCTTCCTTAACACTAAGGCAGCGATTTTGGGGATTATCGCGCATACCTGTTTACTGGGTGGATTCACCTTTTTATAGGGGTTGACCCTATCATGATCACGTGGGATTTCGTGAGGGAATATCTGCGAGTTCTTGGGAGTTGCATGAATCTGTGCTGGTTGGTGGGTCCTGTCTCATCGGAAAGGGAGAAAGCGGCGGTTGGTGGGCTAAGTCCCATCAGCCAGCGGGGCTGTTGGGTAGTTGGGTCTAGTCCCATCAACAACGTGGCCAGTAGTTGGTGGACCTGACATTGTCAGGCGGTGCGAGTCAGAGAGGCGGTTTCTTGAACTGCTGGGGCCATGCTGGGGAGAACTGGGACACCTTGACCCTCCCGGGGGAGTCGAGGCTGAACCCAGCTAGCCAGGAGTGGCCGGGGCCGACCTCCCCGGCTAGGAAGTGCCGGGGTGGGACAAGCCAGGAATGGCCGGGGCCGACTCGGCTGGCTTGGAGACGCCGGGGCCGGCCAGGAATGGCCGGGGCCGACTCGGCGGGCTTGGAGATGCCGGGGCCGAGAAGGGCCGACCAGGAAGGGTCAAGGCCGACTCGGCGGGCTTGAAGAACTCGGAGATGCGGGGCCGAGAGGGGCCGGCCAGGAATGGCCAGGGCCGACTCGGCGGGCTTGGAGACGCCGGGGCCGAGAAGGGCCAACCAGGAAGGGTCGGGCCGACTCGGCAGGCTTGGAGAACTCGGAGATGCCGGGGCCGAAAGGGGCCGGCCAGGAATGGCCGGGGCCGCTCGGCGGGCTTGGAGACGCCGGGGCCGACCAGGAAGGGTCAGGGCCAGCCAGCTTTGACACGCCGGGGGCCGGCTAGGAAAGTGTCGGGGCCGACTGGGAGGTGTCGGGGCCGCCTAGCTTGGAGACGTAGGGGGCCGGCTAGGAAGACGCCGGGCCGCTTGGGAAGGTGCCGGGGCCGGCCAGCTTGGAGACGTAGGGGGCCGGCTAGGAAGGTGTCGGGGCCGGCTGGGAGGTGTCGGGGCCAGCTGGGAAGTGCCGGGGCCGCCTAGCTTGGAGACGTAGGGGGCCGGCTAGGAAGGTGCCGGGGCCGGCTGGGAGGTGCCGGGGCCGGCCAGCTTGGAGACGTAGGGGGCCGGCTAGGAAGATGCTAGGCCGCTTGGGAAGGTGCCGGGGCGGCTGGAGCCGAGGTGGCCGAGCGGGGCAAGGCCGATTGCCGAGGCCGAGGTGGGCCGCCGCGGATGTTGAGGTCGAAGTGGGCTGCAGCCGACGCCAAGATCGAGGTGGGACGCGGCCAACGTTGAGACCGACGCCGCTGTCAAGGTGGGCCGTCCAAAAATTATTGTCTTTATTTTCCATGGGGTCAACTGGCGCCATCAAATGCCCCCCACACTCCTTAAGCTTGCGTGCCCCGCATCAGCTAAGCGAAAGGAGTGTAGAACTTTTACTGTTGGCCCAGATGACAACCCAAGAGGGGGGGGGGGTGAATTGGGTTCTTTAATAAATTAGCCTTTTTAAAATAGTTTGCTTAAGAAGAATGAAGGCAATAGCAATGTAAATACAAAGTGCAGTGAATAAGACAGAGATAGAGATAGAGTCAATGAAAGCACGGCAAACACAAAGATTTTATAGTGGTTCGGTGTATCCAACACCTACGTCCACTCCCAAGATTCACTTGGGTCTACACTATAATCAACCTGATTACAGCCGAGTTGTTTTACAAGCTCACAACTCAAACTTGTTGTTTTTCCAGGATCACAACGAACCCAGCTGGTTTTCCGGGCTCACCAGCACAAAAACCCTAACACAAGCTATCCCAAGCTTGTACCGAGGTAAGACTACCTCCACTAGTTCAATCCCCAGATTGAACTAGACACAAATAATAGAAATGTTGTTTTTCAATTGCAAAGCTCCTTAATGAGCAGATAATCAAATATAAGAATAACAAGGTTTAGAAAAGCCTGATTTGTAGTTGGTTGGCTTTTGAGCTTTTCTTCTTTTCTTCTTTTCTTCTTCTCCTTGCTGGGTTGAATCAAGCCTCAGCTTCGATTCTTCACAGTTGAAGCAGTTGAGAAGGGTTGAACAGCAAGAAGCGAATCCTCTTTCTTCAAGTTGGGAAATCCACCAAATTTTTGATTTGAATGTCTTGGATTCCTCTTGAGCTTTTGGAGTGGAGTGGATTTGAGCTTGAAGGTTTTCCTCTTGAGATTCAGGCTCTCTCTTTTTCGGATTTTTTGGATTGGGATTTCTCTGTTTTTCCGTTTTCCGTTCTCCTTTTTTTGAATGATAGTCTTCCCTTTTTATAGATTTCTTTCAAGCCATTTTTGGAAGAAAACTATCCATTGGAGTGTACCTTGTAACAAAATATATCCGTTAGAAATAAAGTAAAATAGAAATATTACTGTTAGAGCTGATCTGGCAATTTGATTTTTCGTTCCAGGTGGGTTGGAGTCGACTCTAACTTTTCTGGAGTCGGCTCTAACTCAAAACACTTTAATCCGTTATTTCTGGAGTCGTCTCTGACTTTTCTGGGGTCGACAAGAAACTTTTCTGGAGTCGACTCTAACATACCCGGAGTCGACTCTAAATCGGAGCCAGAAAAATCAATGTTCTGTTTCGTCTGTGAGAGTCGGCTCTAACAGTCTCGAAGTCGACTCTAACTTCCGTGCCAGATCTGGAGTCGGCTCTGTGATTCTCGGAGTCGACTCTAATGTCTGCAATCTTACCTAGACATTAGATTCGATCCAGAACACGATTTATCTCCTGATTTTGATCATTCAAACAACTTATAATCTGAAACACTTAATCAAAATCATTAGAGCCTTCATTAGTTATACTCAAATAGTTTTGTTAATCATCAAAATCATCAATTGGGTCAACAATCTCCCCCTTTTTGATGATAACAAAAACTTTGAGTATATGCATTCAAAAATTCATTCGAACTAAAGATTATAGTCATTTTAAAGCTTAAAACTTTTTAATGAAGGATTTGATGCCAATATTCAAAGTAAACTTTTGAAATTGTGCATGAGTTCAGTATAATCCATCAATTATGAACATTTAATCTAAATGTGCAGAAAATTGCAATTGAGCTTGTTGTTAAGCTCCTCCTGCATTGAATAGCTCCCCCTATATAAAAATCGAATTTTAATTGAACTGATTAAAATTTCAAGTCTCTTTCTTTTTGCATAAACAATCATTTCTCCCCCTTTCTTTCTTTCTTTTTGCATATTCAATCATCTCTCATTAAAATTTTCAAGTCTTTCTTTCTTTGCATATTCAACCATCTCTCCCTCTTTTTTGTTAACAGCAATAAGGAGA
>UESW01002045.1:0-171465 GCA_900491605.1 Calamus simplicifolius | reverse complement strand
TGGTTCGGTTCATGACCTCAGCTTCTCCGTTAGTTTGAGGATGGCCGACCGATGTGAATCGGTGATGAATGCCTAACTCGCCACAAAAGGCTTTGAATGCTTCATTGTTGAATTGGCGGCCATTGTCCGTGATGAGGGTGTGGGGCAGGCCGAAACGACATATGATTGACTTCCAGAAGAAGGCTTTGACTTTGCTTTCGGTGATCTTGGCCAGCGCTTTGACCCCAACCCATTTGGTGAAGTATCGATGGCGACTAGCAAAAATCTTCGCTGCCCTGAAGCTGGGGGGAATGGCCGAGAATGTCCATTCCCCATTGGGCGAAAGGCCATGGGGCCGAGAGCGGACTCATTGGGGCAGATGGTTGATGTTGGATGTGTGCATGGCGCTGGCAACCATCGCACTTCTGAACCAATCTAGCTGCATCTTCCTTCATAGTAAGCCAGAAGTATCCTTGGCGGAGGGCCTTTTGAGCTAAAGATCTGCCCCCTAGGTGATTTCCACATATGCCTTCATAAATTTCTCTGAGGATGTAGTCAGCGTCGGTAGGCCCTACGCACTTGAGTAGGGGGTAGGAGAACGACCTTCTGTATAGACGCCCATCGAGGAGGATGAATTTGGAGGCTCTCCACTTGAGTAGTCTAGCTTCGTTGCGGTCATCAGGGAGAGTGCCGTCAGTGAGATAACGGACGTAGGCATCCATCCAGGTGGGCTCTTGGGCGAGTGGGAGGACTTCTTCACTGTCCTTTATGCTGGGTCTTTTCAAGTATTCAATATAAGCATCTCTTGTCAAGCCGTCGGCGGAGGTGGCCAGACGAGAAAGGATGTCGGCCTTGGCATTTTGCTCCAGGGAATGTAACTGATATTGAAATAAGGCAGTGAGGAAGTTAAAAACTGAACCTTGCCCAAATACTGCGCCATAATGGGGTCGCGTGCTTCATATTCCCCATGGATTTGGTCAGAGGCAAGTTGCGAGTTGGTAAAGGTTCTGAGACGCCTTACTCCCAACTCTAGAGCTAACCTTAGCCCGGCCAGTAGGGCCTCGTACTCGGCTTGATTGTTGGTGGCTTCAATAGGAACCGCAGGGCACATTCCATCCTTTCTCCACCCGGCCCAGCAAGAATGAGGCCGGCGCCGCTTCCTTATGAATTTGATGCGCCGTCCACATGAAGAAACCAGGATTCTCCATCATCCTCTGTCTCAGGTTGCACTGCTCCATGGGAGCCTCTTTGGGATCTTCCTCCACCCAAGTACACTCGACCAGGAAATCGGCTAAGACTGAGACTTCAGAGCTGGCCAAGCTTGAAAAGAAAGATCAAACTCCCTCAGCTTGATGGCCCACTTGGCCAGTCGGCCTAAAGTGTCCGGGCAAGCCAGGATGGCTCGAAGGGGCTGATCCGTGAGCACCACAATAGGATGGGCTTGAAAATATGGACGGAGGCATCGGGCGGAGACTATTAGGGCAAAAATAACTTTCTCTGTCTTGGAATATCTGACCTCTGCATCATGAAGGACCTTACTCACATAATAGACTGGTCTTTGAGTTCCGTTGGCGTCGAGGCGCACCAAGACCGAGCTAACGGCTTCTGACGAAGCGGCTAAGTAGAGGAAGAGACTTTCTCCATCTCTTGGCTTGGATAGAAGTGGCAGAGAAGACAAGAATGCCTTCAACCTGTCGAAGGCTTTCTGGCAGTCGTCCGTCCATTCAAAGCTATTCATTTTCCGCAGGGCCTTGAAGAAAGGCAAGCATCTCTCAGCCGATTTGGAGAGGAAACGACTTAGGGCTGCTATCCTCCCCGTCAATCGTTGTACTTCCTTTTTGCTGGATGGCGGCCTCATATCGAGTATGGCACTGATCTTCTCTGGGTTTGCCTCGATCCTCGCTGGGTCACCATGAAGCCTAGGAACTTGCCCGCCGTGACCCCAAAAGCACATTTCTTGGGGTTCAGCTTGATTTGGAAGCGACGGAGGTTGTTGAAGGTCTCCTTTAGGTCGGAGATGTGATCGGAGGTGCGGGTGCTCTTTGTCAGCATGTCGTCTATGTAGACTTCCATGTTCCGGCCTAGCTGATCCTGGAACACTCTGTTCATCAGTCTTTGGTAGGTTGCCCCGCGTTCTTTAGGCCGAAAGGCATCACCTTATAGCAATAAATACCTTTCTCTGTCACAAAGGAGGTGTGCTCTTCGTCACTGGGGTCCATCCTTATCTGGTTATATCCTGAGAAGGCATCCATGAAGCTGAGGAGTTCATGCCCGGAGGTGGAATCCACCAGCTGATCAATTCTGGGCAGAGGGAAATTGTCTTTCGGACACGCCTTGTTGAGGTCAGTGAAGTCTATGCAGATCCTCTAGCTCCCATTTGCCTTACGCACCATGACCACGTTGGCTAGCCAGTCAGGGTAGTGCGCTTCTCGGATGTGGCCGGCACTGAGCAGCTTGCTAACTTCCTCATCAATGACCCTTTAGCTTATCTTCTTTTGGCAGATCGGGCGGAGTCATGGATCAATGTTGAGCTTGTGGGTGATCACCTCCGAAGGGATGCCGGGCATGTCAGATGCCGACCAGGCGAAAATGTCCGAGTTAGCCCTTAAAAAACCCAAGAGACGCTCCCGGTCCTCCAGGGGAAGGAGTCCTCCGATGCGGACGGTCTTCGCCGGGTCCTCCCCAAGGGGGAAGGTTAGCAGGTGCTCAGCTGGCTCTCCTCCTTGGCTGGAGTCTCTGGGATCAGATGCATCTAGAGATTGCTCAACTTCTAGGGGACTTGATGCCGCGTGATAACAGGCAGGACCGGGCTGGTCTCGCCGCGCATCTCACCAACTCCCTCACTAGTGGGGAACTACACTAGTAAACAGTGCTTTGGCATGTACGCCAAGGGGACCCTTACGACCAGGAACTTCATGATCACAGTGCTTTGGCATGGTGGTGTCCCGGCTGTCACAGGCAAAGGTATTTCACCTTCGACCCTTACGGATCCCCGATCAACCCGACTAACGGGGCCGCCACAGGTTGGAGAGAGTCCACAGATAATCCCATTCGAACAAAAGCGTCATAAGTAAGGATGTCAACTGAGCTGCCATTATCAACTAATATCCTTTTTACAGGGTGCTTGGCGATCGTCATGGAGACGACGACGCCTTCATTGTTTACATTCCCTACTACAGTAGGTCCCCCCCCATGGATTACATTGTTCAGTGCCTCCTCCCCTCTCGGCCGTTTAGGTGCAGAGGTTGATCCCCAGGACACCATTCCGACCGTCCGCTCAGTGGGGGCATTGTCGACAGGGGCTTGGACAGGCGGGGGCCCCATGAGGGCCGGCAGCGGCTACGGCGTCTTTTGGACATATTTGCCAAGGTAGCACCGTTGAATAAGCTCATCGATGGCCCTCTTCAGGTTGTAGCAGCTATCGGTATCGTGGCCGTAATCCCGGTGGAAACGGCAGTAGCGGCTCTTGTCACGAGGAGGACCTTTCTTCATGGGAGGAGGTCGTTGAAGATAAGGCTCACCCTCGATCTCCATCAGAATGTGGGATCGAGGGGCTAGAAGAGGCATGAGCTTACTCTCGTTGGGGATGGGGCTCCGACGCCTGTTCTCAGAACAACGAGGCGGGTCAGCTCGCCTGTGTCGAGGGGGCCCGCTGGGCTCGGCGCGAGCGGGCTTATGGCTGGAGCTTCTTGAAGATTCTCGGCAGGTGAAGTCGGCTTCATCCGCGCGGATGTATTTCTGAGCTCGGAGGAGGAGATCAGAATAAGAGCTTGGGGGCTTCTTATCCAAGAAGAAAGTGAAGCGGGACGGGAAGAGTCCCCGCTTCAACGCTAGTGCTGCCACCGCGTCATCGAGATGATAGACCTCGAGGGCGGCGGCCTTGAACCGGGACACAAAGTCCCACAGAGACTCTTCCTCCTTCTGTCGGACGGAGAAAAGACTATCGGCTACCCTTGAGATTCGCCGGCAAGCGTCGAAGTGTGCCATAAAGGCTTTCTCCAGCTCCCGGAAGGAGTCGATGCTGTGAGGGGGCAGGCATGAGTACCATGCATGGCGGCCTTCCGCAGGGTAGCGGGGAAGGCTTTGCAGAGAAGGGCGTCTGAAGTGCCCTAGATTTGCATCATTTCTTTGTAACTATCGAGATGATCGAGAGGATCCATCGTACCATCGTACGGGTCTATCTGAGGAAAGCGGAACTTGGAGGGGACTGGTTCCTCCAATATCCGGCGGGTGTAAGGAGGACGAGTGTCGAAATCTTCCTCCGGCTGATAGTTGATCTTCTTGGCGAGCTCGTCGAGGTGCTTGTTGTACTCCTCCAGGCGTTCCTCCGCCTGGCGGCTGATCGTCGGGGCCCTCCGAGATGGCTCAGAGGAAGAAGAAGAAGAAGAGGTAGAAGGAGATGGAGACGAAAGTCGGGACTTCCGCCTGGGTTCCTCGTGATGATGTGGCTCGGGAGGAAATTTGTTGGGGCTATGGTCAGGGGACCATGGCCGCTTGGAGGGCTCGCATCGAGGCTTTCTAGGGAAAACCTGACGTCGGCCGGTCTCTCGCCGACCGGCCTCCCGCCGAGGAGAACCTCCCCTTGCCGACTGTTGACTGGCGGGGGGAGCAGTCTAATGCTGGGTGGCCACGGACTGTTGTTGCTGGAGCCCGTGAACCATGCCGGTGAGATTCTGGACTTGCTGGGAAAGAGTCACCAGTCGCTCCGCTATTTGATCAATGGCCTCCGGCGGCGGGCAGGCAACTGGAGGGTTGGTAGCAGGGGGATTGGCCTCCTGCTGCCTAGTTGCCGGGGGGAGCCCCGTTGGATAGCTGACGGAGGCATCCTGAGCTCGCGTCACCACCATGGCTTCTCGAAGAGAAGAGGGGGAGAGAGTCTCGCCTACCGAGATGTAGCGCAGGGAGAACATTTGCTACTTTTTCTTATCCCCCTACCTGGCGTGCAAATCTGATGATGCTCAATCACCTATCTTGGACGTCAGGAACAGAATGCTTCTCCAGGCGCTTCTTCACCAGGTTACCTACAGAAAAGTCCTAGGACCGGAGAGGGTTCTCCGGTGGGACCCTCCAACGCCCAAGTTAGCAACTGAGGTCACAGCTGAAGAGGGGCTCGAGTGAGCCCTTTTTAGTATGGGAAAGGAGGTCTCAGGGAGGAGGGATTCCTTCCTGAACGCTAAGGCAGCGATTTTGGGGATTATCGCGCATACCTGTTTACTGGGTGGATTCACCTTTTTATAGGGGTTGACCCTGGCATGATCATGTGGGATTTCGTGAGGAGGGAATGTCTGCAGAGTTCTTAGGAGTTGCATGAATCTATGCTGGTTGATGGGTCCTGTCTCATCGGAAAGGGAGAGAGCGGCGGTTGGTGCGCTAAGTCCCATCAGCCAGCGGGGCTGTTGGGTAGTTGGGTCTAGTTCCATCAACAATGTGGCCAGTAGTAGGTGGACCTGGTATTGTCAGGCGGCGCGAGTCAGAGAGGCGGTTTCTTGAACTGCTGGGACCATGCTGGGGAGAACTGGGACACCTTGACCCTCCCGGGGGAGTCGAGGCTAAACCCGACTGGCCAGGGGCAGCCGGGGCCGACCTCCCCGGCCAGGAAGTGCCGGGGTAGGACAGGCCAGGAATGGCCGGGGCCAACTTGGCGGGCTTGGAGATGCCGGGGCCGAGAAGGGCCGACCAAGAAGGGTCGGGGCCGACTCAGCGGGCTTGGAGAACTCGGAGATGCCGGGGCCGAGAGGGGCCGGCCAAGAATGGCCGGGGCTGACTCGGCGGGCTTGGAGACGCCGGGGCCGAGAAGGGCCGACCAGGAAGAGTCGGGGCCGACTTGGTGGGCTTGGAGAACTCGGAGATGCCGGGGCCGAGAGGGGCCGGCCAGGAATGGCCGGGGCCGACTCGGCGGACTTGGAGATGCCGGGGCCGAGAAGGGCCGACCAGGAAGGGTCGGGGCCGACTCGGCGAGCTTGGAGACGCCGGGGCCGACCAGGAAGTGTTGGGGCCAGCCAGCTTTGACACGCCGGGGGCCGGCTAGGAAAGTGCCGGGGCCGACTAGGAGGTGTCGGGGCCGCCTAGCTTAGAGACGTAGGGGGCCGGCTAGGAAGACGCCGGGCCGCTTGGGCAATTTGATTTTGGTGACCTTTCTTCCGCTTTCTGTAGCCGAGGCCGATTGCTGACCGATACGCCAACGTTGAGACTGTCGCATAGGATAGCAGATTCCTGAGTCTGATCACCATGACGGGCTGTCTTTTGGATGGCTTTTTATGTGATGTTATTGACTTTTCTTAACCAATAATTGAAAGGTGATCTAATAAAGCTAGTCCAGAATTGGCGTTCCAATATTGGATCATCTGGACCATAAGAGGAACTTTACCCACAATGATGGTGGTGGAAGCCTCTTATAGTGCTTGAAAACATGCTTGAAAGGTTAAGTTAGCACAGATTCACTTCAATCGTGAAGAACATGAATGCACCAGTAGCCCTTAATTTGCCTTCTCGATCAACGCGACACCTCTGCCATGAACACTTTTGCCCAGTCTGACAACAAGTATGTGGTCACCTCCCAAACCTCTTTGATTATAGATCACAACCAGAATGAATGAGGTTCTAAACCACCTCATAAACTTTGTACAGTCCCATAAACACTTACACACAAACATCAGACTCAGTGGCCCATAACTAATACATAATAGCACACGTAATGCTCCCAGAGGTCTTTCAAGAACGCTGACACAGTGAAACACCTACGGATTGCCTGCATCTGGTTGCGGAGGCGTGGGTCGTTCCAGAAAGCCAGCATGGGAGACCAACGCCCACAAATGCGTCATGAACTCTCCACCCGTGGCAAGGCAATCCTTATGGGCAGATGTATTGGAAGATGGAGCAAGGTACAGGACCAATTGCGCCCACTGCCAGCACATTCCAAAGTTTCTCTTCGTCTTCTTTTGTAGCTTCTTTTAATGCCTTACAAAGCTTAGCGCCCATGTTTATTATGGCATTGGCTTCCTCTCCTTCGTCCTCTGCTTCTTTCCAATATCCATCATTTTATCGTATCTCTTTCTCATGGAGTCGCACCCTCGTAGAATATTACGTGCTTTAGTAATTGTATCCTTGAAGATGGACTCAGTAGCAAGGCTGTGATCAGGCAATAAATCTGGGCAGAAAACCACAAGATAAGCACAGTACTTCGACAAGCTAGCAGCAACGTCGATATCCTAGATCTCGATCAATTTTTATCAAGTTTTTTTTTTTTTTTGCCAGATGCAGCCGTTATTCATAGATAGAAGAGAAGAATGGAAGATCTTTATGCAACTTTGAAGAAAGAAATCCTCTTGAGCTCTATGTCAACATCATAATAACGTTCAGAGAGCTCAATTTCACACATACTGGTGGCGACATGCCAGACCAGAATGGTGTGGGTATGTGTTCTGCCTCTAAATGCCCAGGAAGCTGTTCGCTCATCTCATGCTTGCAGCGAGAACAAGCCATTTGACAAGTCAAAAGTGGAGATGGGATGGTGGTTGGCTTTCGTCGCGGAGTGAGCGAACGATGAACTCCTCCAGGGCAATTTGATTTTGGTGACCTTGCTTTCTGTACCCTTGCTGACCATACCCAATCTCGCATAGGATAGCAGATTCCTGAGCCGAGGGCTGTAATCATAAGATTCCAGAAGGCAGTACTGGCGGAGCTCTTTGTGCCAACACTTCACAATCGTGAACTTGCACCAGAGCCTTAATGCCTTCTCGATCAACGCACACCTCTGCCATGAACACTTTTGCCCAGTCTGACAACAAGTATGTGGTCACCTCCCAAACCTCTTTGATTATGATCACAACCAGAATGAATGAGGTAAAATAGCTTCTTCGGTTGCCACTGAGGGTTTAGAGAGGAACAATGCCGATAATAAAAAGCAACATTTTGCTACTACTAGCAAGCTTACAATGATATAAGAGAACAGAATGATATAAGAGAAGGGAGAAACTTGACAAATAGGGTATCTAGTGAAAAGGAAATCATTCAGGAATGCCAACTCTACCTCGATTACCCTGAAAGCTCTGCTTTGATAGTTATCCTCTGCAAGCAGACCTTGAAACACCAGCTTACGGGTCTTCGGATCGTCGAAGTCCGGCGGTGGGTGCAAGTTATCGAACTTTAGCCTCAATTGCTTGTACAAGGCAAAGGAGAGACACAAATCTTTCAATTTACTCTGTTGCTCTCCCGTGCCGCTTAGCAGGTGCCCCTTGCATTGCCAGATCTCTTCGAGAGTGATGAGTTTATTATCCTCATCGATTCTTTTTAATCGAATTGCATAATCTGGCGACTTAGCTTCAAATTTCTGCTTTGCTTCTCCCTGGACCAAGTACCTGTAGCCTTTCATGGTGGCTGGATCGGCCTCCTCCGGTGAGGTGCGGTCTTCCTTCATGTAGTCTGCTACGAACCTAGAGTTCCTCCCATGGCTGTAAGAGCGGTCAGCCATTTCGAAGGCCACCTTCCCATGGATGATCCTCAATTGGTTAAGACCCCAGAGCATCCAGATGGGAAGATCGAACCTTTTGCTTCCCGTGGCGGTCAGATTAGCTGTATAAAAGGAGTCCATTATGTTCTTCAGTCCTCTCCTCTTCCGGTTTTGCGTATTTCCGGGACTGCAGTCGAAGATGTAATTGATGCTCTGCTGAAGGGTGAGGAGGAGAACACCCCATACGTCGAACAGCTGGTCATCTGATTGCTGACGGTCATAACAATGAACTGGCTTCGAATTGGCACCATTAGATTGAACTGGCTTCCGATTGACATTCTGCATAAATCCAATGGTGTAGGTAAACATGGAGCTGGCTGCTGCGTCAAGTATCAAGCGGATGAACTTGATAACTGAGCTACGAGATCGACGCCTATATGTGTCCAGCATGAACATCAAGAGCAGAAGGACTGCAGTTACCACCACCAAGACTTGGATCCAGACTAACTCATTGCCCCCCATTTCCAAATGATTCAATAACTATGTTCAGGAGTTGCACCGAGCTCCCCCTCTTATAAAACCACCACCGAACCTCAAAACATTCTAGAAGAACGTTTTTTTTTTTTTTTTCATTTCTCTCCTCGTAAATGGCAGCCATCCATTTGTATTTATATCTTAATGATATTTAATATGATGTATAAGTCTTAAATCATAGATTTTTCAATGTGGGGAGGATTTTAAATACTTACAAAGAATTAAGAAAATACTTTTTGACTAATCTTTTTATATGAGATTTTAGATGTCACAAATATTATTTGGATCAAAATACACTGCAATATAGATCTATTTGGATTGATCACGAGCTGATTGTAGTATATATGAATAGATTTGATTTGATATATATTCTTAACGAGGCTATATTTTTAATAAAAAATATTTAGTTTTACATCATGTCATACCCCAGACCCAATGTGGGATCCAGGGATGGCAACCCGCCGCATGCCTGGCATGCAAGGCGTCCTGTAACAGTCCAATTTATTCAAGGAAGGATATTACCACTATGTCATTCAGAGTCAAACATTTTAGTATAAGCCATAATTATGAGTTTTTTTTTGGCTATATGCCCATCATACATAAATTAATGGGGTTACAACAAAATGTTGGATCCAAATTTCCTCTGATAGAAGCTCCAACTATACCAAATCTCATTCTTCAGTCTTGTGGCTCTTAAAAACATTGTAAGATTTATATGAGCTTACACTCAATAAGTAAGACTACTATTATATGATATAATCATTTCATCATTTCAAGATATTATCAAAACACATTTTCATCTATAACACTTCCAATTTCAAATACATTCATCATGTTATTAAAACATGCATGTCATCAGCTCAAATAACTTTGGAAGCTTAATTATACAATAAATACCAAAATATGTAATATAAACAAACCCACTGTAATCATTTTATTATTTCTTTGTGTGTCCCACAGCCCTACAACACCCATCTGGTGTATCACTCTTTAATGTCCCCTAAGAGTAAGGGTCCTGGAACCAGCGTTATGCCAAATATCATAATCAATCACAATACATCCTCTAGATGTGTATGCGTTATGCAATATATCAATCACATCACATACTCTAAATGTGTGTCCTCATACTCTAGATGTATGTCCTCCACATATCTCCTCATATGAAGGTGGGTCCCGTATCACTTGGCATTTCACATCATTTCACATCATATGAGAACCGCGATGACATATATCATCATATTTGCATGTAGCATATCATGCATCATCATGAGCATAAGCTCCTCATATCACATATACAGTGGTTTGTGCATTCATAGCATAAAAATACATCAATAATACCAGTATATTTTGCAAAGCCAAAATAATCACATTATTCAATTTTTTACACATTTATAATCCATTACTTTGCAAAATATTAGTAATCACATATAATTATAACAGATACCCAATTGTATAACAAAATTCTATTTTGTCTTATTTTTTCAAATAATGCAATATATCTCAATATAGCATTTAAATACATAATTTTTATATTTAATAATTTATAAAAATTATGATAAATGGCTTACTTACCTTAGTACGTTAATCTCGAACTGTAAATCAGCTATATGGACATCTGGTTACCTACAGCATTAATTTTCACAATTAAATCTCAAAAATTGGAATAATGAAGCATTCTCCAAGGTCTCTCTAATCCTAGGCCCAACTTTGGGCTCAAATATCTCTAAATATATAAGCCCGAATGAAAAAATAAAAAATATCCTGGGAAACTAGAATCAATGCCGAATCGGACTATATTTTTATTTCTCCATTTCCAGCCCAATACGGGGCTCAAAATGTGGCCCAAAATTTGCTCGCAAGACGGCCCAATAGGGCCCAAAAGGAGAATGGCCAAACTGGGCCCGCTCCCCTTTCCCCCCCGCCTCCACTGTTTTGTCCGAAATAGGGGAAGCGTGTGCCGGCAGCCAGGGCCACCACCGACTACTTCCCGGAGGGGCTCGGCCGCCATCGACCGGTCCGGAGCCGGCCGCCGCCGCGGCTGAGCTCCTCCCCCTCTTTCCCTCTCTCAATCTCTCTCTTTTCTCCCGTCACTTGCCGCGGCTGCTACCCGCGCTGGTGGCACGGCCGGCCGGATCCTCACCGTACGGTTGCCCGCGCCGGTGAGGTCCCCTGGCCGCCGCCCAGGCCCGGCGAGGCATCGGGCACTCCGTCGGGCCCGAACCAAGCCGTGAACCGGCTTGGTTCCCTTTCCTTTCTCTCTCTGCTTGTCTCACATTCTCTTTCTCTCTCTTACCTATGGCCGGCGCCGGAGGGGAATGCTCATGGAGAAGGAGGGGTGCTCCCCCCCTCCTTATATATTGCCAAGGGAAGGGTTAGCCCCTCCCCTGCTCGTGTGAAGGGGGCGCGTCGGCGCCCCCCTTCCATGACTAGCTGCGGCGCCTGCCCTGCCGCAGCTGTCAACAATGGCAGAGGAAGGGGGCGGCGCCCCCCTTCCTCCGTCAACAATGGCAGATCCTCACCATGTGAGGATCCGTGGGAAGAATAGGGGCTCATATTCTCCCCTCCTTATAAAAAATTCGGCCTCGAAATTGAGGTACTTCAAATAATATTTTGAATCTAAAGCTTTGATCATAGAATTAATCTTCTTTCCATTTACATATGCTATGTTACAAACAATTGAGGATATTTTTCTTTAATTTCCTCCTCAAGCTCCCAAGTGCTTCCCTCTCAGAATGGTTACTCCACTGAATCTTGACATAAGGAATGCTATGTCGTCTTAAAACTTGATCCTTGCAGTCCATAATATGCCCAGGATGCTCTTCATATGTCAGATCCTTCCTTTATTGTATGGGCTCAAACTATATCACATGGCTAGGGTCAGGAATGTACTTTCTCAACATAGATACATGAAATACATTATGTACCCCAGAGAGTGCCGGAGGTAATACCAGGCTATAAGCCACCTCCCCTACTTTGCTCAGATCTCAAATGGTCAAATGTATCGTGGACTCAGTTTACCTCTAATCCAAATCTCATCACATTTTTGGTTGGTGATATCTTCAAGAAGACATAATCTTCAACCTGAAATTCTAGCTCCCTTCTTCTCACATCAGCATAGTTCTTCTGTCGGCTCTGAGCTGTGCGGAGTCATCCCTTGATCAGTTGCACCTTCTCTACTGTCTGCCGAATTAGCTCAGGGCCCAACAATTTTCTATCTCCCACATCATCCCAACATAAGAGAGATCTGCATTTTCTACCATACAAGGCCTCAAATGGAGCCATCTGGATACTGGCCTGGTAACTATTATTAAGCAAATTCCACTAAAGATAAGTGGTTATCCCAAGCACCACCCAAGTCCATTACACAGGCTCGCAGCATGTCCTCCAGGGTCTGTATGGTTCTCTCAGACTGCCCATCTGTCTGGGATGGAAGGCTGTGCTGAAGTTCAATTTGATCCCCAGAGCTCTATGAAAACTCTTCCAGAATTGTGACACAAACCTAGTATCCCTATATGATACAATAGATACGGGAATACCATGAAGCCTCACAATTTGCTCAATATACATATTGGCCAATCTCTCACTAGAGATCCCAACTCTGAATGGCAGGAAATGGGCTGACTTCGTCAATCTGTCTACAATGACCCATGCCACATCATTGTTCCTAGAGGTCTTAGGCAGACTAGTCACGAAGTCCATAGTGATCTTCTCCCATTTCCATTGTGGAATCATCAGAGATTGAAGGGGTCTCGCAGGCCTTTGATGCTCAGCCTTCACTTGCTGACATACCAAACATTTGGCTACATACTGAGCAATCTCGCTCTTCATTCCTTTCCACCAAAAGTTTTCTTTAGGTCTTTGTACATCTTGGTACCTCCTGGGTGCACCGTGTAAGGAGAATAGTGGGCCTCCTTCAGAATCTCTACTCTTAGTTCCACCACATTTGGCACACAGAGCCTGCCATCAAATCTCAGGGATCCATCCTCCATTATAGCAAATTCATTTTGAACCCCTGACTTCATGGCTTCTTTAATATTTTGCAGGTCCAAGTCTTCTTGCTGGGAGGACTTGATCCTGTCTAACAGAGTTGATTGGAGTACAAGTGCTGCCACAAGCCCATCGGACCGTTGTACTCGCAATCCAACCTCTAGCTTCTCAAGATCCCTCTGGATGTGAGGCTGAGAAGTGATCATAGAAGCTAACTCCGAGGAGTACTTCCTACTCAAGGCATCAGCTACCACATTGGCCTTCCCTGGATGATAGTGCAGGTTCAGGTCATAATCTTTTAGTAGCTTCATCCACCTTCTTTGCCTCAAGTTTAACTCCTTTTGAGTGAAGATGTACTTCAAACTTTTGTGGTCTGTGTACACATCAGATGCTTCTCCATATAGATAATGCCGCCAGATCTTTAAGGCAAAAATTACAACAGCCAACTCCAGGTCATGAGTAGGATAATTTTGCTTGTATGGCTTTAGCTGTCTGGAGGCATAAGCTATCACCTTCTCATTTTGCATCAGAACACATCCCAATCCCTTCTGAGAAGCATCCATGTATAGAGTGAATCCTCCAGATCCTGACGGAAGGGTAAGGACAGTGGCTGACACTAGGCGTTGTTTCAGCTCCTGGAAACTTCTCTCACACTCCTCAGTCCAGTCAAACTTCGCTTGCTTTTGGGTCAAGCGAGTCAGGGGTAGAGCAATGCGAGAAAAGCCCTCCATGAATCTGCGATAATATCCAGCTAGCCCCACGAAGCTTCTGACTTCAAATACATTGGAAGGTCGACTCCAATTTAACACTGCCTCAATCTTCTTTGGGTCCACAGTTATGCCATTTTTAGATATTACGTGACCCAAGAATGATACTTGGCTCAACCAGAAGTCACACTTCTGCAACTTGGAATAAAGCTTTTTCTCCCGAAGAGTTTGCAGAATAATCTTCAGGTGGTCCATATGCTCCTCTTGGCTTTTAGAATACACCAGGATGTCATCAATGAACACCACCACAAACTGGTCCAAGTATGGCTTAAAGATTCTGTTTATCAAGTCCATGAATGCTGCCGGGGCATTAGTTAACCCGAACGGCATCACCAAGAACTCGTAGTGGCCATACCTAGTCCTGAATGCTGTCTTAGGCACATCTCCAGCCTTGACCTTGAGTTGATGGTATCCTGACCGAAGGTCAATCTTCGAGAATACCCGAGCTCCTTGGAGTTGCTCAAACAGATCATCGATCCTCAGCAAGGGATATTTGTTTCACTCTGTTACCTTATTGATTTCTCGATAATCAATGCAGAGCCATAGACTCCCATCTTTCTTTTTGACAAATAATACTGGAGCACCCCAAGGAGAGACACTCGGTCTGATAAATCCCCGTCTAGGAGCTCCTGCAATTGGTTCTTCAACTCTTTTAGTTCAGCTGGGGCCATACGATAAGGGACCTTGGATATAGGTCCAGTACCAGGGACCAAATCAATGGTGAACTCCACTTCCCGATCTGGAGGCAATTCGGTCAAATCATCCGGGAAGACGTCAGGAAACTCCATAGCCACTGGAATATCCTCCAACTTCACCTCTTCCTGCTGAAGGTCCTTGACCACAGCAAGAAACCATTGGCCACTTTTCATCAAATATTTGGCAGCTCGCAGTGCTGATACAAACACTGAGGCCAGGTGTTCCTGGCTTCCAGTAAAACTGAATTTAGGCTGATTAGGGATTTTGAAGATCACTATTTTCCTGAAACAGTCTACCGAAGCATGATAGGAGGCCAACCAGTCCATCCTAAGGATAACATCAAAGGACTTTAGTGGAAGGACGATTAGATCAGCCTCCAGCCTCTTGTCGCCCACATTGATCTGGCAGGTCTGCATACAGACTCCACCCTCATAACATCTCTATTTGGGAATGCAATGAGCAACTCTTGTTCTAGGGGAACGGGTGTCAACGATGCATTATTGGCAAGATAAGCATCAGATATAAACGAATGCATGGCATCCGGATCTACTAAAGTCTGAGCATAAGTGTTGCCTACTTTAATTGTCCCTAATCACAAAGTTTAGTTGTCTTAGATGTCATATAGAGAATCCTATTTATCCTTCATGATCAATGCATTATATCGCATATAAACAAAATAATCTTAAAGGGGTACTTAGGTAACAGGTATACCTGCGACAACGGAGTTAGAAGCGGCATCATCCTATTGGGTGAGGGTGAAGACCCTTCCCTGGGTCCTTGGCTGCTGCGGCTGGTTCATCCTAAGATTTGTAGAAGGCAGCTGATCTCTCTGAAGGGGACAAGTGACCATCTTGTGATCCACTTTCCCACATATGAAGCAGGCCCCTCTCGGCCCACGGCACTGCTTGCCCGGTTGGAAGTTCTTGCAGTGAGGGCAACGGGTCTCCTTATCCTTCGGTCCTAAGGGGGGATGGTATGTATCTTTCTTCTTGGCTTATCCGAAGACTGGCCCGAAGGAGACTCCTTCCTCTTCCTCTTTAACTCCCACTCCTTCTAGTTCCTATTCATGTCTCTTTCGATCACTAGGGCTTTACTCACCACAGTACTATATGTGGAGAGTTCAAATGCATTGACTGCTTGCCTCAGTTTGGGTCGCAGTCCTTCAGTGAACCTGGTGATTTTGGCTCTCTCAAGGGTCACTATTTCCGGAGCAAACCGGGCTAGCCTAGTGAACTCAGCTTCATACTGGGCCACAGAGAGATTCTTCTATTTCAGCTCAAGAAACTCAGACTCCATCTGTCTTTGCACACTGCTGGGGAAGTATTTGTTGAAAAAGGCCTCCTTGAACTCCCTCCAAGAAATAGCCTGTCCACCCAATCGCTGCTCCATATGCAACCACCAATCATATGCCTCCCCTTGAAGGAGGTAGGTGGAAAATATAATCTGCTCTTCCTCCTGGCTACCATGGGCCCTGAAGGCCTTCTCCATCTCCCTCATCCACCCCTCAGCATCAACGGGGTTGGTGGATCCAGAGAAGGGAGCAGGGGCTAAGCTCTTAAACTCAGCAAAGCTCCGACCTCCTCTTTGCCAGGGTTGCGGCGGAGCGAGCTGGACTGGTGGTTCAGGTTTGACTTGCGGGTTTTGCGGAGTAGAAGGGACGGGCTGAGCAGGCACCACCTGTTGGATCTGCTGCTGCATAGCCTGCACCATTTTCATAATGGCCTGAAGTATCTCAGTCTGGCATTGTTGCTAGCCATTGCTAGCCACGTTGATTGAACCAGAACCTCCAGAAGTTTGCTGGCCAGAGTCACAAGCCTGGGAACCTCCAACTTGTCGCATACTTCTGGTGTGACGAGGCATGACTATTCCCTGCCAAGTTTGGTTCCAATCAACATCTTTACAAACCCCTAAGTTTTGAAAACATATCTATTTAAAAAAAATATCTTCCTAGAGTTGTTACCCTCCCAGTGTCTCCTACTCTTTGGCCTAGTGTCATCTTATGTTTGTCCCTAAGGTCAAACATGGCTATGATACTACAAAAGCTGTCACACCCTAGACCCAATGTGGGATCCAGGGGTGGCAACCCACCGCATGCCTGGCATGCAAGGCGTCCTGTAACAGTCCAATTTATTCAAGGAAGGATATTAACACTATGTCATTCAGAGTCAAACATTTTAGTACAAGCCATAATTATGAGTTTTTTTTGGCTATATGCCCATCATACATAAATTAATGGGGTTACAACAAAATGTTGGATCCTAATTTCCTTTGATAGAAGCTCCAACTATCCCAAATCCCATTCTTCAGTCCTGTGGCTCTGAAAAATATTGTAAGATTTATATGAGCTTACACTCAATAAGTAAGCCTACTATCATATGATATAATCATTTCATCATTTCAAGATATTATCAAAACACATTTTCATCTATAACACTTCCAATTTCAAATACATTCATCATGTTACCAAAACATGCATGTCATCATCTCAAATAACTTTGGAAGCTTAATTATACAATAAATGCCAAAATATGCAATGTAAACAAACCCACTGTAATCATATTATTATTTTCTTGTGTGTCCCACGGCCCTACAACACCCATCTGGTGTATCACTCTTTAATAACCCCTAAGAGGAAGGGTCCTGGTACCAGTGTTATGCCAAATATCATAATCAATCACAACACATCCTCTAGATGTGTGTGCATTATGTAATATATCAATCACATCACATCCTCTAGATGTGTGTCCTCCACATATCTTCCCTATGGAGGCGGGTCCTGTATCACTTGGCATTTCACATCATTTCACATCATATGAGAACCGCGGTGACACATATCATCATCATATTTGCATGTAGCACATCATGCATCATCATGAGCATAAGCTCCTCATATCACATATACAGTGGTTTATACATTCATAGCATAAAAATACATCAATAATACCAGTATATTTTGCAAAGCCAAAATAATCACATTATTCAATTTTTTGCACATTTATAATCCATTACTTTGCAAAATATTAGTAATCACATATAATTATAACAGATACCCAATTGTATAACAAAATTCCATTTTGTCTTATTTTTCCAAATAATGCAATATATCTCAATATAGCATTTAAATACATAATTTTTATATTTTAATAATTTATGAAAATTATGATAAATGACTTACTTACCTCAGTACGCTAATCTCGAATTGTAAATCAGCTATGTGGACATCTGGTTACCTACAGCATTAATTTCCACAATTAAATCTCAAAAATTGGAATAATGAAGCATCCTCTAAGGTCTACCGAGTCTAATCCTGGGCCCAACTTTGGGCTCGAAATCTTCCAATATATAAGCCCGAATGGGAAAATAAAAATATCCTAGGAAACTAGAATCAACGTCGAATCGGGCCATATTTTTATTTCTCCATTCCCGACCCAATACGAGGCTCAAAGCGTGGCCCAAAATTTGCTCGTGAGATGGCCCAATAGGGCCCAAAAGGAGAACGGCCCAATCGGGCCCGCTCCCCTTTCACCCCCGCCTCCCCTGTTTTGTCCGAAATAGGGAAACGTGTGCCGGCGGCCAGGGCCGCCGCCGGCTACTTCCCGGAGGGGCTTGGCCACTGTCGACCGGCCCGGAGCCGGCCGCCGCCGGGGCCGAGCTCCTTCCCCTCTTTCCCTCTCTCAATCTCTCTCTTTTTCTCCCGTCACTTGCCGCGGCTGCTACCCGTGCCATGGCATGGCCGGCCACCACGGCTGGCCGAATCCTCACCGGACGGTTGCCCTCCGCCGGTGAGGTCCCCTGGCCGCCGCCCAAGCCCGGCAAGGCATCGAGCACTCCGCCGGTCCAAATCAAGCCGTGAACCAGCTTGGTTCTCTCTCCTTTCTCTCTCTACTTCTCTCACATTCTCTCTCTCTCTCTTACCTATGGCTGGCGCCGAGGGGGAATGCTCATGGAGAAGAAGGGGTGCTCCCCCCTTCTTATATAGTGCCAAGGGAAGGGTTAGCCCCTTCCCTGCTCGTGTGAAGGGGGCACGTCGGCGTCCCTCCTTCCTTGATCAGCTGCGGCGCCTGCTCTGCCGCAGTTGTTAACAATGGCGGAGGAAGGGGGTGGCGCACCCCGTCCTCCATCAATAATGGCAGATCCTCACCATGTGAGGATCCGTAGGAAGAACAGGGGCTCATACATCAATTTGAAAAGCATGAGAAAAACTATGCTAGACCTTCAGCAAAGAAATATTTATTACGAAGAGAGTGTGTGAAGGCATGTTTTAATCCTATATTAATTACATAATGAAGAGATTATGAATAGTTATATGAGATCAAAAAAATAAAAATAAGACCTTTGAATTATTTTTTTATGATGAGATTTTATGATTCTACAATGTCAACTAAAAACGAAAAGCATTTTATAAAAATATCTATTATTGTATTTTGATAGGGTTGATTGACTGACTTTGGGAAAGAAGAATTCAATATGTGCCAGCTAGTGGGTATTGAAACGAACAAGGAATCTGACCCACTGAAACTGGGAGAGAAAAAACGAAGTGGGTGTTGAAAGGACCAAGCAACCTGGCCCACTTGAAAATGGAAGATAATCGACATTATCGGATTTCCATGCAACTTTAACATGTCTGATTGGATTGAGGCCGGCACACCTGAATGTGTCTTGCATTCCCCTGAGGGCTTGTTTAGGTTAGCAGTTGGCTTGGCTTAGTTATTGACCAACAATAATATTATACAACGATGACCCAAATAAGGCTCGCCATTCAGACCCGTGGGAATGGCATAGGGGTGATCCTTGCCCCCTTATTTTGCAGCAAATTATGTATTCTGACTTCTCGGTTTGACTTATGCCAGACTGGTGTGATCGCCCGTTTGTAACAAAAAAAAAAAAAATAAGGCTTGAATGTGAGTGTCTCGCCTTCAAATTATCATTTATTATTGACCAACAATCTAAGACCATACTGCATCAAGATATGCTAACCTCCGTGCCGTACTAGCATGATGACTTATGGTGTGCCAGCACAATACAACATGTTGGCTAACATGGGTCACTGGGTCAGGCACATGATTAAGCTTGGCAGGCTTATGACAGGCCAATCTGGCCTAGTGCATGATAAGGCTACCTATGGCCTACTATATGCTTTTACATATTTACCCTTTTCACACAGAAATGGTTAGTTTCAAAAGTATTTGTATTTATTTTCTTAGATTTTTTTTTATCTTTTCAACAATAAAAAAACTAATTTTTCAGTTGTTCTCATCTATTACTTTAAAAGATTTATTTACCTCTCTCAGTAGGCAAAAAAAGAATAGTTTACAAGGTCATTTTGGATATTTAAAGACACCCACAACCACTCTTTCTTAACCCTACATCAAATTTTAAAATCTCCTAATCTTTCTATGATTATTGCTTATGGACTTTTTATAATTCAGACTAGGCAAATTGTTCAATAACTTATCACTCTACAATGGGCTACTTCATTATTCTTGGTTTCTTGCCTCTCTTTGAAAAAGAAAGAAATAAGCAATCGTCATACTCATCCATTGAGGTAGAATATTATGTGATAGCTACTGCTACCAGTGAGCTCATTTGACTTAAAAGCCTTGTAAGTAAACCTTGGTATTTCACACTCATATCTCATGCTTTTATGCATAATCAAGCTACTCTACATAGTGCTTCAAATTCCTCTTTTATGAACAAACAAAGCATATTGAATTGGCTATCATTTTATTTAAGAGTGAGTTTAATCCCATAACATCATCACTCATCACTCTGCCTACCATTGATTAGTACTGATCAACTGCTGGCCTCCTTATAGAAGCCTTGAGTCATGTTCAATTTCAATTATCACAAGTTGAGTATTATTGATTGCTATACTCCAACTTGAGCGGTGGTATTAGGTATGATTTTATATATTTGATAGCTTTAGGCATGATTCATATTCGATTAGGATCATTGGGCACCATCCTATATTCGATTGCCATATATTTGATTGGCATAATTCTCATATGCCATATATTTGATTGGTGTGATTCTTAAATGAACATAATTTTAGTTTTCTATATTTATCATACATGACTTTGTATATTAATGTGATGATGCCTGATCACCGGTCTCGAATATCGGGAGAAGAGAGCTGCTTAATCTGCGGTCCCACGCTAATCGGATGGCCTGCAAAAAGTCCCAAGACCGAAGGGATGCTTCGATGGGACCCTCCGAGGCTCAAGTCAGTAACCGGGGTCACAGTTAGGGAGAGCTCAGACGAGCTCTGAGGAGAAAAAATGAGTCATCCAAAAAATAGGAATCCCTTTCTGGGTATCAGGGTAGCTAGTGTATGAGTTTGCGTACCTTATTCCTGAGTGGACTTACTCTTTTATAGGGGGTTGACACATGCACAACCACGTGTAGTTTCATAAGAAATGAATGTCCGCGGGGTTTGTGGGGTTGCATGAATTTGGGCTGGTCGGTGGGTCCTGTCCTATCGAAGAGGAAAAAATGATGGTTGGTGAGCTACGTCCCATCGGTCAGTGGGGCGATAGGTAGTTAGGTCCAGTCCCATCAGTGGCGTGGCCAGTGGGTAGTTGGGCCTGGGGATGCCAGGCGGTGCGCATCAGAAGGACGGTGGCGCGAGCAGTCAGGACCGTTCTGGGCTGACCTGAGATAGCCTTGACCCTTCGAAGAGCGCCGAGGCCGAGCAGGGCCGACTCGGCTGACCTGAAGATGCCAGACGGGGCCGACCAGGGAAGGTCAGGGCCGACATGGCCGACTCGGAGATGCCAAGGCCGAGCAGGGCCTACCAGGGAAGGTCGGGGCCGACTTGGCTGACTCGGAGATGCCGAGGCCGAGAGGGGCCGACCAGGGAAGGTCGGGGCCGACTTGGCTGACTTGGAGATGCTGGGACTGAGCGGGCCGACCAGGGAAGGTCGGGGTCGACTTGGCTGACTTGGAGATGCCGAGGCTGAGCGGGGCCGACCAGGGAAGGTCCGGGCCGACTTGGCTGATTCGGAGATGCCGGGGTCGAGGGGGGCCGACTTGGCCGACTTGGATATGCCGGGGCCGAGCGGGGCCGACAAGGGAAGGTTGGGGCGACTTGGCCGACTTGGATATGCCGGGGCCGACCAAGGAAGGTCGGGGCCGACTTGGCTGACTCGAGATTTCGGGGCTGAGCGGGCCGACCAGGGAAGGTTGGGGCCGACTTGGTCAATTCGGAGATGCCGGGGCCGAGCGGGGCCGACCAAGGAAGGTCGGGGCCGACTTGGCCGACTTGGAGATGCCGGGGCCGAGCGGGGCCGACCAGGGAAGGTCGGGGCCGACTTGGCCGACTTGGAGATGTCAGGGCCGAGTGGGGCCGACTAGGAAAGGTCGGGGCCAACTTGGCCGATTCGGAGATGCTGGGGCCGAGCGGGGCCAAAGGGGAAGGTCAGGGCCATCTTGGCTGATTCGAAGATGCCAAGGCCGAGTGGGGCTGACCAGGGAAGGTCGGGCCGACTTGGCTAACTTGGAGATGCCGGGGCCGAACGCGGCCGACCAGGGAAGGTCGGGGCCGACTTGACCGATTCGAGATGCCAGGGCCGAGCGGGGCCGACTAGGGAAGGCCGACTTGGAGATGCCGAGGCAGGGCCGCCTTAAGATTTGGATTTTTCCATAATTGCTCTCATGGCTATGTCAGCCACATCAGATGCCCCTCCGCCCCTAAGAGCGAAGGGCCACGCGTCCGCTGCCCTTTGGGCGAGAGGGGCGCGAAAATTCAAAAAATGATTGCTCTTTAGTGCACTTTTAATAGCTTGGTGAGCTGGTGCATCGTCCCGAGGCAGTGTCGCTTCAAAAATCTTCCACAATCATGTGGTAGGTGGGAGCTGACGCTAGCGCCGGACGCCTCGAAGAGGAAGCCTAGTGGGGGAATGGAAAAAGGTAAAGGCTATCATTGTTTCTCCATTTTCTATGCCCCGCGATTGGTCGGGGATCATGCTCCTTGGGGCGAATCGAGGTGGTACGCCTCGGGCGCAGGCAAGATTTCCAACGGACAGCTCGTGGCGCAATAGGAGAGCGCCACGTGGTAGGGCCTCGATTATCGTCGCTCGGAGATGGGGGTATAAAAGCGCCCCAAGGGCCTGAGGAAAGCTTTTACATTGCCATTGTTTTCTTCCAGCTTTCCTTCTCCTGAGTTCTTCTGCAACTTGAGACTTTTTGTTTCCAAATTCCCTTTGATTTCAGGTTAGTTTCATCTTTCCTTTTCATCCATGGACCATCGTACCATTAGGGAGGGTAAGAAGCCTGTAGTTGAATCTTCCCATTCCGATAGTGAAGACCTAACCTCCTTAGCCCGTCAAGTTCCTCATCCGATGGGCGGAATCACCTTCCGCGGTCGACCAACGGTGACCGGGCCTCCGTCCGCCTCAGCCTCCCCTATTAGGACAGTTCCTATGTCCTCCTACCATCCGGGACAACCTCCAGCGGTGAGTTCTGATCCGGCAGGTCCGTCCGGAGTAGCCTCAATCGTGACCCCCGAAGACATAGAGGCTATTAGGGCTAAGTACATGGTTCCCAGCTTCATTCATCTCTCTGCACCGGGGCCCGAAGATAGAGTGACCTCCACCTACCCCGATCGGGTCGCTCTGTATGAGGAATTTTTTCGGTGCGGGCTGCGCCTTCCTCTCCACATCTTTTTTCTGAACCTTTTAGATAGGTATAGGCTAGTGTCGGCACAGTTGACTCCGAACTCGATTCGGATCATCTGCGCCTTTGTTATTCTTTGCTATTTTCAGGAGGCCCGGCCGGGGTTATCACTGTTCGGGCATTTTATAAACTCCACTGCCAAGGTGAGGGGGCCTAGTGGGCTTTCACCGCCAAGCCAGGTAGGGCCTTCCCCTAGGTCTTCCATCCAAGATTAGGGGATTTAAATCCCGCTTCCTTTTTGCCCATGTCGAGGGGGTAAGGACTGACTGGATGGAGCCGGACACCAGCTCCAATGATAATACCACCATGGGGGAGAGAGATAGGGAACTCTTCACCCAGTTGTCCAACTGCCAAATCCCTGGCTACAAGGAACTCCTATCCAGGAGAACCTGATAGAAGCCAAGTTGGCCCCGGCGGTCGGTGAGCACGACGCCTGATTCCTTCTATCTTGACCGGAGAATTGCTATATGCTGTCGCTAACACTTCTCGTTTTTGGATACAGTGATGAAGTTCTCTGCCGGTGCGTTTGAGGCCGCCTTGAAGCAGAAGAGGCCGTCGGTCGAGGAAACGTTAAGACCGTCAAAGAAGGCCCGAAGAGGGGAGCGGGCTGGGCCGACCCAAGTCGCTGAGGTCCCCAAGGCTCCAACGCCTGCAGAGGAGCTGGCTAAGGAAGCGTCGGCTGAAGAAGTGGTCCCGAGGTGCTGGAGAGCTCATCCCAGCGGTTGGTGCACCACCCGACCCATCCTCGGGTCGAAGGTCCGCAGGAGGGGCCAACGCGGCCGCCCCTTGGCTCAATTCAATGGCGGATGCCATGCAAGCCGCCCATCTTCTGTCAAGAGTCTGGACTGCCGAGTTCGAGAAGGAGATGTGGGGATTGAGCCACTCCGCGCTCCTGGATATGGTGATGGTTGCCATTGTCTAGGTAATCTTCTGAGTTCTCTCTATTTTCGGACTTGTCTTTTGATGCTCCAATCTTTTAGGGTTAACATGTTCCCCTTGCTGCAGATGGCCAACGGTGCGATCGGCATTTGTGAGGCGGTGGCCCATTCTTCGGACACGCTCACAAGGGCCATGGCGCTGGCTGACAAATACAAGAAGGAGAGCATGGCACAGTCCCAGAGCCTTGCTCGACTTCACCAGGAGGCCAAGGCCTGGGAGGAGAACCTGGGCGGCCGAATAAGGGAGGTGGAATGCCAGGCCAAAGCCGAGAGTGGCCGGGCATCCGCGACCGAGGCCAAATTGGAGCTGGTCTCGGACTGACTGAAGACCACCGCAGCGCAGAATAAGGAGCTGGTCCATCAACTTCAATGCGCCGAGAGGGAGATCGGAGCGGCGAGAGATGAGGCCCGGGCCACCGTGGAGAGAGCTGTCGCCGCGAAGAAGGCGGCGATTGAGGTGGGCCATGAGAAGGCTGGGGCTATGACCTATGCGGACGAGGCCAATGCACGAGCCGAAGAAGCTGAGGGCCGAGCCAGGGAGGCCATGGTGCAAGTCCAGGAGGCCAAGGCCAGGGCACAGAGAGCCGAGGCCCAGGTAGGGCAGGCCGTCTCCAGCTATAAGTCCTGCCGGAGTCCGGGAAGGAGGTCCTCGAGGCCAACCTCGATGCTTACGTCAAGGGATTCGAGATGTGCAAGACTAAGGTGTCCGTGGCTCTTAAATTGACATTGCCGAGCGCGAGGGAATCCAGCCCGAGGAATCTGACGAGGAGCCGGCGAAGGAAGAGGATGACAATGGAGAGCCGGGCCCAAACGAGCCCTGAAAAGTTGTTGTTTCTTTTCCCTTTTCTTTTTGTAGCTGGCCTCGGGCCAAATTTTGTACTTCAATTTCATTATCAATGAAGAAGAACTTTTGTGAAGACGCTTTTGTCCTTTATTTTGCTCGTTTCTTCTTTCCTCTGGGCTGAATGTTTTATTGTGCGACTAGCAATAAAATGGGTCCGTACCTATTGATGAGAGAGGGCCTTTCTTCTGAGATGCCCCTTTACTCTGAGTGTTGTGCACGTTGATAATGCCGCAGCCAAACCGTTGTATCAGGTTGGCCAATGTTGAGATGCGTCTTTGAGGTATAAACCGACCACGTAGGATATTACTTAGGATGCCTTGAGCTATCGCAGGCCGTTTGAAGGGAGATTCGTCTGCGCTCGAATATTCTAAGGACTTAGAATGATCTAAAGGCAACTTAGCACTGAGATCGGCTTGAAAACATCGGGGGTCGAGTGGGGCTTGACCGGGAAGGTCTGGGCTGACTCGGCCTGATCTTGGAGATGTCAAGGCCGAGTGGGGCCGACCAGGGGTGGTCGGGGCTGACTCGGCAGAATTGAAGATGTGAGGGTCAGCGAGCTCTTTTAGAACCACCTCGGGGGTTTGTGTGCCGCCCGAAGGACGACTCGGTGGGTATGGAGCCTTTAGGGTCTTAACCGCCTCGGGGTCACCTCCGTGCCAGGGCCGAGTGGTGTCCCGTAGGTAGTGATGCCGGCGAGCTCCTTTAGAACCACCTCGGGGGTTTGTGTCCGAGGGGCGACTCAGTGGGTACGGAGCCTTTAGGGTCTTAACCGCCTTGGGGGCACCTCCGTGCCAGGACCAAGTGGTGTCCCGTAGGCTGCGATGCCGGCGAGCTCCTTTAGAACCACCTCAGGGGTTTGTGTGCCACCCAATGGGTGATTCGACCGGGTAGGAGCTATTAGGGACTTGAACTGACTCGGGGGTGTCTCCAAGCTGGACCGAGTGGTGTCCCATTAGCCGCGATGCCGGTGAGCTCCTTTAGAACCACCTGGGGGGTTTGTGTGCTGCCCGAGGGGCGACTCGACTGGGTACGGAGTTGTTAGGGACTTGAACCGACTCGGGGGCATCTCCAAGCTGGATCGAGTGGTGTCCCGTTAGCTACGATGCCGATGAGCTCTTTTTGAATGGCCTCGGGGGTTTGTGTGCTGCCTGAGGGGCGACTCAATCAGGTACAGAGCTGTTAGAGACTTGAACCGATTCGGAGGTGTCTCCAAGCCGGACTGAGTGGTGTTCCGTTAGCCGTAATGCCGGTGAGCTCCTTTTGAACCACCTCAGGGTTTGTGTGCCGTCCGAGGGGCGACTCAACCAGGTATGGAGCTGTTAGGGACTTGAACCGACTCGGAAGCATCTCCAAGCCGGACCGAGTGGTGTACCATTAGCCGCGATGCCGGTGAGCTCCTTTTGAATCATCTCTGGGATTTGTGTGCCGCCCGAGGGGCGACTCGATTGGGTATGGAGCTGTTAGGGACTTGAACCGACTTGGGGGCATCTCCAAGCCGGACCGAATGGTGTCCCGTTAGTCGCGATACCGGTGAGCTCCTTTGGCGAGATCTGGTCCTTGAATGCAAGGAGAGCGGGCTATGGCGTTGGAAGAGACCCTTTTATTGCTCGCATTCTGGGGGATACATCATTGATAATATCGACGGAGATTATCCGCGTTCCAGGTACGCGGAATGGGTTGTCCATTAAGCTCTTCTAGTTTGAATGCCCCCCGGTAGAGTGTCTCGGTGATATGGTAAGGACCCTCCTAGTTGGGGGATAGTTTGCCCCCCTCTGTAGGCTTAGATAACTTAGCCTTTCTTAAAACCAGATCTCCATGGCGAAAGACCTTACGACGGACTCGGGCGTTGTAGTACTTGGCTGCCCGCTGACGGAAAGTCGCCATACGCAGCCTTGCCCGGTCATGTGCTTTGTCAATAAAGTCTAAGTTGGCTCATATCAATGTGGAATTGTCTTCCTTATTGAAGGACTCCACGCGCGGACTAGGAAGTCCGATCTCAATAGAGATGATGGCTTCGGATCCGAAGACGAGATTGAAGGGGGTCTCACCTGTCGAGGCTCTGGGGGTTATGGTAAGCCCATATCACACTGGGAAGTTCCTCCACCCATCAACCTTTTGATCCATCTAGCCGAGTCATGAGCCCTCTAAGAATGGTGCGGTTCATGACCTCGGCCTCCCCGTTGGTCTGGGGGTGGCTGACAGAGGTGAATCGATGGTGAATGCCTAGCTCGCTACAGAAAGTCTTGAATGCTTCATTGTTGAACTGGCGACTGTTGTCCGTGACGAGGGTGCGTGGCAGGCCAAAGTGACATATAATCGACTTCCAGAAGAAGGCTTTGACTTTACTCTCGGTGATCTTAGCCAGCGCCTCGACCTCGACTCACTTGGTGAAATAGTCGATGGCTACTAGCAAGAATCTCCGCTGTCCCGAAACTGGGGGGAATGGCCCAAGGATGTCCATTTCCTACTGGGCGAAGGGCCAGGGGGCTGAGAGCGGGTTGAGAAGGGTAGACGGTTGGTGTTGGATGTGTGCGTGGCACTGGCAAACATTGTACTTCTGAACTAGTTTGGCAGCGTCCTCCCTCATGGTAAGCCAGAAGTATCCTTACCGAAGGGCCTTCTGGGCTAGGGACCTACCCCCCAGGTGATTTCTGTAGATGCCCTCATGGATTTCTCTAAGGATGTAGTCGGCATCGGCAGATCCTACACATTTGAGCAAGGGGTAAGAGAATGACCTCCTGTATAGACGTCTGTCTAGGAGGACGAATTTGGAAGCCCTCCACTTGAGCAGCTTGGCTTCATTGCGATCATCAGGGATGGTGCCGTCAGTGAGATAGCGGACATAGGCATCCATCAATGTAGGCTCTTGGGTGAGTGGGAAGACTTCCTCGCCATCTTCTATGCTAGGCCTTTCTAGGTATTCGATGTAGGCATCTCTTGCGATACTATCGACGGAGGTAGCCTAGCGGGAAAGGATGTCGGCCATGGCGTTCTCACTCCGGGGGATGTAACTGATGCTGAAATAAGCTAATGGAGAGACCAAGAGCCAAACCTTGCCCAGATATTAAGTCATAGCAGGGTCACGCGCCTCGTACTCTCCGTTGATTTGTCCAGAGATGAATTGCGAGTCAGTGAAAGCTCTGAGACGCCTTATTCCAAATTCTTGGGCTAGCCTTAATTCTGCCAGCAAGGCCTCATACTCGGCCTGGTTATTGGTGGCTTTGAATAGAAACCGTAGGGCGCATTCTGCCTTCTCTCCACTCGGTCCGGTGAGAATGAGACCGGCACTGCTTCCCTAAGAGTTTGGCGCATCGTCTACATGGAGGATCCAGGTTTCTCCATCGCAGCTTGGCCCGGGCTCATGCTGCTCCACGGAAACCTCCCTGGTCTCCTCATTCGCCCAAGTGCACTCGACTAGAAAATTGGCTAGGACTTGGGACTTCAAAGCCGGCCGTGCTTGAAAGGAGAGGTCAAACTCTCCTAGCTTGATGGCCCACTTGGCGAGTCGGCCTGAGGTGTCTGGACGAGCCAGAATGGCTCCAAGGGGCTGGTCCGTGAGCACCACTATGGGATAAGCTTGAAAATAAGGGCGGAGACACCGAGCGAGATGATCAGAGCAAAGATGATTTTTTCTATCTTGGAGTACCTGACTTCTGCACCGTGGAGCACCTTGCTTACATAATAAACGGGCTTCTGGGTTCCATCAGCGTCGAGACGCACCAAGATTGAGCTAACGGCCTCCAAAGAAGCAGCTAGGTAGAGGAAGAGCTTTCCCCATCCCTTGGTTTGGATTGGAGTGGAGGAGAAGACTGAAACGCCTTCAGGTCATCGAAGGCTTTCTGGCAGTCGTCCGTCCACTCGAAGTTGTTTACTTTCCGTAGGGCCTTGAAGAAGGGCAAGCACCTCTCGACTGATCTGGAGAGAAAACGACTTAAAGCCACCATCCTCCCCATTAGTCGTTGTACTTCCTTCTTGCTGGATGGTGGTCTCATGTCGAGGATAGCACTGATTTTATCTGGGTTTGCTTTGATTCCCTGCTGAGTCACCATAAAACCCAAGAACTTGCCCGCCGTGACTCCGAAGACGCATTTCTTGGGATTTAGCTTGACCTGGAAGTGGCGGAGAGATTGCTGAAAGTTTCCTCTAGATCAGAGACATGATCAGAAGCATGGATGCTCTTGGTCAGCATGTCATCCATGTAGACTTCCATGTTCCGACCTAGCTGATCCTAAAACACCCTGTTCATCAATCTTTGATAGGTCGCCCCTGCGTTCTTGAGACCGAAGGGCATCACTTTGTAGAAATAAATACCCTTTGTCACAAAGTATGTGTGCTATTCATCACTGGGGTCCATCCTTATCTGATTGTATCTGGAGAAGGTGTCCATGAAGCTGAGGAGCCCATGGCCAAAGGTGAAATCTACCAGCTGGTCCGTCCTTGGCAGGGGAAAACTGTCTTTTGGATATGCCTTGTTAAGGTCGGTGAAGTCGATGCAAATTCTCCAGCTCTCGTTTGCCTTTCGCACCATGACCACGTTGGCCAGCCAGCTAGGGTAATGCGCCTCTCGGATGTGGACGGCACTAAGCAGTTTGTTAACCTCCTCATCGATGGCCTTTTGTCGCTCGGAAGCGAAGCTCCTCTTCCTCTGGTGGATTGGACAGTGCTTCAGATCGATGTTGAGCTTGTGGGTGATTACTTCTGGAGGAATGTCGGGCATGTCAGATGCTGACCAAGCAAAAATGTCTGAGTTGGCCAGTAGGAAGGTTAGGAGGCGATCGCGATCCTCTGGGGGGAGGAGTCCGCCAATGCGCACGGTCTTCGCCAGATCGTCCCCGAGGGGAAAGGTCAGGAGGTGTTCAGTCGGCTCCCCTCTCCTGTCGAACTCCTTGGGGTCAGGTGCCTCTAGGACCGGCTCGGCCTTCAAGGGACTTGACGTCGTGTGATAGCAGGGCAGAACTAAACCGATCTCACCTTTCATCTCCCCAACACCTCCGATAGTAGGGAACTGCACCAGCAGGCATCGGGTGGAGATAATCACATCCAATAGATTTAAGCCTGGGTGCCCAAGAATGGTGTTGTATGCCAAGGGGACCCACACAACCAAGAACTTCATGATCACTGTGCTTTGGCATGGCAGTGTTTCAGCTGTCACAGGCAAAGATATCTCGCTCTCAACCCTTACCGAATCCCCGGTGAATCCAACCAACGGGGTTGCTATGGGCTGGAGAGGGTCTGGAGATAATACCATCCAAACAAAAGCATCATAAGTGAGGATGTCAGCTGAGCTGCCACAATTAACCAATATCCTTTTTACAGGGTGCTTAGCGATCGTCATAGAGACGGCGATGCCTTCATTGTTTACATTCTCAAAATTCATCGATCCCCCCCAAGAACTACATTACCTAGTGTGTCCTCCCCTCTTGGCCGCTTGGATGAGGAAGCCACTCCCCAAGATACCATTCCAACTGTCCGCTCCATGGGGGTGTTGTCGATAGCGGCCTGAGCAGGTGGGGGTCCCATGAGTGCCGACAGCGGTTGTGGCCCCTTTTGGACATATTTGCCGAGGTAGCCCCTCTGGATGAGCTCCTTAATAGCGCGCTTCAAGCTGAAGCAGCTGTCGATGTCATGCCCGTAGTCTTGATGGAATCGGCAATAACAGCTCTTGTCACGGGGAGGAGCTTTCTTCATAGGAGGAGGGCGCTGGAGATAAGGCTCGACCTCGATTTCCATTAGGATGTGGGATCGAGGGGCGAGGAGAGGCATGAGCTTGCTCTCGTCGGGGATGGGCCTTCGACACCTGTTGTCGGATCGGCGAGGCGGGTTAGGCCGCCGGTGGCGAGAGGGCCTGCTCGGCTTGGGGCGATCAGGCTTTTGGTTGGAGCTCCTTGATGATTCCCAGCGGGTGAGGTCGGCCTCATCCGTGCGGATGTACTTTTGAGCTCAGAGGAGAAGGTCGAAGTAGGAACCCGTAGGCTTCTTGTCTAGAGAAAAGGTAAAGAGGGATGGGAGGAGTCCCCACTTCAGCGCCAACGTTGCCACCGCATCGTTCAGATGGTAGACTTCAAGGGCGGCGGTTTTGAATTGGGACAGGATGTCCCACAGCGATTCCCCCTCCTTTTGGCGCACGGAGAAGAGGCTATCAGCGACCCTCGGGATTCATCGGCAGGCATCAAAATGTGCCAGAAAGGCCTTTTTCAGCTCCCGAAAGGAATCAATGCTATGGGGGGACAGGCGCGAGTACCAAGCGCGAGCAGCCTTCCGCAGAGTAGCAGGGAAAGCTTTGCAAAGAAGGGCGTCTGACGCACCCTGGACCTGCATCATGGCCTTGTAGCTCTCAAGGTGGTCGAGAGGATCCGTCATGCCATTGTACGGATCTATCTGGAGGAATCAAAATCTAGAGGGGATGGGCTCTTCCAGTATCCGACGAGTGTAAGGAGGACGGGTGTCATACTCCTCCTCCGATTGGTTGTTGATCTTCCTGGCGAGCTCATATAGTCACCGGTTGTACTCATCCAGACGCTCCTCCGTCTGGCGGTTGATTGTCGGGGCCCTCCAAGATGGCTCGGAGGATGAAGAAGAGGAAGATGAAGAAGAAGGAGAAGGACGTGGAAGATGGGATTTCTGCTTTGGTTCCTCCTAGCAGTGCAGCTCTGGAGGAAACTTGCTCGGGCCACAATCTGGAGATCGCGGCCACTTGAGGGACTCACAGCGAGGTTTCCTTGGAGAAGCTCAGCGACGACCAGCCTCTCGCTGAGGAGAACCTCCCCTTGCAGACTGTTGACTTGTAGGGGGAGTAGTTGATGTTGGGTGGCCATGGACTGCTCCTGCTGAAGTCTGTGGACCATGGCGGTGAGGGTCTAAAATTGCCGAGTGAGGGTTGCCGGCTGCTCCGCAGCCGGGGCAACCGCTTCTAGTTGAGGAGAAATTGCTGCTGATGTGCCCTAGGCCATCGGGATATTTGCTATCATTTATGGTTTTATCTTTATTTAATAAACCATTTTATTTATCATGTTATTATTTATGCTCTTCTAATGTGATAAATAGGTTTCCTTGAATAGTTTATTCTTCCTTATATCATTAAAGTATGTGACTTTAATAGTGAAATTATAAGGTGATAAGAATACTATTCTAAATTGTCCCTAATCATTCATTATATTGAACAATAATGAATTAAGATTAGTATGTTGGTTGATTGATGATCATGTTTTACTGGTCATGGATATGAGATATCAAGTCAACACATAGATACATATAAGAGTACATTGTATTGGATCGACCCACCATGAGAATATCATATGGATTCTGTTATGAATACTTCTCTTCATGATGTTATTGTTTTAATTAGTCCTTTGACCTGATGACACCATGGATTCCTACATAGTGAATTTTATGTTTTGACATAGCTCTTCATCATCTTTAACCAGATGATCATAAGACTGTGATTGGATATGGAATAAACTACGTTAAGGGATATGAGTGTTCGTGAAGGAATTTGTCTCTCTCATTAATTTGAGAGAGATATTTTGGGCCCTCTTGAAGAGTGAGACTAAGAAAAGTACATGGCCATACCCAAATGAATTGATAAAAAGTTATCAGTAACATTTTGTTTATTTAGTCAAACTCTGGAATCAAGAAAAACTTGTGATTAAACAATCTATGAGAGATGTGATCTATGCCTCATACTTGATCACTAAATATCGTGTGACAAAGGGACTAGATAATTGACATCTACTAGGTAAAGTCAGATCGATGATCTTCACTCAATTTGGGTAGACATAATGTCTTGCTAGAGACCAATTATGTCTTGTAGGCCCGAAAGGGTTTTAGTCCTACTGCCAACATTGAGTGAACCTACAGGTCGCACACAAGGAATGACGCGTATGGGTTATGGGTTTAATTTGTATAAACCCAGCGGAAATAAATAATAATCTTCACTATTGTATCCTTTTGGATTCCAAAACTCTTAACATTAGATGTGCAGGGAATGAGAAGATGTGTCTTTTTGGATTCTGAAACTCTTAACATTAGATGTGCAGAGAATGAGAAGACGCATCTTTTTGGATTCCAAAATTAAGAGTCCTATTAATGAGAATATTTATTTTAAATAGGATATTATCATTATAAATGAACGTTGTTGCTCTGATATAGATGCGATGATGCTTGTCGTCAACATGAGATGCGCAGAGAAATACTGTGCACCATAAAAATGAGAGTTTTAGTGAGATTATTTCTGAAAGAGTTCTAGAGAGTGCTAGCATACTGAGTCCCATTACGAAGTGGTCATTCGTGTGGATACCATAGAGGGAGTTGTGGTTTCGCAGCGCCTAAAGATCTATCTCATCAAAAATAATTTTATTCATATAAGGTATGATTCTCGTTCCCTAATCAATTTAATTGAACCATATGGATCCTTCTGGGGATTTAGGTTATTTTTCTACTGCATATTTTTGACATTAGACCCCTAAATTCCCATCAGTGGTATCAGAGCTAGACTTGTGGATTCAATTAAATTGATTTCATCTGATTATATGGATGTGTGATGCGTACTATTAAACAAGATTATTGTACATGTGATGTGAATAACTATACGTCTATGGAATTAATATGGCGATTTGTTTAATTGTTAAACAGTTCTAATATGATTAGAATCAAATAGATTTATTGTGTTTAATTTGTTTGAACGCTGAAATAATTATCCGTCAAGGTGGGGTTATCAATTAGATTGATAGTTGGGTTTTAACAAAGAAACCCTAATTTGCGTGCATAACACATTATCAAACCCTAATTTTGATAGTATTAGAACTGTACAAGAAAAACGTTTTCTTCGATAGTTTTATGTATTATGCATGATGCATAGCATGGCCCTTTAGACTCATGTGATTGGCAGGTTTATTATGGTTTTATTGATTACATTGGCCTGCATGTCGACAATTTTATTATAATTTGTTTATCAGCCTGTGTGTCGTTATCTTGATGTAATCTATTTATTTCACTAGCATAGAATGTAGATTTTCTTTTAATGTAAAGTATGGATACCATTCATGTCAATCAAAAGAGATCATAGTGATGATGCTCCAAGCAAAAGATTCATGTCATCAATAGTAGACCGAGCATATGGTTATGCTATGACATCGTAATAATGATTTACTTAGTTCATGGGCCATGCTATAACACATTTATGTTTTATATATACATGCATGAGATGTTATATAGATGATGTATGTGACTTTGGTCTCATAGAATAGTCATCATATACTTAAAACAATAAAGTCCCTCTATTAATATTAAGTCATAAAATGCCTCCCATAGTTCGACACCAATCAAGGCTTTGATCGTCTAAATGTAGGTTCTGCCAAAGCAGGGTGCATTAGACCATCTTAGTTAGGTAGGGTGGATAAAAGTGCTATCCTCACGTCGAAATGGTTAGACTTAAATAGGCTATTAAAATGGTTTTGGGCCTATGGCATTAATGGGATTAGTATGACAGGACATGTGATGTCAATCCCATAGCAAGAGTTACATATGATGTAATTGGAAAGACGTTTCCTACCTAAATAACTAGACTTTAAGTGTCATGCCAAAGCTGACTTAAAGTTTAGTAAATATGGATCTTAACTCACTAAGAAATATTGAAAGATTGAAAAAGTTTTCGAATTAACATTAGAGGGTTGTTAATTTGATAAAATAGTGAGAATAATTGAAATGGTTTAAATAAAGATATTAACTCTGTAACTCCTTGTATGTAGATCATGACATCAAACAACACATCTAATCTTACTTTGCGATCGGTTCTCGAAAAAGAAAAATTAAATGGCACAAACTTCCTTGATTGGCATCATAACATAAGAATTGTTCTTAAGCAAGAAAGGAAGTTGTATGTCATAGACACTCCAATCCTAGCTGTACCTACTGTTGATGCTCCAAGAGATGAAAGAAATGCTTACAATAAGCATAAAGATGACTCTTTGGATGTGACTTGCCTTATGCTTGCTAGCATGGACTCCGAGCTTTAGAAGCAAATGGAGGACATGGAAGCGTACAATATGATTGTACACCTCCAGGAAATGTTCCAAGAGCAAGCAAGACAAGAGAGGTTTGCAGTCACTAAGGCATTGAATGGATGCAAAATGACTCCAGGTAGCTCTGTGAGTACTCATGTGCTCAAGATGAAGAGTTACATTGATAGACTTGAAAAACTTGGTGCTCCACTTAGCAGGGAGTTGGCTACAGATATGATCCTTGCCTCCTTGCCTCCCAACTATGACCAATTTGTGATGAATTAGAATATGCACCAAATGGATAAGTCTATAATGGAGTTGCATGGGATGCTCAAGAATGTTGAACAAAACATTAAGGCGACCAATAATGTTTTGATGGTTCAAACGGGAAAGGGCAAAAGGAGGAGTGGCAAGGACAAAGGCAAAGGCAAAGCAAAAGGTGAGACCAAAGCTAAAAGACCTAAGCCCCAGCCCAAGCCGAAACAGCCCAAGGAAGGAGTTTGCTTCTTTTGCAATAAACCAGGTCATTGGAAAAGGAATTGCAAACTGTATTTGGTAGATCTGAAAAAGAGGAAGGCTAATGAAGCCACAATCTCAGGTATTTATGTTATACAAGTCAATTTGTCTACTTCTACATCATCGGTATTAGATACCGGATGTAGATCTCACATTTGTGTAAATGTGCAGGGTCTCAGACAAAGTAGAAAATTGGCTTAAGGTGAAGTGGACCTACGAGTTGCAAATGGAGCAAGAGTTGCTGCATTATCTCTAGGATGTTATGAATTACCTTTACTTAGTGGACTTATTTTGACTTTAAGAAATTGTTACTATGTGCCTGCTATGAGCAGTAACATTATTTCAGTTTCAAGTTTAGACAAAGATGGTTTTAAATTTATTATTGAGAATAATTCTATGTCCATCTATCATAGAGACATTTATTATGGTTTTGCTCAATTATTAAATGGGCTCTATGTTCTAAACTTTGATAAAATAAATTACAAGTCTGTTTATAACATTAATACTAAAAGGTTTAAATCAAACAATTTAAATCCTACCTATCTTTGGCTTTGTCGCTTAGGCCATATAAATGAGAAGTGCATATCAAAACTTCATCAAAATGGGATTTTACATTCATTTGATTTTGAATCATATGAATCATGTGAATCTTGTTTGATGGGTAAGATGACTAAGGCTCCTTTCACAGGACAAGGTGAAAGAGCCACAGATTTATTGGCCCTTATACATACCGATGTATGTGAACCATTAAGTTCACCGGCCAAAGGAGGTTATTTGTATTTCATCAATTTTACTGATGATTTTAGCAGGTATGGATATGTATACCTAATGAAACATAAATCCGAATCTTTTGAAATGTTCAAAATATTCAAAAATAAAGTACAAAATCAGCTTGGTAAAAATATTAAGATACTTCGATCAGATCGTGGTGGTAAATATTTAAGTCAAGAGTTTGCTGACCATCTTAAAGATTGTGTGGGATAATTTCACAATTGACTCCTCTAGGAACACCACAATGGAATGGCGTTTCTGAAAGGAGAAATCGAACTTTATTGGATATGGTTCGATCAATTATGAGTCAAATAGATCTTCCAATATCCTTCTGGGGATATGCCCTGGAAACTGCTGCGTTCATATTGAATAGAGTTCCATCAAAATCGATTCAAAAGACACCATATGAGTTATGGACTGGGAAACCTCCTAGTTTGTCTTTTCTAAAGATATGGGGCTATGACACTTATGTCAAATGTCAATTGTCTGATAAATTAGCACCCAAATCAGATAAGTGCATATTTGTGAGATATCCTAAAGAAACAAAAGGATACTACTTTTACTACCCATCAGAGAACAAAGTGTTTGTTGCTCGTAATGGTCACTTTTTGGAAAGAGAATTTATTTCCAACAGAACTAATGGGAGTAAAATTCAACTCAAAGAAGTTCGAGAACCACAAATTTACATGGAACCGATGATGGAAGTTCAATCCAACTCGCAAGTAGTGGGTGAACCTGAACCACTAACACAAAGGCCACGTAGAACAGGTAGAATTCGTCACGAGCCTGATAGATATGGTTTTCTCATTACTAACAATCATGATGTGATGCTCATAGATCAAAATGAGCCTACATGCTACCAAGAAGCTATGAAAGGCCCTGACTCTGAGAAATGGCTTATAGCCATGAAGTCTGAAATGCAATCCATGTATGATAATCAAGTATGGACTTTGATTGATCCACCTAATGGTATTAAATCTATTGGATATAAATGGGCTTTTAAGAAGAAAACCGACATGAACGGCAATGTGCATACCTATAAAGCACGACTGGTTGCAAAAGGTTTCAAGCAAACACATGGTATAGACTATGATGAAACTTTCTCACCTGTAGTCATGCTTAAATCTATTAGAATTCTTCTTGCCATAGCTGCGTATTATGACTACGAAATATGGCAAATGGATGTCAAGATAGTATTTCTAAATGGAAATTTATTCGAGGATGTGTATATGACACAACCCGAAGGTTTTGTTAATCCAAAAGATTTGCATAAGGTATGTAAACTTCAAAAATCTATTTATGGATTAAAGCAAGCATCTCGGAGTTGAATCTTCGTTTTGATGAAGCAATCAAAGAGTTTGGTTTCATTAAGAATGAAGATGAATCTTGTGTATACAAGAAGGTTAGTGGGAGTGCAATAGTTTTCTTAGTACTCTATGTAGACGACATATTACTCATTGGAAACGATATTCCTACTTTGCAGAATGTCAAGACATGGTTAGGAAAATGTTTCTCAATGAAGGACTTAGGTAAAGCTGCCTATATCTTAGGGATTAAGATCTATAGAGATAGATCTAGAAGAACCATTAGCCTAAGTCAGAGTACATACATTGACAAGGTGCTAAAAAGGTATAGCATGGAGAATTCCAAGAGAGGATTCTTACCAATGTCACATGGAATTAAATTGAGTAAGACTCAATGTCCTGTTACAAAGGAAGAACAGGAACGCAAGAGCAAAATTCCATATGCTTCAGCGATTGGATCTATCATGTATGCCATGTTATCTACTCGACCAGATGTCGCTTATGCTTTAAGCATTACTAGTAGGTACCAGTCAGATCCAGGTGAAAGTCATTGGATCACTGTCAAGAACATTCTCAAATACTTGAGAAGAGCTAAAGATGTGTTTTTGACATATGGAGGACTGGAAGGTGCGCTTGTGGTAAATGGTTACACATATGCTAGCTTCCAAACTGATTCAGGTGATTTTCGATCACAGTCTGGTTATGTGTTTTGTTTGAATGGAGGTGCTGTCAGCTAGAAGAGTTTCAAACAAGACACCGTTGCTGATTCTACTACAGAGGCTGAATATATTGCAGCATCAGATGCAGCTAAGGAAGCGGTTTGGATTAAGTTCATTGGTGGTTTAGGAGTCATTCCTAGCATTGCGGATCCAGTGGACCTTTATTGTGACAATAATGGGGCGATTGCACAGGCTAAAGAACCTATATCACACCAACGATCTAAACACATACTCAGGCATTACCATCTCATTCGAGAGATCATCGATAGAGGAGATGTTAAGATATGCATAGTACCTACAAATGACAATATCGCAGATCTATTAACTAAGCCTCTTCCTCAGTCTAAACATGATCGTCATAATAGTGCATTAGGCATTACATTTTTATCTTGTTAGGCCTAGTGCAAGTGGGAGATTGCTGGTGATGTGCCCTAAACCATCAGGATATTTGCTGTCATTTATGGTTTTATTTTTATTTAATAAACCATTTTATTTATCATGTTATTATTTATGCTCTTCTAATGTGATAAATAGGTTTCCTTAAATAGTTTATTCTTCTTTATATCATTAAAGTATGTGACTTTAATAGTGAAACTATAAGGTGATAAGAATACTATTCTAAATTGTCCCTAATCATTCATTATATGGAACAATAATGAAGTAAGATTAGTATGTTGGTTGATTGATGATCATGTTTTACTATTCATGGATATGAGATATCAAGTCAACACATAGATACATGTAAGAGTACATTGTATTGGATCGACCCACCATGAGAATATCATATGGATTCTGTTATGAATACTTTTCTTCATGATGTTATTATTTTAGTACTTTGACTTGATGACACCATGGATTCCTACATAGTGAATTTCATGTTTTGACATGGCTCTTTATCATCTTTAACCAGATGATCATAAGACTGTGATTGGATATGGAATAAACTACGTTAAGGGATATGAGTGTTCGTGAAGGAATTTGTCCCTCTCATTAATTTGAGAGAGATATTTTGGGCCCTCCTAAAGAGTGATACTGATAAAAATACATGGCCATACCCAAATGAATTGATAAGAAGTTATCAGTAACATTTGGTTTATTCAGTCAAACTTTGGAATTAAAAAAAACTTGTGATTAAATAATCTATGAGATATGTGATCTATGCCTCATACTTGATCACTAAATATCATGTGACAAAGGGACTAGATAATTGACATCTACAAGGTAAAGTCGGATCGACGATCTTCACTCAATTTGGGTAGACATAATGTCTTGCTAGAGACCAATTATGTCTTGTAGGCCCGAAAGGGTTTTAGTCCTACTGCCAACATTGAGTGAACCTAGCACACAAGGAATGATGCGTATGGGTTCTATGTTTAATTTGTATAAACCCAGTGGAAATAAATAATAATCTTCACTATTGTGTTCTTTTGGATTCTGAAACTCTTAACATTAGATGTGGGGAATGAGAAGATGTGTCTTTTTGGATTCTAAAACTCTTAACATTAGATGTGCAATGAGAAGACGTGTCTTTTTGGATTCTGAAATTAAGAGTCCTATTAATGAGAATATTTAGGATATTATCATTATAAGTGGACGATGTTGCTCTGATATAGATGCGACGATGCTTGCCGTCAACATTAGATGCATACTGCGCGCCATAAAAATGAGAGTTTTAGTGAGATTATTTCTGAACTGATTTAGAAGAGTTCTAGAGGGTGCTAGTACACTGAGTCCCATTGCAAAGTGGTCATTCGTGTGGATACCATAGAGGGAGTTGTGGTTTTGCAGCGCCTAAAGATCTATCTCATCAAAAATAATTTTATTCACATAAGGTATGATTCTCGTTCCCTAATCAATTTAATTGAACCACATGGATCCTTTTGGGGATTTAGGTTATTTTTTTTGCTACATATTTTTGGCATTAGACCTTTAAATTCCCATCAGACGGGAGGATCAGCGACAGGTAGGTTGGTCTCCTGCTGCTTGGTCGGGGGAAGATGCCCCCCGGGGTGGCTGACTGAGGCATCCTGAGCTCGTGTCATCACCATTGTTGGGAGAGGGAGAGAAAAGAGAAGTATACTGTAGGGTTTGGGCTTTCTTTGCTTGCCTCACCCCCTACCTGGTGCACCAATCTGATGACGCCTGATCACCGGTCTCGAACGTTGGGAGAAGAGAGCTGCTTAATCTGTGGTTCCACACCTGATCGGATGGCCTGCAAAAAGTCCCAAGACCGGAGGGATGCTCCGGTGGGGACCCTCCGACACTCAAGTCAGTAACCGGGGTCACAGCTTAGGGAGAGCTCAGACGAGCTCTGGGAAGAAAAAATGAGTCCTCCGAAAAAGGGGAATCCCTTTCTGGGCATCAGGGCAGCTAGTGTATGAGTTTGCGTACCTTGTTCCTGAGTGGACTTACCCTTTTATAGGGGGTTGACACCTGCATAACCACGTGGAGTTCCGTAAGAAAGGAATATCCGCGGGGTTTGTGGGGTTGCAAGGGGTTGGTCGGTGGGTCCTGTCCCATCGAAGAGGAAAAAATGACGGTTGGTGAGCTACGTCCCATCGGTCAGTGGGCTGATAGGTAGTTAGGTCCAGTCCCATCAGCGGCGTGGCCAGTGGGTAGTTGGGCCTGGGGATGCCAGGCAGCGCGCATCAGAAGAATGGCGGCGCAAACAGCCAGGACCATTTTGGGGCCGACCTGAGACAGCCTTGACCTCCCGGAGGGCACCGAGGCCGAGCAGGGCTGACTCAGCTGACCTGAAGATGCCAGAGCGGGGCCGACTAGGGAAGATCGGGGCCGACTTGGCCGACTCGGAGATGCCGGGGCCGAGCGGGGCCAACCAGGGAAGGTCGAGGCCGACTTGGCTGACTCAGAGATGCCGGGGCCGAGCGGGGCCGACCAGGAAAGGTCGGGGCCGACTTGGCCTACTCAGAGATGCCGGGGCCGAGCGGGGCCGACCAGGGAATGTTGGGGCCGACTTGGCCGACTTGGAGACACTGGGGCCGAGCAGGGCCGACTAGGGAAGGTCGGGGCCAACTTGGTCGACTTGGAGACGCCGGGGCCGAGCAGGGCCGACCAGGGAAGGTTGGAGCCGACTTGGCCGACTTGGAGATGTCGAGGTCGAGCGGGGCCAACCAGGGAAGGTCGGGGCCAACTTGGCCAACTTGGAAATGTCGGGGCCGAGCGGGGCCGACCAGGGAAGGTCGGGGCTATCTTGGCCTACTTGGAGATGCCGGGGCCGAGGGGACCAACCAGGGAAGGTCGGGGCCAACTTGACCGATTCGGAGATGCTGAGGCCGAGCGGGGCCGACCAGGGAAGGTCGGGGCCGAGTTGGCCGACTTGGAGGTGTTGTGGCCGAGCGGGGCCGACCAGGGAAGGTCGGGGCCGACTTGGCCGACTTGGAGATGCCGGGGCCGAGCGGGGCCAACCAAGGAAGGTCGGGGTCGACTTGGCCGACTTGAAGATGCCGGGGCCGAGCGGGGCCGACAAGGGAAGGTCGGGGTCGACTTGGCCGATTTGGAGATGCCGGGACCGAGCAGGGCCGACCAAGGAAGGTCGGGGCCGATTTGGCCGACTTGAAGATGCCAGGGCGGGGCCACCTTAAGATTTGAATTTTACCATAATTACCCTCGTGGCTACGTCAGCCACATATCATAATGTATTTATTTTTTTATATGCTTTTGCATCATTAATTTCCTTTTTAGCCAATCAGTTATTGCCATGTATCGTTCTAACACTGCATATATTTTCATTAACATTATGACAAGCAAAGTCTTTAACCAAAGCTGAAATTAATCAACAATCCAGCCGCGAATACCTGCCAGTTCAACTGATCGACACTGTGGAAGGGTTCGTATTGTTTATAATCATAGCTGAAAAATATAACAAATTTAATAATTCGATGAAAATAACTACCGATCAAGAAGACAGAGAATATCAGCATCAAAAAGTTTCTCTTTCTAAAAAAATCACTATCGACATCAGGTGTGAAGTTCCCTCCAAAGCCCAAACAGCGCGTTGCAGACGATAAAGAACGAAGGGCTTACGTCTCTCCTGACTCTGTTTGGTGATGTTGGTTAATGCCAACATGGTTGCCTCGCACTGGATGGACTCGGTGGATTAGAAGCCGTGCAGCCCACCGAATCCGCACGCACGAAAGACTTGGTTGCATCAACGGCTGAGTTATCCGTGGCCTAGCTCGCCTCCCGTCTACCACCGTTGCTCGCTCGGTTGGAAAAACTAGTGAAGCATCCATCATTGGTTGGTGTTTATGACGATATCTGGATTACGTCCCATTTGCCTGTTTATGACGATATCTGGATTGCGTCCCATTTTCTTGTTTATGACGATATCTACCTTGGCTTGCTATGTTGGTGGGAGGCATGTAAGGGCCAACTGTCTCCTTCAATAATTCATTTTTTTTGTCCAATTTCTCTCAATGATTCAATTAGATGGGGGAATGACAGGGTCGCTTCACTGCGATCCTCACGGGTCGGCTAAGGCATCGGAGCCTCTAGTCACTGTCTCATTAGAATTTTTTCACGGGCGAATATTTCACTTCCATCTGGTCCAATGTAGAGCAGGTGAACAGTAGTAGACATGGCAGCTACCATTTTATATATTTTTATTGGAAGTATTTATTTTTAACATATGATGCAAATTTTGCTGGGCGACGCCTCCCTTGTCAAGACTCAAGCACTCCCCTTGATTTCCGTCTCATTTTTCTAGCCTACTTTAATTTGAAAACCATGTGCGAGGAACGGCTCAACGGTGCAGCGTACGTGTGGTTGCTAAGCTCAAGATCAGATGTTCAAGTCTTTCCTGTAATATTTATTATTTCCTAATAAAATTATTTTGATGTCACATTGAGGTGTAACAAAATGCCAGTGAGTGGCGTAGGTCCACGAGAGAGAATTAGAAACAGCCAGCCGGAGCACGTGACAATAAAAACAAACCTCTCTGAATAACAAAATACTTAATAGAGCTTATGGGTACCCATGGAGGGAGGGTGAAAGCGAGATGTCAGCGTATAAAAAAAATAAAAAAAAATTATTATTTTAAAAACTAAATCGAATCTATCCATCGTATTGATCCAATCAAAAATTGATCTGACGATGGATTCAATTTATTATTAAAATTAATTTTTTTATTCAATAAAAATAAAAAAAGTTTATTGAATCGATCCTATTTTAAAGAACTGATTCAATACTGATTTTTAGATTTTTAATTTTAATAAATAAATTTAATAAATAAAATTTTTAATTTTTAATTTTTTAATTTTTTATTTAAAATAATATTTATATTTTATTATTATATTATTAAAATTAAAAACTAATTATTTTATTATTTTATTTAATTAAATCGATTTATCCTATCGTACCGATTGATAGGTGATTCAAATGCCAAATTAGTTACTTATTCGGTTTAATTTTTAAAATATTAATAAAAACATCAAATCCACCAGGCAAGCGAAGTGGATGGCTGACTTTTTTTTTTTTTTTTTAAGTACAAACGGGTGATTGGCTGACCACTTTAAAACGTGAAGAGAGAAGACAAGGGGATGAGGGAAACAGGAACAAGAGAGAAAAGGATGATCCTATTGCACCGATTTCAATAAATATATATTGTTGACTATTGACTTCCGAGTGCCAATGGATAAAGATGGGATGCAGTCCTCCGCACGGGCAACGACTTCGTATGCCTTCATGCTGCACCGATTGATATGAATTGATTTTGTTTAATAGACAAATAAATCAACATATATGTATCGATTAATACAAATAAATTTATTTAATGGACAGATGAATCATTTTGTATGTTTTAATATTTGAGCCGATTAATATGAATAGATTCTATTTAATGGAATAGATAAATCAACTTTGACTTATATGCCTTAATATTTGGACCCATTGAAATGAATAGATTCTGTTTAATGGATAGGTAGATTGGTTTGTATGTTTTAATATTTGGATCGATCGATATGAATAGATTTTGTTTAATGAATAGATGAATCTTATCTATCTTAAAATTTTAAGCATTGATGAGGGTAAAATTGTCATTGCATTAATAGCCACACACATCGACGATTGGATCAAGTCCAGTCTCAACGTCCTGCCAGCCAGCTGCACAACCATCAAGCGACGAAGCCGAATCACCTTTAACAAAGACGGGTCGCCTCGGCAACCCAAGTCGACCGTACCTCGGCAACCCAAGCCGACCATACCTCGGCAATTCGAGCCGACCATACCTCGGCAACCCGAGCCGTCCCCATACCTCTACAGACCGAACTATTCTGTACCTCAGAAAACCAAATTGCCCCTTGGCCGGGCACTCGAATACCTCTGCGGAATCTGACGCGGGAGAATTCGAATTCACTATAACTGAATAAGATTCCAAATAGAATCATATCCAGGATTGGCCTAGGACTCACAGGATTGGCCTAGAACCTACGTAATCGCTGAATCTCAAGGCATCAACCAGCTCTCCCAGCCGTCGATCCTCTAACTGATAAGATATAGATCCTACTGACCTCATAACAAACATGATTTGAATTTGTTTCGAATCATAACGATTTTCGGACCTCCCCTCACGATGCGCCCAAGGAATCAGGTGATCCCCTATAAATACCACTGCCCTCCAACCTCTTAGTACGCTTGAACACTCACTCATTTTTACTCATTGTCATACTGAGAACAGCTCCATCTGAGCTCGGAGCTCTTGAGAGAACACCCGTCTAGGGGAGCTCTTCTGTGAGAGTCTTTTCCATACATCTGCTTGCTGGAATCTCCACTGACATGGGCGTCGGAGGGTCCTCCACAGAGGATAACCCCCACAACACCCTCTGCGCGCGGACTATCTTCAGGTTCCATCCCGAGGCTATGAGATCGGTGTCCGGATCAGGAGCCGAAAGCGCACCCGAGTCGGAGAACGGATTTCCGCGGCAACAGATTGGCGCTAGAGGAAGGGCCTCAAGTCTCATAAATTGTGATCCAGGAGACAAGACTCAAAAAACCAGAAGAAGCATCCTCTAATGGCCAATCGAAAACGATCTACATCCGAGGCTCAAGATCAAGCCGCTTCCCAAAGGCCTGATCCAACCAGTGGTGTGGCACCTCCGCCACCACCGCCAGCTGAAACTCCTTCGCCGCCGGCAATAGTGGTAACGTTGGACCAGTTCGCCACTCTGGTCCAACAGGTTCAAGTATTGACCCAGTTGGTCCAAGGGCTCCAGGCAATCCCTGGCCCTGTCGTCCCTGCTCCTCAGCTTCATGAAGAGGCCGCTGCCCCTGCTCCGCAAGCGATCTCTTCCTCCAATCCGCCGGAAGCAGCGGATTATCATCACCAACCTGCCAGAGCAAAGCCAGTGCCGCAACGAGTTGGAGGGAAGAGCCCACTCAGATCTAGGTGGGTTCGTTCCCCCTCCCGGTGTCTTCTCAAGACTCAACGCCGCTACCGCCTTCTCACCACCCGATCCCTTCTACCACTCTGGATGAAGGGATCAGGTAGTAGATGCAGGAGATGCATCGAAAATGGCGTCAGGAGTTAGACGACGTCAGACAAGCCCCTCTATCCCAGCCGAAAGTGGAGCAGGGTGTCCACTTCTCTGAGAGGATCATGAGGGAAGTGATTCCCCCTCATGTCAAGCTCCCCGCCATCGAGCCATACCACAGATCCACCGATCCCGACGACCATCTGAGCAGCTTCAGATCCATCATGATGTTCCATGGAGCGTCAGATACGATCCTATATCGAGCCTTCCCCTCCACTCTAAGGGGATCCGTCCGAACCTGGTTCAACAGTCTGAAGCCAGGTTCCATTGATTCTTTCGATGAATTGAGCTGTTTATTCATCAGTCAGTTCGTCAGTACCATCGCCAGCGATGGAGATCCGATTCCCTCTCTAAGGTTAAGCAGAGAGAGGGAGAATCGCTGAAGAATTACTTAGGCCGCTTCAACACGGCCCTTCTGGAGGTCGACCATCTCAACCACAAGGTAGAAATGTCTGCCTTGGCCAGAGGAGTGTCGAAGGAGGGAGACTTCTATATGGCTCTAGAGGTTAACTACCCAAAGAGCCTTTCGACATGATGTCCCTGGCGGATAAGTACGCCAGGGTTGAAGAATCAAGGAGATCAGCTCGAGTTGAGCAACTAAAGAAGGAGGCAAAGGGCTCGGATAAGCAATGGGCCCATCACGTGCTAGCCCGCCTCGCCACCATAGAGCTCCTCCGACGCCGCCTCAGACCGAACCCGGAGTCCAGCTCGAAGGTTCGACTGCTACACTCCCTCACCATGCCAAGAGCGCAAATCCTGATGGAGATCGAGTGGCAAATTCCTCAGCCTCCTTCTCTCCGAGGCAATGCGACTCGGAGGGACCCGACCAAGTACTGCCACTTCCATCGGGATTATGGGCACGATACCGAGGATTGTTGGTAGCTCAAGAACGAGATCGAGCGATTGATCCGGCAGGGCAGACTAGACCACTTCAGAGGACCCTCTGAGCCGAACAACGAGGAGAATCGCCAACCCGAGCCTCGCTAGCCTCCTCCACCAAATCCCCCGGTCATCGGCAATGTTAATGTGATAACGGCGGCCGATTTTCCATCGTCTTGGCCAGGCGAGGAGGAAAACCCGCTAAAGAAAGCTCGAGTTGATGAGCTCACTTTCTCTAATAAAGACCTTTGGGAGGTATAGTACCCCCATGATGATGCTTTGGTTGTATCTTTGAATATGAACAATTATGATGTACACGTATCTTGATTGATAGTGGAAGCTTTGTTAATGTTCTATACTTTGATGCCTTTGTGAGATTGAAATTCCGGGCAGAAAACCTCCGACCCGTGGAGTCCACCCTAGTGGGCTTCACAGGTGACTCCATAATCCCTGAAGGAGTTGTCACTCTATCAGTCCGAGCCGGCACCTGGCCCTGCGTGGCTACCGTGCTCATGGATTTACTTGTGACCAAGCTTCGGTCTCCTTACAATGCCATCCTCAGTAGGCCGGGGCAAATATCTCTCAAAGCCATCATTTTCATTCCCCATCTCGCCATGAAGTTTCCCACTGAATGGGGAGTGGGGGCTGTTCGAGGAAGTCGGATCATAGCTCGGCATTGCCTTGTCGTCGACCTACAGTCCAGGAGGCCCGAGGTGGATGGGCTAGATGCTCAGGAAGATTTACCAAGCAACGAGGAGAGCCAGCTGAAAAACTAGAGAAAGTACCGCTCGACGAAACCCGGCCTGACCGAACCATAAAGGTTGGGTCATAGCTAGAAGGAAAGCTTCGGCAAGAATTGATTGAATTCCTTTGGAGGAATGCTGACATCTTCGTCTGGTCCACATCGGATATGCCCGGAATCAGCCCAGACGTCCTGGTCCACTGCCTCAGTGTGGACGAGACATTCCGGCCGATTAAGCAGAAGAAAAGGAGCTTCACCCCCGAGCGCCAAAAAGCTGTCGAAGAAGAAATGGACAAACTCATCAAAGCTAAATTCATTCGGGAGGTTAATTACCTCGACTGGCTGGCGAATGTGGTCATAGTGAAAAAGTCGAATGGCAAATGGAGGATCTGCATTGACTTCACTGACCTCAACAAGGCCTGCCCAAAAGATAGCTTTCCTCTTCCGCGGATCGATCAGCTCGTGGATTCAACTTCGAGCCATCAAATGCTAACTTTTATGGATGCCTATTCAAACTACAACCAGATCTGAATGGCGTCCGAAGACGAGGAGAAAATCGCCTTCATTACTGACCGAGGTATCTATTGCTACCGAGTTATGCCCTTTGGTTTAAAAATGCAGGTGCCACCAACCAAAGGCTGGTCAACAAAGTCTTCAAGGAGCAAATCGGTCGGAACATGGAGGTGCATGTTGATGATATGCTGGTAAAGAGTAAGGAGGCATCCCAGTACGTCGAGGACCTTACGGAGAGCTTCGCTACACTTCGAAAGTATCAGATGAAGCTCAACCCTACCAAATACGCCTTCGGGGTCAACTCCGGGAAATTCCTAGGCTTCATATTCTCTCAGTGAGGCATCAGGCAAATCCCCAGAAGATCCAAGCCCTGCAACAAATGGCCCCGTCGGAGTTAGTCAAGGACGTGCAATGCCTCACTGGAAGAATAGCAGCCCTCAGTCGCTTCATTGCTCGGTCGGCCGAGAAATGCCTTCCCTTCTTCAAAGCGCTTCGGTCGGCCAAAAACTTCCAATGGACCCAGATTGCCAAAGTCCTTTGAAGATCTCAAGAAATACCTCGGCTCACCACTCTCCTCAACAGCCCGAAGCCAAGGGAAGTACTGAATCTGTACTTGGCAATCTCTAAAAACGCGTTGGCTTGGTGCTAATTAGAGAGGAGAACAAAGTCTAAAGACCTATTTATTATGTCAGCAAACTACTCAAGGACGCTGAAACGAGGTATACTCGAGTCGAGAAGATGGTCTTGGCTCTAGTAACGTCTATCCGAAAGCTGCGGCCATATTTCCAAGCGCACACTGTCACTATCCTAACTGACCAACCCATCAAAGCGATTATTCATCGCCCAGAAGCATCAGGGAGAATGACCAAATGGGCTATCGAGCTGAGCGAGCATGACATTCAGTATCAGCCTCGTCCAGCCATTAAAGCCCAGGTTATGGCGGATTTCCTTCTCGAATGCACCATACCCGAACATGGCTCTGCTTCGGATACCTCTGGACAACCAAAGCCTAGCGCCCCATGGTTGCTTCACGTCGATGGATCCTCCAGCACGGGCGGTTTTGGCACCGGCCTGGTCCTCACCAGTCTAGAGGGTGTAACTTTCGAATGTGGCATCTACTTCTCCTTCCCAACTTCAAACAATGAAGCAGAGTATGAAGCCCTGCTTGCTGGACTCCGAATCACCCACGAGCTTAAGGTCAAAAAACTAATTGCCTACACCGACTCCCAGTTGGTGGCTGGCCAGGTGCAGGGAGAATTCGAGGCTCGAGAGCCCAGTATGATTCAATATCTCTAAAAGGTATGCGATTTATCCTCCTGTTTTGATGAATTTAAAATTATCCAGATCCCAAGGACTGAAAACGCATGCGCCGACCTTCTGTCCCGCTGGAGACTATGAAGTCAATGGATTTCGAGCAAAATTCCACTTGAAGGTCCTAGAGAAGCCCAGCATCGCCGATGCTGACCATATGATGCAGGTCGACACCGAACCATCCTGGATGGACCTCCTACACAAGTACCTTAAAGAAGAGCTGATGCCCACTGATAGGAAGTAACCAAGGAAGCTAAAAATGCAATCATCTCATTATGTTCTGATTGATGACCGGCTATATAAGCGGTCCTTCTCAATGCCGTTGCTCAAATGCCTTCGACCAACAGAAGCTGATTATGCTCTTCGGGAGGTCCATGAAGGCATATGTGGCAATCATCTTGGTGGTCAGGCCCTGTGCCACAAAGTGTTACGTCAAGGGTATTATTGGCCGACGATGCAAAAAGATGCGATGACCTCGTTCGAGCTTGTGATTCGTGCCAGAGGCACTCAAATGTCCAGAGGCTCCCCTCGATGCACCTGACTTCCATATCATCTTCCTGGCCCTTTGCCAAATGGGGAATGATATTCTTGGCCCCTTTCCCCTCGCAACGGAGCAAAGAAGTTCTTATTTGTTGCAATTGATTATTTTACTAAGTGGGTTGAAGTTGAAGCAGTCGCCCAGATAACCGAAGCTCATGCTAAAGACTTGTATGGAGGTCCATCATCTGCCGCTTCAGCCTTCCTCACACTGTCATCATCGACAACGGGAAACAGTTCAACAACCCCAAGTTCCGAGAGTTCTGCGAGGATCATGGTATTCTCCATCGCTGACATCGGTCGGACATCCTCAAGCTAATGGAGAAGCCGAGGTAACTAATCGAACTCTCCTGCAGGGAATTAAAGCTCGACTTAACTGGGCGCGAGGCAGATGGACTGAAGAGCTCCACCATATGTTGTGGGCATATCGAACTACTGAAAGGGTACCCACGGGGCAAACCCCATTCAAGATGGCTTTTAGCACAGAGTTGTCATTCTGTGGAGGTCGGACTCCCCTCCCCTTGCGTGGAAGGTTACTCAAACGAATCCAATGATGAGCAGCTCCGAACTAATCTTAACTTAATAGAAGAAGTCAAGAAGAAGGCCCAAATCCAAATGGCCGCCTACCAGCAAAGAGTAGCCCGCTATCACTCCACCAGAGTCCAAGGAAAATTTTTCCTCCCCAGTGATCTGGTGCTTCAAAAGGCATCGTCTCGAAGCCACTGGAGCAAGGGAAATTGTCCCCGAATTGGGAAGGTCCCTACCAAGTGATGGAAGTAATCAGAACCGGCACCTACAAACTCCAAGGTTTGGATGGGAAATATGTTCCTCGGACATGGAACTCGGATAATCTCCGTGCATATCACCAGTAAAAGTATGCTCTTACTAAACTAATTCTACTCATTGAATTAAATTTAATTCTCAAAGACTCGCAAAATTTTATGACTCTCTTTGAAAGCCGCAATAAAAAGAAAGTCCTACTATGCATGAAATCCTCGGCCGGGCCGAACGATCTCCGTACCTGGCCGCACCAAGTAAAATATAATCTTAAAGCCTCAGTCAAGCCAAATGATGTCTCCGTACCTTGGCCATGCCAAGTAAAATATAATCTTTTTAAATCCTTGGCCGGGCCGAGCGACCTCCATACCTTGGCCGCGCCAAGTAAAATATAATCTTTTTAAATCCTCGATTGGGCCAAGCGATCTCCATACCTTGGCCGCGCCAAGTAAAATATAATTTTTTAAATCCTCGGCCGGGCCAAGCGATCTCCGTACCTTGGCCGCGCCAAGTAAAATATTATCTTTTTAAATCCTCGGCCGGGCCGAGCGATCTCTGTACCTTGGCCATGCCAAGTAAAATATAATCTTGAAGCCTCGGCCAAGCCAATAACGTCTCCATACCTTGGCCATACCAAGTAAAATATAATCTTTTTAAATCCTCGGCCAAGTCCAGCGATCTCGTACCTTGGCCGCGCCAAGTAAAATATAATCTTGAAGCCTCGGCCAAGCTTAATGACATCTCCGTACGTTGGCCGCCAAGTAAAATATAATCTTTTTAAATCCTCGCCGGGTTGAGCGATCTTGTACCTTGGCCGCGCCAAGTAAAATATAATCTTGATGCCTCAGCCAAGCCGAATGATGTCTTCGTACTTGGCCGCGCCAAGTAAAATATAATCTTGAAGCCTCGGCCAAACCGAGTGATATATTTCTGAATAATCTCTGAAGCCTCGGCCGAACCGAGTGATATATTTCTGAATAATCTCTGAAGCCTCGGCTGAACCGAGTGATGTATTTCTAAACAATCTCTGAAGCCTAGCCAAACCGAGTGATATATTCTTGAATATTGTCTAAAGCTTTGGCCTAGTCGGGCGATTTCTCAGACACTTCAATGTGACTAATGCATCCCATCATGCTTCAGCAAAAGTAAGTAACCTTCCTCCACTTATCAGCAAGATTATACAAGTTATTTCATCCCCTCGAGTAGGATCATGTATTCATCATAAGTTCACGAGGCCGCCCAGGCCTCCCTCTGACCTAAATAGAGGAGAACGCTTCCTCCGTAGAGGACTGAATACAGTGCTTAACAAAAATAAAGTAGCAAAAATACCGTGGATTTATGCTGCAATAGCGCAATATGAGTAAGACAACTCTCAGCACAACCATACTGGAAAAAGAAACAAGTAGTCGAAGAAGAAAGGATAAGAACTTTCTTTATTAATGAAAAGTTACAACCTCCTGAGAGGCATTACAAGTGCATCATAGCATAGGAAATAAAGACAAATAAAATAAAAGCTTGGCTGAGCAGCTTCGGTTGATAATGATGCTTTTACATCCGATCCAAGAAATCAAAGAAACTAGACAACTCCATTGAGTCACTTGTTAATGCCAAAGAAAAAGTCGGCCATCCACAGATCCCCTGGATGAACTTAGGGATCCAAACCAGGCCAAAGACTTGTGGATGCTGATAACGAGAATGCCTTCTCCCCCAAGCGGGATGCTAGGCTGCTAGCCACTGCCCAACAACATAGACAGAGGACAAGCAGACCAACACAACTCTCCTCCCTCCTCACTCAAGAAAAGACCTCTCAGGCGGATGAACTGAGAGATCCAAATTGAGGAGGGAGGTGAGTTCCATGTCTGCCATAGGGAATATGTATGCTTTGCATTTCCTATGGTCCCCATGGCAAGTGATAAAGGCCACACAGGAAGCGCATACATGTGCTCCCCATATGACCTTTGTGTGCCTCCTCATGTGCTCTCCATATGACCTCCGAGATTCCTCCTTGAGGATTGCTTGCTCTTCAGCAGCTTCTCCATCACCCCAGCTATCTGGGACGAACCAGCTTTCAGAAGGGAAGCTCAATCTCTCGCTCTCAACCTCAATGAAATGGGTGCCATGAAAGCCCCTACAGCTCACAGAAGGAGAAAGTCTTGGGAGATAGCCGAATGCGGTCCGCTCTCCCCATTTTATAGGCAAGCAACAATTAAAGAAGGGAGCCCCGGAATTTGAAACGCCCTGGCCGCGCTGCCACGTGGTAGATCAAAAGAAAAGGGCACTTTCCAAAGCACGCCGGATGCGCCTCCCAGGCCATGATGGAAGACGAAGATTTTCTTCTGATCTCGAATCAAGAGCCTTAAATGCAGGAAAGTCGACCACAGATCCTTAAGATATGGGCAGGCCTGAAAATCTCCTTTCGAAAACGACACCGTCCAATGGCGATCGAGTGCTTATCGCGTACGTTAAAGAGACCCGTGTTGGAAAAGGCCAACGAGATAAATGCCTTAAGCGGAAATGAAGTGTCCTTCGGCAAAGCCGTTTTATATGCCTCGGCAAAAAAAACGTACCAACTTTTTGCTTTGGACAAACCAAACTATCTAACCTCGGCCCCAGCCAAGGTATTTGCACCATTTTCAGTCATTTCATGCCGAACCATTTTGTGCCTCGGCAAACCAAGTTAGTTTGTGCGCACCTATCCTCGGCCCAACCGAGGCAAAGTCGGAGTTACGTTCCATGGTAAAACCAAACAATTTTATGCATCAGCAAAAAGTTAATCTGGCTTTGATTGAGCAGAATCTTCAATTCGGAAACCCCTAAGGGCTATCTGACTTTAAAGCGTTTCATTTATGATTCGTTTACCATCGAAGGAACTCCCAGTAAAAAGGTCATTCGAAAAAACAATGACCAAAGTGATAAGACAAAGCAGAAAGAGATTAAAAGATTCATTCATTGAATTTTGATCAGATTACAAGTTGAAAAAGCATGAGCAACCCTTAAGAATTAGGGTTCGGGTCGGTCCTAGGAACCTCCTTGGTAACATCCAAAGGACTTGACTCACTTCACCCACTTCGAATGCTGTTGGAAGAGAGATCTCGGGTTCCTCGACAGCAGGCTGAGGGCATTCTTTAGGAGCCATGGCCTCATTGGGACCTAGGATAGCATCAAGGTCGATGTCGGAGATGTCCTCATATTTCGCTTCTTCAGCCCCTGGGGTACGGGTATCATAACGTTCGGCCTCCAGAAAAGATAAATCTAACTTGGGATACACTCGAGAGATCTTCGCCCGAGTTTCCTCCTCGCGGAACCGAAATGCATCGGCACAAGCCTCTTTACGCTCCTCAGAGAATTGAATAGAACTTTTGTACTCCTCCACAGCTGAGGTAATTCAGTCGTTAGCTTCAGCTAGCTAGCCCTCAAGTTCGAGATTCATTTGGTGACTCGCGGCTAACTCCGCCCTTAGGGCCTTAAATTGCCCCTGCGCCTTGAGCTCAATTTTGCCTATCGGCAAACATCAGGTCGTTTGAGGCCATAAACAAAAGAAAAGTGCTGGAAACAAGTAAATGAGAAGACACTATATCTCTTCCTCCCACCGAGCCATTTTATCGCTCAGCTTATGGACCTTTTTCAGGGCCTTCAATTTGGCCACTTTATTCTGTTGGAGACCCTCCTTGAGGTCGTCAATCCGGGACTATCTATCCCTGATTTCTTGCCGAGATTGATCGAGATCAACGGTGAGCTTGGCAATTGACCATGCTGCCATTTCAATTGATCTTCCCTATCGGTGAGTCTTTTATTCAGGCCGGCGAGCTGATCCTGCTGTCGCCGGTGCCTGCGTTCCTCCTCGTCGAGCTTCTTGACCCAACTATCTTTTTCCTCGGCATGACTGCTCTTCAGCTGACCCCACCTATTGTCAAAGTGCCGCTGCAAGGCATTGATTTCATCGGCATGCTTAGCCTTGATTTGGGATAACTCCAAGCAAGCATTGTCCGACTGTTCACAAAAGCCCTAGAGCTCTTTGACTTGAGCCTCGAGCCGAGAGGCCCTCTCGGCGATAATTTGATAGGACTCACCCATCCTATCAAGGTCCCTCGGGACAGATGACAAAGCCCTAGATAGCCAGCTGGTCGAATCCACCCTCGTCCAAAGATCGACGGCCTCCCTCCTGGCCTGGGCACAAGCCCCTATAGCCAGATTCAGGCGCCCACTTAGCACCCTTGTAACTAAAGCATTCTGCAGGGAGATTGCAAGTTAGAAAATATGGCCGAGCCAGCCGACCAATAATTACTACCCGGGTGCAACAACTTACTCGAGAGGCATAGCTCGTGGTGATCATTGTGAGAGTAGGACTACTGATCTCAGGAAGGAGATAAATATCCCTCGGCACCCTGGACCACCCAAAAGATGCATCAACAATCTCTTCTACGGCAGGCTCACCTACCGAGGAACTCCCCCCCCGTTCGCAGTACAGACCGCATTAAGGCGGTAAACATATCCTCCGCCTCCGGACCGGAAATAATGGAACCCATGGCCGAAGAACCGGCCCGAAGGGCCTCGACCTGAGGGGCCGCCATCCGTTCGGCCTCCTCCACTAGAGCCCTAGCCTGCGGGGCCTCGGATGCTTCGGCCCCGGTTGAAGGAACCTCGGTCGAGCATCCCCTTCATTCAGTGGTTCTTCTTCTTCTTCTTCTTCTTCTTCTTCTTCTTCTTCTTCTTCTTCTTCTTCCCCCAAATGTTACCTCATCCCCGGCGGACTCCACCCACACCTCGGTCTCTCCCACGATACCCCCTGGTACCGTAAGAGAGAGACCCTCGGCAAGGGGCACCTCGACCTCCACCAACCTTTCAACAGACGGCTCCACTTGAGCTTCGACAGTCGCAATTGCCTCTTCTGACCTCTCGGCCAGAGTAGGGACCTCCCCCCATCCATGCGCAGCACCAAAGGGCTGCCGACCACTAGTAGATGAGGCTGGTTAGCCTTGGGTGGGGGATTATCGGGCGAACCGGTGACATTTCCTTGGCATCGTCTGACATGACCATAATTTGAAGGGGAAAAACCTTGATGGCTCCCTTGAGTTTCCCCCAGCAGCTCTATCTACCTCCGCTACAGTGTCCCCCTCTAGCAGAGGGGGCGCACCGACCGCGTCGACTCTCCCGCCTCCCCCCTCTCAGGGGTAGAAGAGTGGCAGCCAGCGCTGTCTTTCCTTGGCTCCTTTGAGCGAGACCTAGAAGGACGGATTCTCTTCTTGGACCTGTGTTTGTCCCCGGAGCTAGAGCCCCTGTGGCGCTTGCCCAGCTCTATTGGCCCAGATAGCAACCTAAGAGGGGGGGTGAATTGGGTTCTTTTAAAATTTAACACTTTAAAACTTAAAACCAAATTTCTCAAAGATTAAGTATGCTAGAGAATGAAGCAATAATTTAAAGCACAGTAAGAGACAGATAGAGACAAGAGCACGACAAACACAAGATATTTATAGTGGTTTGGTGTATCCAACACCTACGTCCACTCCCAAGCAACCCTTGGGTCCACACTATAATCCACTGATTACAGTTGAGTTATTTTACAAGCTCACAACTCCAACTTGTTGTTTTACACGGGGTCACAATGAACCCAGCCGATTTTTCTGGGCTTACCAGCACAAAACCCAAACCCAAGCTAATCTAGCTTGTTCCCGAGGTAAACTACCTCAACTAATTCAATCCCCCTGATTGAATTAGCAAACACCAAATTGATTTAAAGTTTACAACAATGCAAAGCTCCTTAAACGAGCAAATGTGCAATATAAGTAAACAAAGATTAGAAAAGCCTGTTTGAAGCGAATTTGATGTGAGCTTTTTTTCTTTTCTTCTTTTCCTCTTCTCTCTTGAAGGGTTGAATCAGGCCTCAGCTCAGATTCTTCACAAGGATTGCAGATGAGAAGTTGGGAAAAACAGGGCTTTTGCTCTCTTTTTCTTCACTTGAGAAATACTCCAATTTTGAGCTTGAATGCTTTGGATTTCTCTTTGAGCTTTTATGGATTTGAACCTTGACTCTTTCCTCTTTGATTTCTTGCTCAAGACTTCTGGATTTTTCAATTTCTTTTCTCTCTATTTTTCGTCTCCCCTTTTTTTTTTAACGGACGGTCTCCCTTTTTATAGATTCTCCTTAATCCATGATTAGGTGAAAAACTAGCCGTTATTTCTGTCCTTGGATTCCTCCTACACACAAGAAAAGTAGCCGTTAGGGATTAGGTGAGAAAATGTTACCATTGGAGGCCGTTCTGACATTTTGAAAATCCATTCCTGACAGGTTGGAGTCGGCTCCAACTTTTCAGGTGTCGGCTCCAAGTCGAGTATCCAAAAATAGAAAGTAAAATGTTCGTTGGGGAGTCGGCTCCGAAAAATTTGAGTGTCGACTCGCTGCTTTCGGTGTCGACTCCGGACTCCATAAGGGTCGGCTCCAGAAATGCTCAAGAAAACACGCTCTCTGTACTCAGGTTAGAGTCGGCTCCAGAGACTGTAAGTGTCGGCTCCCGAAATCTAGGTGTCGGCTCCCGAAAACTTGGTGTCGACTGGAAACTGAAACAGAATACTCTTTTCGGTGTCTCGGTTGGAGTCGGCTCCGAAACTCTGGGTATCGACTCTAGACCATGCCAAAAATCAGGAAAACGTCTGATCCGCCATGGGGTCGGCTCCAGACCATCTAGGTGTCGACTCCATGCTCTGAATTTTGAAAAATACTTCTAGCATTTGATTAAAAACAAGGTTCTTTATACATTTTGATTGATCAAATATTTTTAATGCCTGAAACCCTTGTTAAAACATAATGGATATACTCATGTCATTTATTAATCATCAAAATCAATAATTGGGTCAACAATCTTCCCCTTTTTGATGATTATAAAAATTGAGTATATGCATGATTTAAATAATAAGGTTTTCAAATCAAATTTCTTAAATATTTATCCCTTATAGATAAGCTCCCCCTAAATGAGGTAGCTCCCCCTATGATACTCAAATTAATATCTATTCTTCCTTTACTATTAAACTTATATGATCATATCAAATTATTTTTGATGCTTGATACCAATTACATTTGATGCTTGATACTTTAAATTTATTTCAACAAAATTATTTGATACCAATTCCGTAAGCTTGCTTGATACCCATTACTTAAGCTTGCATATACAATCTTCTCTCTCCCTTTTTTGTAATCAACAAAAAGGTTTTAGGAAAGATTCAAGTTCAAATTAATCTTTCTCAAAAGAATAATCAAATTGCAAAAATTCAAGTAGTTCATTCACAACATTACATTTAATAAAAAGTAAACATTACATTTCAAAAGTAAACTTCATTACATCATCAAAATATCAAAACATATTAAACTAAACATCATCTTTTAATAACATCAAAAGAACTTCATTACAACATAATCAAAATAAGTTCTAAGAAGTCTTTGCAATTTTTCTACAATTTTTCCATCCCTTCACTCTGATTCTAACAAATTCTTTTAGTCTTCTGTCAACAAATGCACATGCAGTCACAATCTTGTCCTGAAGCTCAGCATTGCATTTGGAGTAAGTCTCTGAATCTCCACCAATATCTTTAAGTTCTTCAAAAATATTCTTGAGATCAATCCTTAAAGATTCTACGGAGGCTCCAAGGGTGGATTCAATCTTACCAATTCTATCATCCAAGGAGTAATAAATTCTCTTAAGTTCATCAAACTATTATCAATCTCAGTTTTCATTTCTTCTTTGTGAGCAGCAAGTAAACTTTTGAGTTGCTCTAACTGAATATCTGAAAATCACTAGATGACATAGGTGGCGGTACAGGAACTAGAGCAGGAGTTGGAGGAGGTGAAGATCTGCTAGGCTCTGGTGAAGGAAGCCTCGCTGATGGACCAACCTCAGATGGTGCAGAAGTCCTAATCTTAGCGGCTCTCTCATCCAAATGGCCTTTTCTCTCCCATTGACCATTCACTTTAACGAACCCCATCCTGTGCATAGCCAAGCTATAATAATCTGTGTGTCTAAGGTTCTTTGATGGCTCAATGTCAGAAATCACAATGCCTTGACTTCTGAAAACCATAGTTAAAATCATCCCATAAGGCAAAGAAGATCTCCTTTTGCCCCGGCATCAGCCATATACTAAATCATTATCCCAGCAAGATTAATAGGCTGACCCATTAAGACACTGTCCATAACCATAATGTCTCATTCTGAGACATACTCGAAATGGCCAGTCTTGGGGAATAAGATCCTACTACAGATGTTGTGTAATAATCTAAGCTCCAAGGGCAACTGATTAGCCCTTACTTCTTCAAATTCAATAACTTCTCTTCCTAACATCTTGACAATGCATTAGATCTCTCGCTAAGAATATCAGCTACAAGCCCAGTGATAGGGATGCTCAAAAGATTTCCTAAACTTTGAAATGTAAGATGAACTCTCTTCCCTCTACAAAACTGATTATCCCACCATCTCCCCTTGATAAATTAAAATAGAATTCCTTAACTAGGGCTGGATAAGTGGGAACATCCAAAGAGCATACCTTGTCCCAGCCGAGCTCCTTAATTGTCTTCCAATAGAAAAGCCCTCGGTCTCAAAGAAATCAAAATCCACTTTCCTTCCCATGGTAATCACACGCCCCGCAAGAGTATCTACCTGAGGAGAGGAGTAGCTAGGGTTATCCGAATGGGTTGAAGAGGAATCATCGCTTGGAGTTGGCTCACGAATAGGACGCCGAGCCATACGCTTCCGGGTGGTTACGGGAGCACCAAGGACCGATCCTCTACGCTTAGGTGCCATAGAAGTCTTAGGGAAAGGTTGATTTGAGGGATTTTAGGCTTTGGGAGGTTTGGAGAGGTTTTGGATAGAGTTATGAAACGAATGGAAATAGAAGGTGTCGACTCTGCCTTAATAAAGTCAATTTGGGGCTACCAGGTATCGACTCCCGCAAAGTCGGGTGTCGACTCCAAGTCGCTAACACGGTTAGCGCTCGAACTGAGTCGCTCCGCTTAATCGGGTGTCGGCTCCAAGGTCCCAGACAGAGCGACACAGACAAGGTATCGACTCCACAAATTGAGGTGTCGACTCCACAGACAGTTTCAGAGAAAAATAACACAATTTCAGACATCCGAAACTTGTTGAAAATAAACTCAATAAATTTTGATAAAATCTTTGGAATATGATGAATCAAATTACTCAAATGTCTTGATAAATTGTCCTTGAAATCATGAGAGAAATCTCAAGAAATTGATGAAAATATAGATAAATCTCCCTTAAGATTTTAAAATCATTCCAAAGGATCACAAATTCCTAATTCACCTCTAAGATAACAGAATCTTTCTTCACTCAACGGTTTTGTAAATATGTCAGCTAATTTTCTTCAGTACTAACATAGTCAAGACAAATTTCACCATTAGCTACGTGTTCTCTAATGAAGTGATATCTAATTTCAATGTGTTTAGTTCTTGAATGTTGGATTGATTCTTAGTTAAATTGATCGCACTTGTATTATCACATCTAATAGGATTTTTATCAAGTGTTATGCCATAATCTTCAAGTTGTCGCTTAATCCAAAGGATTTGAGCATAGCAACTTATAGCTGCAACATATTCTGCTTCAGCAGTAGATAATGCAACCGAATTTTGCTTTTTGCTAAACCAAGAGATTAAGTTACTTCCTAAGAATTGACATGCACCACTAATACTTTTTCTATCTAGTTTACATCCAGCATAGTCAGAGTCAGAATATGTAATTAAGTTCAGTGTTGAGTCTCTAGAATACCATAATCCTACATTTTTAGTTCCACTTAGATATCTTAAGATTCTTTTCACAGCAATTAAGTGAGATTCTTTAGGTTCTGATTGAAATCTAGCACATAGACAAACAGCAAACATGATATCAGGTCTACTTGCAGTTAAGTAGAGTAGAGATCCGATCATACCTCTATAGTATTTTTGATCTACTTTCTTACTATCTTCATCTTTGTCTAATTTGCATGAAGGACTCATAGGTGTTCCAAGGGGTTTGATTGATTCCATTCCAAACTTCTTGAGAATTTCTTTGTATACTTTTTTGGTTAATGAAAATCCCTTCTTTGCTTTGCTTGATTTGAAGTCCTAGAAAGAAGTTGAGTTCTCCCATCATGCTCATCTCAAATTCACCCTGCATTAACTTAGCAAACTCTTGACACAAGAAATTGTTAGTAGCACCGAATACAATATCATCTACATATATTTGTACTACTAATAAATCATTGTCTTTTCTTTTCAAAAATAAGGTTTTGTCTACATTTCCTCTAGTGAAATCATTTTCAATCAGAAATTTGCTTAACCTATCATACCAAGCTCTAGGTGCTTGTTTTAAACCATATAGTGCTTTGTGCAATTTAAAAACATGATTTGAAAATTCATGATCTTCAAAACCAGGTGGTTGTTCCACAAAAACTTCTCATTTATAAAATCATTTAAAAATGCACTTTTAACATCCATTTGAAATAAATTTATGTTCATATGACATGCAAATGCAAGTAGTAATCTAATTGCTTCTAATCTAGCTACAGGTGCAAAGGTTTCATCAAAATCAATTCCTTCTTCTTGATTATATCCTTTTGCAACTAATCTAGCTTTATTTCTAATTACTATGCCATTTTCATCCAATTTATTTCTAAATACCCATTTAGATCCTATGACTGAATGATCTTTAGGTCTATCAACTAAGGACCATACATTATTCCTAGTAAATTGATTTAATTCTTCNCCATACATTATTCTTAGTAAATTGATTTAATTCTTCTTGCATAGCTAGCATCCAATTACTATCTTTTTAGCTTCTTCAATGGTTTTAGGTTCAATTTGAGATACAAATGCAAGATGATTATTGATATTTCTTATAGATGATCTAGTTCTTACACCTTGAGATGGATCACCTATAATTAATTCCTTTGGATGACCATAGGCATATCTCCAATCTCTAGGAAGATCTACCTCATTATAATTAGTATCAATAACATCAACCCTAGAAGAATCATCATCTTTAGCTTCTTGTTCATGATCTGAAGATACATCTATATTTAATTTTTCAATGTCTCTTTCTAATATGTCTGTATCTTCCTCATCATCAATCTTTTCTGAACTTGATGCTAAAGATTCATCAAAGACTACATGAATAGATTCTTCTACAAATAAGGTTTTCTTGTTAAATACTCTATAAGCTTTGCTGGTTGTTGAATATCCTAAGAATATGCCTTCATCAGATTTTGCATCAAATTTTTCAAGATTATCTTTTCCATTATTATGAATAAAACATTTACAACCAAATACATGAAAATAACCTATTTTTGGTTTTCTATCATGCCATAATTCATAAGGTGTCTTCTTAAGTGTTGGCCTAATTAGGGCTCTATTAAGGATGTAACATACCGTGTCTATAGCTTCCGCCTAGAAGTACTTTGGGAGTTGGCTTTTACATAGCATGGTACGGGCCATGTCTTCTAAAGTCCCATTTTTTCTTTCTACAACTCCATTTTATTGTGGTGTTCTAGGTGCTAAAAAATTATGATGAATGCCATGTTCAGTGCAGAAATTTTCAAACAAGTGATTTTCAAATTCTGTACCATGATCACTTCTAAGAGACACTATGTGTTGTTTTTCTTATTAGTAACTTTATTGAAGAATTTCAGAAATATTAAGAAAGTCTCATCCTTATGAGCCAAAAATAATACCCAAGTGTATCTAGAATAATCATCTACTATCCTAGACTTGTTGTTCTAGTAGGTCCAAAAAGGTCCATGTGAAGTAGTTCCAGTGGCCTAGAAGTAGAAATAATATTTTTAGATTTGAATGAATTTCTTGTTTGTTTTCTAAATTGACATGCATCACAAATTCTGTTATTTTCAAAATCTAGTTGTGGAAGACCTTTTAGTAAGTCCATTCCGATTAATTTTGAAATTAGGTGTGTGCTTGCATGACCTAATCTACGATGCCATAACCATCCAATCTCATTTACATTAGCATTATTAGCTACTAAGCAATGATTACTAGTAGACAAATTGTTTAAATCAATTAAGTATACATTGCCATTTCTATTACCAACAAATATAATACTATTATCAATGGGATTAGAAATAGTGCAAATAGAAGCTTCAAATGATACTTTGAAACCTTTATCACACAATTGGCTAATACTAATTAAGTTATGCTTTAAACCATCTACATATAGAACATTCTCAATGAAAGTAGAGGGAGTTATCTGAATTTTACCAAATCCCATAATCTGGCCTTTACCATTATCTCCAAAAGTGACAACTCCTCCTCTTTTATCGTCAAGGGTGATGAATTGATCCTTGTCACCCGTCATGTGTTTTGAGCAGCCGCTATCAAGATACCATTTTTGTTTTGATCTTTTGGTCACAAGACACTCCTACAAAGTGATCAAACTTTCTGTTTAGGTACCCAGGCTTTCTTGGGTCCTTCATGGTTAGTAGCAATAAAGATTGTTCTTTTGGAACCCATATTTTCCTTCCTTTACTGCTTAAATTCTTGTTAATTTTCTTAAAATTACATTCAAAGGCTTTGTGTCCCTTTTTGTTACAACAATGATATGAAACTTCATTTTTATCTTATTCTTTTCTAAAGAAGTTTTTGACATACTTTTATTTTATATTAGGCCTATAACCTAATCCAGCCTTATCAAATATATCTCTTTGATTACTCAATAATAAATTAAGTTTTTCAGAACTATATGTAAATTTATCAACTATATTTTTGTATTTATCAACTTCCTTCTCTAATCTATCATTTTCATTGGAAATTGATCCTTTTTCTTCAATCAAAACTTCATTTTCTGATTTCAATTTTTCAACATCATGAGTAAGATTATCTTTTTCTTTGACAAGATTTAAATTATCGTTTTTCAATGATTTGTTTTTCTTTTTCAAGGCTTTAAAATCATCAACTAGTTCATTGAATGCTTCAAACAATTCTTCAAAAGTAAAGTCATTAGCTTTGGTACTTACCTCATCATCCTCTGTTGCCACAAGACAGATGTTTGCAACTCCTTTTGTTCTTCCTTGGAAGAGGATTCATCGCTGTCGCTCCATGTTGCAATGTATGCCTTTTTCTTCTTCTTGTAGGTCTTTTTTAGTTGAGGACAATCATATCTAAAGTGCCCCAATTTTTACACTCATAGCAAATTAGGGGGTCTTTCTCTTTGTCTTTGTCCTTGTCCTTTTCTTTTTCTTTTTCTCCTTTCATCTTAATTCCCGATTTCTTTTATAAAAGGGTTTCCTTCTTCTCATGAATTTCTTGAACTTTCTAGCAAGAAGAGCTGTCTCATCATCATCTTCATTCTCACTACTGCTTTCCTCAATTTCTGTAGCCTTAAGAGCTATAATCTTCTTCTTTTTAACTTCTTCCTCTATGTGCTGCTTCATGGTTAACTCATGGGTTATTAGTGATCCAAGTAGCTCCTCCAAAGGTAAAGTGTTGAGGTCCTTGGCTTCTTGGATTGCTGCCACCTTTGCTTCCCATGCCCTTGGAAGTGACCTAAGAATTTTACGAACCAATTCAGAGTTAGTGTAGGTCTTGCCAAGACTTTTTAGACCATTTACAATATCGGTGAATCTAGTATACATGCATGCTATAGTTTCAGTTTGTTCCATGCTAAACAATTCATACTTATGAACAAGAATATTAATCTTAGATTCTTTAACTTGATTTGTACCCTCATGGGTAACCTCTAATCTATCCCATATTTCTTTTACGGAATTACATGTAGATATACGATTAAATTCGTTTGCATCTAAGGAACAATATAAAACATTCATGGCCTTAGCATTGAGCTGAGCCATTTTCTTATCATTATCATTCCAATCCCTTTCGGGCTTAGGAACAATAGAACCATCAATCATGTGTGTGGGTGTGCTAGGTCCATTAATTATGACACTCCATAATTCATAATCTGAAGCTTGAATGAATATCCTCATTCTTGCTTTCCAATATGAATAGTTGGAACCATTAAACAAAGGAGGTCTATTAGTAGAATGACCTTCAGCAAATGAAGATCCAGCTTGAGCTGCCATTTGGATCTTTAGCTCTTGATCGTGTGATCAAATAAACAATGAGCACTTGCTCTGATACCAATTGTTGGCCCAGATGGCAACCCAAGAGGGGGGGTGAATTTGGTTCTTTAAAAAAAATTTAACACTTTAAAACTTAAAACCAAATTTCACAAAGATTAAGTATGCTAGAGAATAAAGCAATAATTTAAAGCACAATAAGAGAGAGATAGAGACAAGAGCACGACAAACATAATATATTTATAGTGGTTCAGTGTATCCAACACCTACGTCCACTCCTAAGCAACCCTTGAGTCCACACTATAATCCACTTATTACAGTTGAGTTGTTTTACAAGCTCACAACTCCAACTTGTTGTTTTACACGAGGTCACAACGAACCCAGCCAGTTTTTCGGGCTCACCAGCACAAAACCCAAACCCAAGCTAATTAGCTTGTTCCTGAGGTAAACTACCTCAACTAATTCAATCCCCCTGATTGAATTAGTACACACCAAATTGATTTAAAGTTTACAACAATGCAAAGCTCCTTAAACGAGCAAATAAGCAATATATGTAAACAAAGATTAGAAAAACCTGTTTGAAGCGAATTTGATGTGAGCTTTTCTTCTTTTCTCTTCTCTCTTGAAGGGTTGAATCAGGCCTCAGCTCAGATTCTTCACAAGGATTGCAGATGAGAAGTTGGGAAAATCAGGGCTTTTGCTCTCTTTTTCTTCACTTGAGAAATACTTCGATTTTGAGCTTGAATGCTTTGGATTTCTCTTTGAGCTTTCTGGAGTTGATGGATTTAAACTTTGACTCTTTCCTCTTTGATTTCTTGCTCAAGACTTCTCAGATTTTTTAATTTATTTTCTCTCTATTTTTTCATCTCTTTCTTTTTAAAACGGACGGTCTCCCTTTTTATAGATTCTCCTTAATCCATGATTAGGTGAAAAACTAGCCATTATTTCTGACCTTGGATTCCTCCTACACACAAGAAAAGTAGCCGTTAGAGATTAGGTGAGAAAATGTTACCGTTGGAGGCCGTTCTAACATTTTGAAAATCCGTTCTTGACAGGTTAGAGTTGGCTCCAACTTTTCAGGTGTCGACTCCAAGTTGAGTATCCAAAAATAGAAAGTAAAAGTTCGTTGAGGAGTCGGCTCCGAAAAATTTGAGTGTCGACTCGCCGCTTTCGGGTGTCGACTCCGGACTCCATAAGGTGTCGGCTCCAGAAATGCTCAAGAAAACATACTCTCTATACTCAGGTTAGAGTCGGCTCCAGAGACTGTAAGTGTCGCCTCCCGAAATCTAGGTGTCGGCTCTCGAAAACTTAGTGTCGACTCCGGAAACTGTAACAGAATACTCTTTTCGGTGTCTCAGGTTGGACTCGGCTCTGAAACTTTGGATGTCGACTCTAGACCGTGCCAAAAATCAGGAAAACATCTGATCCACCATGGGGTCGGCTCCAGACCAACTAGGTGTCGACTCCAGGCTCTGAATTTTGAAAAATACTTCTGGCATTTGATTGAAAACAAGGTTCTTTATACATTTTGATTGATCAAATATTTTTAATGCCTGAAACCCTTGTTAAACATAATGGATATACTCATGTCATTTATGAATCATCAAAATCAATAATTGGGTCAACAGCAACCCAAGAGGGGATGAATTAGGTTCATTTAAAAAATTTGGCACTTTGAAACAATTTCACAATTGATAGTGCACAAGAAAGTATGCAGTAAATGTGATGCTAAGAATGCAAAGCAGAATATAAAGATAGAGTAGGGAGAAGAAGAAACAAGCATGACAAACACAAAGGTTTATAGTGGTTCGGTGTTAGCTACACCTACATCCATTCCCAAGCAACTCTTGGGCCCACACTATAATCACCCTGATTACAACCAAGTTATTTTACAAGCTTATAACTCAAAATTATTTTACAATGGAATCATAACGAACCCAGCCGATTTTTACAGGCTCATCAGCATATAACCTATCACAAGCTAACCTTAGCTTGCACAAGGCCAACTGTCTCACTTGATTTAATCATCTGATTGAATCAGAAACCAAATATATCAAAGAAATAGTTACAATAGAATAAATACTCCTCAAATGAGCAAATAAACAATATAAGCAAGATAGGAATAGAAAAGCCTGATTAGTGGATCTTTAGAGTTAAACTTTTCTTCTTTTCCTCTTCTCTTCTTGGATAATCTTTCTCAAGATAGGATTGAAGCTTTGGAAGAAATGTTGATGCAGAGAAGGGTGAAGAACTAGGGCTCTTGCTTTTCTTCTTCTATATGATGGAAATCCTTCAGATTTGGCTTTTGAATTCTTTGGATTTCTCTAATCTCTTTTTCAAACACTTGAGATTTCAAAACTGAGCTTTCTCTCTTGATATTTCTTTATTATATTCTTGATTTCTCCTTTCCTTTTCAAATGGTCGGAACCCTCCTTTTATAATCTTCTCTTAATCTATATTTTGATGCAAAGTAGCGTTAAAAGTGCTTGTGGATGAGTTTATCATGAAAAAGGAATGAGACATTAGGGTTTATTTGAAAAAATATAACCTATGGAGTCGTTTCTGACACATCTAAAAATTGTCTCTAACAGATTATAGTCGGCTCTAATCTGGCCTGGGGTCGGCTCTAAGTCGGGATGCTTAAAATAGTAAGGATCTTCCATTGCGAAGTCGGCTCTAACTTTTCGTGGGGTCAACACATTCTGTGTTGGAGTCAGCTCTGACTTCCTTAAGGTTGACTCTAACTGTGTCCCAGAAAATGTAGTCTCTGTTCTCAGGTTAGAGTTGGCTCTAATTTTTGATGCAGAAAAGAGGTTCTTTGTTTCTCATGTTATAGTCGGCTCTAATTTTCTAGAGTCGGCTCTAAACCGTGCCGAAAGTGCCAAACTGTTCTGATACGCTCCGAAGTCGGCTCTACTCACTCTAGTGTCGGCTCTAATGTCTGAAACTTGACACTTAACACTAGAAATCGATCCAAACTTAATTTTTCTCGAGTTATGAATACTTAACCATTTTAAATCTCTGAAACACTTTGTCAAACTCATTAGTAACATAAGAAATATACTCATATGGTTTTTGTTAATCATCAAAATCAATAAATGGGTCAACAAAATGTAATCCCCTTTTCTGAAGGGGAGTTAGCGGGGACGAGCAACTTGAACGATAACAGCATAATCATCTCCATGATGATCATCTATAAAAAGAATACTTATAGATAGTGGGAGTTCAACCGACATACTTACTTATGATGCCTTTGTTCGGATGGATTTATCTCCCGACTCCCTGCAACCGGTGACCACACCTCTAGTTGGCTTCACGAGAGACTCAGTAAGGGTTAAGGGTGAAATCACCTTGCCAGTCACTGCAGGATCACCGCCATGTCAAAGCACGGTCCTAATGAGGTTCCTAGTGGCTCGAGTTCCTCTGACATATAACGCCATACTCGGTCGACCTGGTCTAAACCTCTTGGACATGGTGATATCCATCAGGCACCTTCTCGTGAGGTTTTCTACCAATGGAGGGATCAGCGAGATGCGCGGGGAGCAAAATCCTATGCAATTATGTTACCATATGGCTCCCAGCCCTCAAGAAATGGTGACCCCACGAACTTTGATGCTGCTCAACCCCAGGGAGTTTGAAAGAAGACGAGAGTTAGCCAAGCACCTACTATCCTATTCGCTAGGGGATGACCTTGTGAAGATTATGCAAATCGGTGAGCTCCTTCCTCTGGAGATGAAGAATCAGCTCCTCACTTTCTTATGACCAACTCAAATATCTTCGCATGGTCAGCATCAGAGATGCCTGGCATCCCTCCAAAGGTAATTACTCACAAGCTCAATGTTGATTCAAATTACCAACCTGTCCACCAAAAGAAGAGAAGTTTCGTCCTTGAACGACAGAGGGCCATAGATGAGAAAGTCAACAAACTACTTGCTGCTAGCCACATACGGGAGGCACAACACTCAGTTTGGCTTGCCAATGTGGTTATGGTATGAAAGGCAAGCGGAAACTGGTGAATCTGCATCGACTTTACTGATCTCAATTAAGCATGTCCCAAAGACAGCTTTCCTTTGCCTTGGATCGACCAACTGGTGGATTCCATATATAGCCATAAATTCCTTAGTTTTATGGATGCCTTCTTAGGGTATAATCAAATAAGGATGAATCTGGTGGATGAAGAAAATACCTCTTTCATCACTGAGAAAAGCATCTATTGCTATAAGGTAATGCCCTTTGGGTTGAAGAATGCATGGGCCACTTACTAGTGATCGATGAATAAGGTCTTTAAAGATCAGATTGGGTATAACATGAAGGTATATGTGGATGATGTGCTAACTAAGAGCACCTACGTCACCAATCATGTCGCTGATTTAGAAGAAACATTTAACAACCTCCGGCATCATAAGATGAAGCTCAACCCTCGTAAATGTGCATTCAGTGTCACTGCTGAAAAATTCCTGGGTTTCTTAGTGACCCAGTGGAGGATTGAGGCCAATCCAAAGAAGATTCAAACTATTCTTAACATGAGACAACCAGTCAATAAAAAGAAAATGTAATGGCTCACTGGAAGAGTGGCCGCTCTGAGTCGATTCCTATCTAGATCGGCCAAGAGATGCTTGCCCTTCTTCAAAGCTCTACACAAGGCCGATGGCTTCGAGTGGACGGAGAGCTGCTAGACATCCTTTGAGAAGTTGAAAGAGTTTTTATCTACATCACCATTATTGTCGAAGCCTAAGGAAGGAGAAAAGCTCTTCCTCTATCTTGCTGCTTCTCCAGAAGCAGTAAGTTCTGTACTGGTACGACTTGACTTTGATAGAATACAGAGGCCTATTTATTATACTAGCAAGGTACTCCATGATGTGAAAGTTAGGTACTTCAGAACTAAAAAAATTATCTTCGCTCTGATCATCTCTGCTCAGCGTCTCATACTGTATTTTCAAGCCCATTCAATTGTAGTGCTCACGGATCAACCTCTTAGAGCTATCTTGGCTCGTCCTGATACCTCTGGTCGCCTGGCTAAATGGGTCATTAAATTAGGGAAGTTCGATCTTTCATTTTAGTTATAGTCTGCCCTGAAGTCCTAAGTATTGGCTGCCTTCCTAGTAGAGTGTACCTGAACAGAGGAGCAATCCGAAGATTTTCCTATGAAGTGCCCAAACGCTGGGGAGGATGCGGCGGAGGCTTGGATCCTTCATGTTGATGGCACCTCTAATTCTCAAGGGAGTGGAGTTGGTCTTATTCTAGCAAATTCGAAGGGTGTCATATTGGAGTACGCCCTTCGATTCCTTTTCAAAGCCACAAATAACCAAGCCAAGTATGAGGCCTTATTGGCTGGAATCAAGCTTACCCTAGAGCTCGAAGTAAAGCGCATAGGGCCTTCACTGACTCTCAACTCATCTTCGGACATATTACTGGAGAGTATGAGGCTCAAGATCCCATTATGTCTTGATATCTAAATAAGGTTAAGTCGCTGATCTCTTCATTGGCCTACTTCACTATTAGCTACATTCCCAGAGGCAAGAATGCCAGAGCCAACATCTTGTCACAGCTAGCCACTTTGGCGGATGATAGTTTGGGAAGAACATATGTCGAATGCCTGAAAACTCCAAGTATCTATGCAGCGGAGGAGATCCTACCAGTTATGCCAGAATCAACGTGAATGGATGCCTACATTTAGTACCTTACTAATGGTACTCTCCTCGCTGATCCCATAGAGGCCATACTGCTTAAGTGAAGATCTTTCAAGTTTGTATTGTTGAGTGGGCAGTTGTACAGAAAGTCCTTTTATCCCCTCCTCAAATGAGTTGGCCCGGTAGATGCTGATTATATCCTTAGAAAAATTCATGAAGGCATATGTGGGAATCATCTGGGGGATAGATCTCTGGCGCATAAAGCCCTTCACCAGGGATACTACTGGCTCACTATGCAAAAAGACACTGTGGAACTAGTCCAGAAGTATGATAGTTGCCAACGATATTCTAGTATTCAGCGACAACCAGCTTTCCAACTGAGCCCGCTCTCTACTCCGTGGCCCTTTGCCCAGTGGGGAATGGATATTCTTAGATCATTCCCCTCGGCTTTAGGACAACGAAGATTTTTGTTTGTTGCCATCGATTATTGCACCAAATGGGTTGAGGTCGAGGCACTAGCCAAGATCACCAAAAGCAAGGTGAGATATTTTTCTGAAAATCTATTATTTGTCGATTTGGCTTGCCCCATACCATCATCACCGATAATGGTTGCCCGTTCGATAATGCTGCATTCAATGCCTTTTGCACTGAACTGGGTATTTGTCATCGGTTCACTTCCGTTGGGCATCCCAGACCAATGGAGAGGCAGAAGTCATGAATTGAACCATCCTTCAAGGACTTAGAATCCGATTAGATAAGCTTAAAGGCAAATGAGTGGATGAACTCCCAAGTATATTATGGGCATATCATACGACTCCTAAAGCCCCCATGGAAGAAACTCCTTTCAGCCTTGTCTTCGGATCTGAAGCGATTATCCTAGGGAGATCGGTCTTCCCAGTCCCCGAGTAGAATTGTATAAAGAAGAAGACAACTCTGAACAACTAAGGGCTAACCTCGACTTCTTCGATGAGATCCGGGACCAAGCACGGCTTAGAATGGCCATATTCCGTCAACGAGCAGCGAAATATTATAATGCCCGGGTCCGCTTCAGGACATTCCGTCCTGGGATCTAATTCTCAGGAGAGCCGAGATATCTAAACCAACTGAAGGAGGCAAGCTATTCCCGAATTGGGAGGGGTCTTATCGAGTCACGAAGGCACTTCATCAAAGAGCTTATAGACTCGAGGAGCTGGATGGACGGTCAATCCCACGCACTTGGAATGCGAGTAATCTTCGCCGGTATTACCAATAGTGAGAGTACTTGGCCAATAGCTATAAAAAAAGATTTTTTTTAATTTCATGTTTCTATTCAGATTAATAGTTTTCTAAAGGACCTCAGCGGTCCCATGATCATAGATAACCCTGAGCCGGCGCGAGAAACCCCCATGGTGGTTCAAGTCCTATGGTATCGGCAGCCCCGAGTCAAACTCCCGGACCGGCACGAGAAACCACTATGGTAGTTTTCAAAAGGACCTTGGTGGTCCTGCGATCATAGGCACCCCTGGGTTGGCATGAGAAGTCCCCGTGGTGTTTCAAGTCCTATGGTCTCGGTGGCCCCGAGTCAAACTCTGGGCCGGTAAGAGAAACCCTCATGGTGGTTTTCAAAAGGATTTTGGCTATCCTGCAATCATAGATACCCCGGGCCAGCGCGAGAACTCCCGTGATGATTCAAGTCCTATGGTCTCGGTGGCTCCGAGTCAAACTTTTGGGCCGGTACGAGAAACCCACATCATAGTTTTCAAAATGACCTTGATGGTCCCGCGATTATAGACACCCCCGGGCCGGTGCGAGAAACCCCCATGGTGGTTCAATTCCTATGGTCTTGGTGGCCCCGAGTCAAACTCCCATGCTGGTGCGAGAAATCGTCGTGGTAGTTTTCAAAAGGACCTCGGCGGTCCCGCGATATAGACACCCTCAGGCTAGAGCGAGAAACCCCCATGGTGGTTCAAGTCCTATGGTCTCAGTGGCCCCGAGTCAAACTCTCAGGTTGGTGCGAGAAACCCCATGGTAGTTTTCAAAAGGACATCGGTGGTCTCGCGATCATAGACACCCCTGAGCTGGTGCGAGAAACCCCCATGGTGGTTCAAGTCCTATGGTCTCGGTGGCTCCGATTGAAACTTCCAGACCGGCATAAGAAATCCCCATGGTAGTTTTCAAAAGGACCTTGGCGGTCCTGCGATCATAGACACCCTCGGGCTAGCGTGAGAAACCCCCGTGGTTCAAGTCTTGTGGTCTCTGTGTCTCCGAGTCAAACTCCGAGCTGGCGCGAGAAATTCCTGTGGTAGTTTTCAAAAGAACCTCGGCGGTCCCGTAATCTTAGACATCCCCAGGCCAGTGTGACCCCTTGGTGGTTCAAGTCCTATGGTCTCGGCGGCCTCGAGTCAAACTCCCGGGCTGATGCGAGAAACCCCCATGGTAGTTTTCAAAAGGACCTCAGCAGTTCCATGATCATAGATACCCCGGGCGTAAAGGTTGTCAGAAGGATATGATACCCTTCAGGCCCATGACAAAGATGAACATGAGTGTCCAAAAAGCATCCCAGCAAAAACCTGAGAGGTGAATACGAACCTAAACGTTCCCATAAAGCCGACCTGTCAAATCACCAACTCTCTAAATACGACCATGATGATGAAGGTGTATCTTGTTGAATCCGAAGGCTAAAGCCAAGACATGGACACTCAAAAGACCGATGTGTTACAAAAAGAATATTGAAAGCATAAAAAGAAACCTAACACTGGGGTCACAACGAACCCAGCCGGTTTTCACAGGTTCACCAGCACAAAACCTAACATAAGCTAATCTTAGCTTGTCCGAGGTCAACTACCTTAACTAATTCAATCCCCCTGATTGAATTAGAAAACAAACAATTTAAATATATGTTTACAACAAATTAAAAGCTCCTCAAATGAGCAAATATGCAATATGAGTAAAATAAGATTAGAAAAGCCTGATTTGAAGCAATGTGAAGTTGAGCTTTTCTTCTTTTCCTCTTCTCTTCTGAATGAACTATCAAAGCTTGAACTCAGATTCTTGAACAAGGCTCGATGAAGAGAAGGTTAAAGATTTAGGGCTCTTGCTTTTCTTCTTCAAATCATTGGAAGTTCTTTGGATTTGATCTTGGAAGGCTTTTGAATTTCTCTTCTATCTCTTTTCAACAGTTGGGCTTGGTCACAGAGATTTCCTCTTTGAAATTTCTTGATTTCTCTCTTTTTCTTTTTTTTTTTCTTCTCTATATTTTTAAACGATCAGAACCCCTTTTTATAATCTTTATTAATCCATGATTTGGTAAAAATAGCCATTGGAATGTATTTGGATTAGTTCCTCACACAAAAAAAAGAGTTGTTGAAGAGTAGGTGAAAAAATATGACCGTTGGAGCTGATTCCGACAAATTTAAAAATCGACCATGATAGGTTGGAGTGGCTCCAACTTTTCAAGTGTCGGCTCTAAGTCGGGTTTCCAAAATAGTAATAAAAAGTTCATCGCGGAGTCGGCTCTGAGATTTCGTGGTATCGACACATCGCGAGCTGGAGTTGGCTCTAATTCTGAGGTGTCGGCTCTAGCAGAATTCCAAAAAAAACATAGTCTCTGTTCTTAGGTTAGAGTCGGCTCTAAATTTCTAGGTGTCGACTCTAAATTCTGAAACAGAAAATAGTTCTCTGTATCTCAGGTTAGAGTCGGCTCTAACTTTCCAGATGTCAACTCTAAACCATGCCAAAAGTGTTAAACTATTCCGATACCCTCTGGAGTTGGCTCTAATGACTGTGGGTGTCGGCTCTAACTTTGAACTTTGACATATTTTATTAAAAACTAATTCAAACTCTTTTGTATATAACATTTGAATATTTAACCTTTCTAAATTCCTAAAACACTTGTCAATTTCATTAGTATCATAAGAAATATACTCATGGCTTTTGTTAATCATCAAAATCAATAAGTGGGTCAACAATCTTTCCCTTTTTGATGATGACAAAAACATTGAGTATATGCATAATCAATTAATGCATAATTGTCAAAATATAAAATTCAAGGTTAAGCTTCCCCTTAATGAGGTAGCTCCCCCTATGTATGTGCATACTATAACTATTTAAATTTATCTAAATTGAATTCATATACATTCATTCTTTTTGTTCATTCATATTTTAATTTCATTTAACATTAATTTCATTTAACATAGCTCCATGCATATATAAGTACATACACTTTTTAATTGCTTCATGCATATACAAACACTCTTTCTCCTTCTTTTTTGTTATCAACAAAAAGGTAAAGAAGAGGGTGCATATAGCTTAAATCAACATCAAATGCAAGAATTGAGTAACTTAAAGTTCAAAATTCAAGTAACAAGATTGACTTTATATAGCATTCATTGAGTACAAAGTCATTACATCAAAATATTCATTAAGTCATTACAAAATACATTACTACATCATTCATCCTAGTTACAAACTAAAAACTAAAGAAAGCTTGAAATTGACTGGATTGGATAAGAGTTGAATTGGCTTGCTTGGAAATGGATCATTTCAATATTTCTTAAGTTCAGCTAAATATGTCCCATTCCACTTTCTTGAATCTTCATGAAATCATTTAGCATCTTCTCAACTAAAGCAGCTACAATTGTAACTTTCTCTTGAAGTTCTGCATTGCATTTAGAGTAGGTGTCTGAGTCACCTCCTATATCCTTGATTTTATCAAATATCAACTTTAGGTCAGTCTTCAAGGTATCTGAAGATGTGCTTAGTGAGGACTCAATCCCACTAACTTTTTCTTCCAATGAATAATAAAGTTGTCTTATCCCCAAGAGTTGGCTTTCAACTTCATTCTTCATCTTGATTTCATGATCTGATTCTGTCTCTCAAAAAATCCAGAAGATGCTCGAGCAAAGGTTGTGGGGGCTGGTGCTGGTGCTGCTAGGGGTGCTGAACTGCTGGGTCCTAGCGAAGAGTGCCTCACTAAGGGACCAGGGGCTGCAGTCTCAACCTCAGCTGCCCTATCATCCATATGCCCTTTTCTTTCCCAATGGCCATTAACTTTAAGAATCCCATACGGTGAAGAGTAGCACTATTGTAGTAGTCTGTATGCCTTAGATTCTTCGTAGGCTCATTATCCAAATGTTCACACCTTGACTTTGAAATGCCATAGTTAAAATCATTTCATAAGGTAATGTAGATCTTTTCTTGCTACCCACCTCGGCCATGTATCCAATCATCATACCAGCTAGGTTGATGGGTTGACCAGTCACAACACAGTCCATGACAACTATGTCTCTCTCGGATACGTATTCGAATCTTCCAGTTTTAGGGAATAGGATTCTACTGCATATATTGTGTAAAAGTCTCAGTTCCAAGGGTAATTGATTTGCCCTAACTTCCTCAAAATCTATCATATCTCTACCAAGAATCTTAGATAGAGCTTCACCTCTCTCACTGTGAGAGTTAGCAATCAAACCAACAACCGGAATTTCCAATAAATTTTCTAATATTTCCGAAGTCAAATAAATTCTTGTTCCTCTAACATAACTGATAATACCACCATCTTCTCTTGTTAAATTATGATAAAAATCCTTCACTAGAGCTGGGTAGGTAGGAACATCCAAAGAACATACCTTTTCCCAACCCATTTCCTTGAGTTGTCTTCCTAGGGTGAATCCTTCCGCTTTAAAGAAACCAAATCAACTTTCCTTCCCATTGTGATAACCTTTCTAGCTAGGAGATCTATCTGGGGAGAGGATGGACTAGGAATAGCACTTGGAGTTGAGGATGATGAGGTAGAAGACGAGCTAGGTGGCGGCTGTCTCGCCGAACGCCTCGCCGTTCTTCTTCCCATCGTCATTGTCACTCCAAAGGCTGATGCGCGGCGTTTGGGTGCCATTGAATGCTAGAAAGGATGAATTAGAGGGATTCTTAGATTTGGGAGGAGTGGAGAAGGTTTTGGAAAAGATTGGAGCCAATTTGAAATGAAGAGGTGTCGACTCTGCCCTAATAAAATCAAAATGGACCACAAGGTGTCGGCTCCCACAAAGCGAGGTGTCGACTCCAAGTCGCTAACACAGTCAGCATCCAAAATAGAGTCGGCTCCGCAAAGGCAGGTGTCGGCTCTAAAATCATAGACAGAGAGCTAACAGAATTAGAGTCGACTCCAACAACAGAGTGTCGGCTCCAAGACAGTTTCAGTGAAAAATAGAGTTTCAAAGAATCTGAAACTTGTCAAAATATCATCAAATTTTGGATAAATCTTTCTAGAATGTGGTGAATCAAGAGGTTCAAATATCTAGATAAATTTTTCTTAGAATCACAAAAATTTTCAAGAAAATGATTGAATTCTAGATAGTCATTCCTAGGAGTTTAAAATCATTCTGATGGATCACAAACTCCTAATTTCCTCTAAGATAACAAAATCTCTCTTCACTTAAGGGTTTTGTAAATATGTCAGCTAATTGTTCATCAGTACATACATAATCAAGACAAACATCATTATTAGCTACATGTTCTCTAATGAAATGATGTCTTATTTCTATGTGTTTAGTTCTTGAGTGTTGAATTGGATTTTTAGTTAATTTATTGCACTAGTGTTATCACATCTAATTGGAGTTTTATCAAGTGTTATACCATAATCTTCAAGTTGTCGCTTAATCCAAAGGATTTGAGCACAGCAACTTCCAGCTGCAACATATTCAGCTTCAGTAGTTGATAATGCAACGAATTTTGCTTTTTGCTAAACCAAGAGATTAAGTTACTACCTAAAAATTGGCATGCACCACTTGTACTTTTTCTATCTAATTTACAACCAGCAAAATCAGAATCAGAATATGCAATCAAATTTAATGTTGAGTCTCTAGAATACCATAATCCTACATTTTTAGTTCCATTTAAATATCTTAAGAATTCTTTTACAGCAATTAAGTGAGATTCTTTAGGTTCAGACTGATATCTAGCACATAAGCATACAACAAACATAATATCAGGTCTACTTGCTGTTAAGTAAAGTAGAGAACCGATCATACCTCTATAATAATTTTGATCAATTTCTTACCATCTTCATCTTTATCGAGTTTGCATGAAGGACTCATAGGAGTTCCAAGGGGTTTAATTGATTTCATACCAAACTTCTTAAGAATTTCTTTGTGTACTTTGTTTGGTTGATGAAAATTCCCTCTTTCTTGTTTGATTTGAAGTCCAAGGAAGAAGTTAAGTTCTCCCATCATGCTCATCTCAAATTCACCCTGCATTAACTTTGCAAATTCTTGACAAAGAAGATTGTTAGTAGCACCGAATACAATGTCATCTACATAGATTTGTACTACCAATAAATCTTTATCTTTTCTTTTCAAAAATAAGGTTTTATCAACATTTCCTCTAGAAAATTATTTTCAATTAAAAATTTACTTAAGTCTATCATACCAAGCTCTAGGTGCTTGTTTTAAACCATAAAGTGCTTTGTGTAGTTTAAAAATATGATTTGAAAATTCATGATCTTCAAAACCAGGTGGTTGTTCAACAAAAACTTTCTCATTTATAAACCATTTAAAAATGCACTTTTCACATCCATTTGAAATAAGTTAATGTTCATATGACATGCAAATGCAAGTAATAATCTAATGCCTCTAATCTAGCAACAGGTGCAAAAGTTTCATCAAAATCAATTCCTTCCTCTTGATTATATCCTTTTGCAACTAATCTAGCTTTATTTCTAATTACAATGCCATTTTCATCTAGTTTATTTCTAAATACCCATTTAGATCCTATAATAGGATGACCTTTGGGTCTATCAACTAGGGTCCATACTTTATTCCTAGTAAATTGATTTAATTCCTCTTGCATAGCTAACATCCAATTACTATCTTTTTCAGCTTCCTTAATAGTTTTAGGTTCTATATGAGATACAAATGCAAGATGATTATTGATATTTCTCATTGATGATCTAGTTCTTACACCTTGAGATGGATCACCTATAATTAATTCCTTTAGGATGACTATAAGCATATCTCCAATCTCTAGGTAGATCTACATCATTATGAATAGTATAAATACCATCATCCTTAGTGATCATCATCCTTAGCTTCTGGTTCATGATCTGAAGATACTTCTATATTAATTTTTCAATATCTCTTTCAAGCAAATTTGTATCTTCCTCATCATCAATCTTTTCAGAACTTGATGCTAAAGATTCATCAAATACTAATGAATTGACTCTTCTACAATTAAATACTTCTTATTAAATACTCTATAAGCTTTGCTAGAAGTGGAATATCCTAAGAAGATACCTTCATCAGATTTTGCATCAAACTTTTTAAGATTGCCTTTACCATTATTATGAATGAAACATCGACAACCAAATGCATGAAAGTAACTAATGTTGGGTTTCCTATTATGCCATAATTCATAGGGAGTTTTCTTAAAGATTGGTCTAATTAAGGCTCTATTTAGGATGTAACATGCTGTGTTTATAGCTTCCGCCCAGAAATACTTTGGGAGTTGGCTTTCACATAGCATGGTACGGGCCATGTCTTCTAGAGTTCTATTTTTTTTTCTACAACTCCATTTTGTTGAGGTGTTCTAGGTGCTGAAAAGTTATGATGAATGCCATTTTCAATGCAAAATTTTTAAATAAATGATTTTCAAATTCAGTTCCATGATCACTTCTAAGAGACACTATGGTAGTTTTTTCTCATTTGTGACTTTCTTGAAGAATTTCAGAAATAGAGAAAGTCTCATCTTTGTGAGCTAAAAATAATACCCAAGTGAATCTAGAGTAATCATCTACTATCACAAGACCATATTTCTTTCCTCCTAGACTAGTGGTTCTAGTAGGTCCAAAAAGGTCCATGTAGTAGCTCGAGTGGCCTAGAAGTGAAACAATATTTTTAGATTTGAAAGAATTCTAGTTTGTTTTCCAAATTGACATGCATCACAAATTCTATTATTTTCAAAATCTAATTTTGGAAGTCCTTTAACTAAATCCATTCTAAGCAATTTTGAAATTAAGTGTGTGCTTGCATGACCTAATCTACGATGCCATAGCCATCCAATCTCATTTACCTTAGCATTATCAGCAATTAGGCAATGATTACTAGTAGAAAATTATCCAAATCAATTAAGTATACATTGCCATTTCTATTTCCAATAAATATAATGCTATTGTCAATGGGATTTGATACAGTGCAAATAGAAGCTTCAAATGAAACTTTGAAACCTTTATCACAAAGTTGGCTAATACTAATTAAATTATGCTTTAACCATCTACATATAAACATTTTCAATAAAAGTGGATGGAGTGATTTGAATTTTACCAAAGCCCATGATTTGGCCTTTGCCATTATCTCCAAAAGTTACAACTCCTCTCTTTTAGCTTCAAGGGTGATGAATTGCTCCTTGTCACCCGTCATGTGTCTTGAGCAGCCGCTATCAAGATACCATTTTCTTTTTGATCCTTTGGCGCAAGACACTCCTGCAAGGTCATCATATCTTTTGTTTAGGTACCCAAGCCTTCTTGGGTCCTTCATGGTTAGTAGCAATAAACATTGTTCCTTTTGAACCCATATTTTCTTACCTTCATGATTTAAATTCTTATGAGACATTTAATATTACATTCATAAGATTTATGTCCCTTTTTGCTACAATGATAACAAAAAATATCATTTTTGATTGGTTTCTTTATGAAGAAATTGTTGACACATTTTTGTTTCATATGTGGTCTATATCCTAAACCAGCTTTGTTAGCTCTTTGATTGTTCAAAAGTAGATTAAGTTTTCTGAGCTATTTATAAATTTATCAACAATATTTTTATATTTTTAATTTCTTTCTTTAAATTAAGATTTTCAGTAGAAATTGATTCTTTTTCCTTTAGTGTGTCTTCCTTTTCAGATGTTAAGTTTTTAATTTTAAGAACTAGTTTATTTTTCTTTTTGAGAAGATCTAAGTATTCAGTTTTTAAAGTTTATTTTTAGTTCTCAAAATCTTGAAATCACTAACTAATTCATTAAAAGCATCATATAATTCATCAAAAGTGAAATCATCATTGGGGTTTCAAAATTTACCTCATTTTCATCATTTGCCATGAAGCATATGTTGGCAACTTCTTTTTGATCCTCTTCAAATGAAGATTCCTCACTATCGCTCCAAGTTGCAACATAATCTTTCTTCTTCTTTTTGTATCCCTTCTTTAGTTGAGGACATTCTGATCTAAAATGTCCTGTTTCTTGCATTCATAACATATCAAGGGATCCTTTTCTTTTCATTTTCATTATCTTTTCTTTTTCTCCTTTCATTTTAATACCAGGTTTTCTCTTGTGGAAGGGTTTCCTTCTTTGTATAATTTTTTTGAATTTCTTTGCAAGGAGAGCTGTCTCATCATCTTCTTCATCTTCTTCATGCTGCTCTTTTCATTTTCTGCAGCTTTGAGTGCAATTGTCCTTTTCTTTTTCACATCTTCTTCTTGATGTTGCTTTCATAAGCTCATGGGTCATAAGGGATCCAAGTAGCTCCTTCAAAGGTAGAATATTCAAATCTTTGGCTTCTTGGATGGCTGTCACTTTGGCTTCCCATGTTCTTGGAAGAGACCTAAGAATTTTTTGCATTAATTCAGAGTTAGTATAAGTTTTACCAAGACTTTTTAATTCATTTACTATATCAGTAAATCTAGTATACATGCATGTAATTGATTCATTTTGATCCTTGCTGAATAGTTCATATTTGTGCACCAAAATGTTAATTTTTGATTTTTTAACTTGGTTGGTACCCTCATGAGTAACTTCCAACCTATCCCATATTTCTTTGGCTGAGATGTAAGTGGATATTCTATTGAATTCATTTGCATCCAAAGAATAGTATAGGACATTCATGGCCTTGGCATTAAGCTGAGCCATTTTCCTATCATTTTCATTCCAATCCCTTTCGGGCTTAGGAACAATAGATCCGTCTATTAAGTGTGTGGGAGTGCTAGGACCATTGATAATGACACTCCATAATTCATAGTCCAAAGCTTGAATAAAAATCCTCATTCTTGTTTTCCAATATGAATAGTTTGTGCCACTAAATAAAAGTGGACAGTTTGTGGATTGACCTTCAGAAAAAGAAGAGCCAGCTTGAGCTGCCATTTGGATCTTTAGCTCTTGATTGTTAGATCAAACCGAAATGAGCACTAGCTCTGATACCAATTGTTGGCCAGATGGCAACCCAAGAGGGGGGTGAATTGGGTCTTTAAAAAATTTAAACTTAAAACAATTTCTCTTGATAAATGTGCACAAGTGAAGTGATGCAATAAATGCTAAGCACAATGCAGAGATAAGAGAGAGAGAGAAAGATAAGCACGACAAACACACAAGGTTTATAGTGGTTCGGTGTTAGCTACACCTACATCCACTCCCAAGCAACTCTTGGGTCCATACTATAATCACCCTGATTATAGCTGAGTTGTTTTGCAAGGTCACAACTCGAACTTATTATTTTACACCGGGGTCACAACGAACCCAGCCGATTTTCATAGGTTCACTAGCAAAAACCTAACACAAGCTAATCTTAGCTTGCCCGAGGTCAACTACCTCAACTAATTGAATCCCCCTGATTGAATTAGAAAACAAACAATTCAAATATATGTTTACACAAATTAAAAGCTCCTCAAATGAGTAAATATGCAATATGAGTAAAATAAGACTAGAAAAGCCTGATTTGAAGCAATATGAAGTTGAGCTTTTCTTCTTTTCCTCTTCTCTTCTGAATGAACTATCAAAGCTTGAACTCAGATTCTTGAACAAGGCTCGGTGAAGAGAAGGTTAAAGATTTAGGGCTCTTGCTTTTCTTCTTCAAATCGTTGGAAATCCTTTGGATTTGATCTTGGAAGGCTTTTGGATTTATCTTCTATCTCTTTTCAACAGTTGGGCTTGGTCATAGAGATTTCCTCTTTGAAATTTCTTGATTTCTCTCTTTTTCTTTTTTGTTTTTCTTCTCTATATTTTTGAACAGTCGGAACACCTTTTTATAATCTTCCTTAATCCATGATTTGGTGAAAAATAGCCGTTGAAATGTACTTGGATTAGTTCCTCACGCAAAGAAATAGAGTCATTGAAGAGTAGGTGGAAAAATCACTACAAGAAAAAGGGTCATTTGCAAGGGATTTTGCGAGGAAAAAAGGAAAAAATCTATTGAAAATTTATATTTCTAACGAATTTCTGACGGATAAATGGTCGTCGGAAAAACCCTCCCCGAAAATTTTTTTCGAGGAATTTTTCCGAGGGAATTTATTTCCGAGAGATTTTTCGACGGAATTTATCCCTTGGAAATTTTCGATGGATTTTCCGAGGAAAATTTTTTGAGGGATTTTCTAAGGGATTTTCTGAGGGATTTTTCAGGATTTTCTGAGGAAAAATTTTGAGGGATTTTTCGAGGGAAATTTTTCGAGGGATTTGCCGAGGGAACTTTTCCGAGGGATTTACTGAGGAAAAAATTTCGAGGGATTTTTGAGGAATAATTTTCAAGGAAAATTTACTGCGGGATTTTTTAAGGAATGTTTCGAGGCCAATTTACCGAGGGATTTTCCGAGAGTTATTTACCGAGGAAACATTTCGAGGGACTTTTCGAGGGAAATTTCCGAGGGATTTTCCGAGGGAACATTTTTGAGGGATTTTCCAAGGGATTTTGCGAGGGATTTTTCAAGGGATATTTTAAAATTTTTAAATAGCTTTTCTTTATTTTCGAGAAAATTATCCCTTGCTAAATAAATATTCGAAGGAAAAATCCCTCGCAAAATGAATTTTTTAAAATATACCTGGTTATATATATACAAATTATCCATAAGTTTTATCATATCCAAGGGTTCATAACAAACTCATAACAAGCTCAAAAAGTTTATAGCATGTTTATCATTATATCCAAGTTCATAACAAACAGTTCAACAAAGTTGTACAAGTGTATCATATCCAAAGTTTTATAACAAAAAAAAGTATCACAAACAAGTATCATTCCAATTATAGAAAAAAAAATTATAAATCCTCCTCGTGATCATCATCATCATCATCGGCATTATCACAATCACCATCATTTGCAGAGGTAGCAGCTGGAGATGGTGCTGAAACTGTAATGGATTAACCTGCATCTTTTCCATCATAAGATGCATAAACTTCTCGGTATGGGAAATCCGGGCAAATAGCTCATTGTTTTGAGATGCTAACTCCTCATTTTGGGCAGCTAACTTCTTATTTCGGGCTGATACAGTCTCAAACATATTATAAATCCTCTCTTGCTCCTGAATCCACTTAGAAACTTGTGAGGATGTGCAGCTAGAAGATGAGGAGCATGTCAGCAAACTAGCCTTGGATCCAAGTCCATAAATTCATCCCTTATTTACTCCAACTGTCTCTTTCCATACATGCATCATAGAGGGCTGAGGCTGCTGCTGTGATGATTCCGCACCATCCTCTCCAGTTGAGCTTTGACTTGATTCCACCTCTTTCCACTTCTGTATAAAATTAGTCTGTAAAAGATATTAGATACAATTAGTTAAACATACAAATAGTATAAATATATGAATTAAAGTAGAGTTTTTTAAATACTTACATGTGATGTCTCTGCCTTTTTATTTACCCACTGATTGCCATCCTTTTTCTTTTGATGGGTGTATCTGAAGTGCTCATCTAATGTAGGTGCTCGATTCATTTCTGTGTCTGAATTTCATAATATAAACAGCATTATCATTTTTTAAAAAAAATATGAAATAAGAACAGCATATATGTAAAGAAAATGATATATGTATCAAAAATAAGGATAAATACAAATATATATGGCTTGACTTATGAACATCTGAATTATGAAATAAAAAAATTTCAAGTGCCTTTTTCTTTCTTTTGAATGATCGATAGCATGTTAAGAATCTCGATACACATATGTATAGCGATATACATATGTATTGTTATACTTAAATCATTTAATTATAAAATTAAGTAATTTATTAAAATAAAGCATTAGAAAAAACAAAACAAACACTACTCAACCTACAAAGAAAACAAAAAACATCTAAATCTTTGTTAACATTATAGCCAGATTCATACCTTTGTGTGAAACCTGTTGCTAAAAAATTGACAGGCCATAAAACCTTAAGAACACTATATTTAGGAACACAGCTTACCCTAGCCTATGGCCTTATCTCTCTAGTATCTCTCTCTTTGCTGGCAGTTAAACAGCTGCTGAGATTTTAGCCTATGGCCTGTATCTTACTGATGTTCCATTCATTGTAAGGTTCTAGTTCTAATGATTTAAAGAAGGGATAAGGCATGAAGCAACAACTGGTCCATTATATTATATTTCAAACTTTGGAGATTTTAGCACATTTTTATTTAGGATGATCATGTTGTCGGTCCATCAGCAAATATAATGTTTGAGACCACCTTCATTGGTGACAGATCCATAGGGACATCCATGTTAACCATAATCGCAACTGGGCCTTTTAGATCCTGATGGTGTGTTTGCCAGGACCAACGGGCACTCACAACATCAACCTTTAGACTTTAGAAAACCTTCCAGACTTGCAGATGAGACCACACGAAATAGCATACGGCTCTAACGGAAATCATCCAATTGACAACTGGGAATAGAAAGATCATCCAGAACTTGAACTAGACACTAATAGGCATGAAAAACTGGATGACAGGATATCTGTTCAAGGGCTAAAAATAAACAGGAAGTGATCCAAACCTATCTATTTTCATTTTTGAAATTTGCTAGATATGAAAAATATATGTACATCAATGTCACATATGACAGCATCCAACAAAGACAACAGAAAATAATGTTCAGATGAATGCCTAGTAAATAAGCAGAATAAGTATATCTTGCGACGTGCAGGAGTTACATTAGAAAACATTTCATGAGGTTTCAATAAGTAGAGAGACTCAAGGCCAAACTGACTGAATATTGAAAGAGTTGGTTGGCGCCTTATTTCATACTCTTCCCTACCATTATTTCGATTAGCTCCAATGCCCATAGCATGAATGTGAGGCTCAAAATAATACGAACAGAAGTAAAAAGTCTCTTGTGCCTCATATATGGAGCCTTCAACGCGAGCTTTATTTTTGACCATTTTTTTAACTTATTAAGGAACCTAATAACATAGCATTGTATGTTAGCACATGTGATATATGAGAGATTATGTGGATAAAGATTTGAAACAAATATAGAAATATTATTCTTTACCTCTCAAAGGGATACATCCATCTGTATTGAATGGGTCCAACTACTCGTGCTTCATATGGTAGGTGAATAGGTAAATGTTCCATTGAGTCAAAGAAACTAGGTGGAAATATACGTTCCAACTTACATAAGATGATAGGGATATTGTGTTCCATTTGTACCAAATCCTTCACCCGCAGGACAGTTGAGCATAAGTCTCTAAAGAATATACTCAACTTAGTAAGAGGCTTCCATATTGGTTCTGGTAATGCAATAAATGCAATAGGCAACAAATGTTCCATAAATACATGACAATCATGACTCTTCATACCACATAACTTGCCTTCATTCATATCTACACATCTACCTAGATTTGAAGCATATCCATGGGGCATTTTCAACCCTCTTATCCATTCACAAATAACTCTTTTTTGGTCTAGTGTAAAGCTAAAATTTGCTTTTGGTTTCACCACCTTTCTATTTGGTAACTCTTAGAGTTCCAAATCTCGCTGCCTACAATACTCTTTCAAATCCATTCTTGCTTTAACATTATCCTTTGTTTTCTTTTTTACATCCATAACAGTGTTGAAAATATTATCAAACACATTTTTTCTATATGTATGACATCTAAATTGTATCGGATTAAATTCGTCTTCCAATATGGTAATTCCCAAAATATGCTATGTTTTGTCCAATTATGACTTTCTCCATATCCACTAAATTACAAGGACATGTTTCAGTTATTTTGGGATATCCACAAACTTTTTTCCATACTTGGTCACCTGTTAATCTGAGAGGAGGCTCCGATCTATCAATTTTATTTTTTCGGAAGGCATTCTTATTTCTTCTAAACACATGATCAAAAGGCAAGAACTGATGATGACAATTAAACCATGTATTTTTACTCCCATGCTCCAAGCGAAAAGCCTTTGTTCTCTCCATACAATATGGACATGCTAATTTTCCAGCTGTACTCCACCCTGATAGCATGTCATATGTTGAAAAATCATTCATTGTCCACATTAAAGCAGCCCTTAATAGAAAATTTTCTTTCTTGAAATGTCATAAGTAACTACACCCTTATTCCACATAACTTTTAATTCATCTATCAATGGTTGCAAATATACATCTATCATAATCTTCGGATTATGCGGTCCAAGAATGAGCAAGGTTAAAAACATATATGGAACGGTCATACACATATCAGGAGGCAGATTGTATGGCGTAACAATTACTGGCCAACAGGAGTATGGTGTAGCAGAGAGACTGTATGGAGTAAAGCCATCAGCACATAACCCAAGTCTAACATTTCTTGGCTCTAATGCAAACTCAGGATATGTACGATCAAAATGTTTCATGCTTCTCCATCTGATGGATGGCACAAAACATCCTTTTCTCGTCTATTCTCATAATGCCATCTCATGTGCCTATTCGACCTGTTCGAGGCATAAAGCCTCTTAAGTTTAGGGATAAGTGGCAAATAATGCATCCTCTTATAAGATACTTGATTGTGATTCCCACTTCCCATCCTACCTGGTTTGTATCGAGGATGACCACAGAACTTGCGATCAGTTAAAGACTCATCATCCTTGTAATACAACATACATCCATTGAAGCAACAATCTATTTTTTTAGCAGATAGGCCAAGCTTCGAAACTAAACTCTTTGTCTTGTAGAAGTTAGGAGGTATTAAGTTGCCTGGAGGACATTTCTTTCATAAGCCCCACAAATTGATTAAAACAATGTTGAGATATATTGTTATCAGACTTGATACTCATCATTCTAACCGCAACTAATAACTCTGAGTGATTAGTACAACCTGACCAGAGCGGCCGCTGTGTTGCATGTAACATCTCGTAAAACTTTTCAGCCTCTCTATTTGGAGGCTCCTCCACATAATTTGGAGCATCCCTATTCTGATAAGCATCCACATTGCTATTATAAACATCTCCAAAATTCGGACCAGCAGCATCAAAAATCATGGCTTCATATCTATCGGTAGGCTCATTATTATTCAATTGACCACAACTAGAAGCACACTAAATTGAGTAGTATTTGAACCAGCAAATTGCATTTGATCAACACCATAATTCACAATTGGTTCAATTTCTCCATGTTCTGTCCAATACCAGTAGTCAGGTTTGAAACCTTTTTGTAAAGATGTACCTTCACTTCCTCTACGGTCAAGTACTTTGTGTTTTTGCACTTGAAACAAGGACACCTAATTTTCTTCTCACTCAAAAATATTGGTTGTTGGCATGCAAAGTGAATAAACCATTCCAACCCTATTAGAAACTCATCTGTGTAACCCTTTCGGTCTGGTAAAAGTCTATTATACATCCAACCATGATAATGATGAATGTCCATAATAATGAAGTTTTAAAGTATTTTCTTGATAACCAGCCTAATACCATAAACAATTGATGCATGTTAATTTTGAGTTTGTATGAGTGCATAAGGAAAAATAATGGAGAAAATTCTTTAAAAAAATCCATGTAGTTAGATAAATTAGCCTAATTGATCATAACCAACAATCTTTGCTTTGCCCAAAAAGGTTGTAGTTAGATAAACTAGCATGAATGTGTGAACATGCATATACTATATGTTCTACACTAGACTGATGTATTTTTGGATAAAGAGATGGTGGCTTGCAAAATTTGAAAATTGTATATGTTTAGGCGAATGTATGTTGAATCATGTTGAACCTTATCGATATATGAACATGTTATGCCGATTGGCATATATCTTATTCTACTCTGAACATGGGCGAACTTGCCCACACACAGTGTGTAGGGCCATTAATAATGGAGCAAAGTCAACGCATTTCAACCATGTTGACAAACTCTACCACCCGGACCCACACACACATGAATGCATATGCTCCATATATTCCATATGCTATTAATATTTACAGGTAGTAGTGCAATTAAGCAACAATTTATTGTGGCAGGCATGTATAGAGTCCACCAGTCTCTTGTCAAAATCTATTGGTGGCTGGATGAGAGACTCCTCGTTAAGTATATCTTTATTTGGTTGGGCTTGTCATTTTTAAGGCTACCTCACACATTGTCCAGTTTAAAATTGCCTTACAAACTCATCAACCAACTCTAAAAAATTAAAGAATATAATAATAATAATAATAATAATAATAATAATAATACAAATTTAAAACAAAAACTCAATAGCTCATATTGAAAATTCTTTGTAGAAGCCTCGTTCACCCTACGTACATTGCCTTTTTGAAACCACCAATTAACTTATATGACTTTATATGGAGCTATGTGGTTTTGTTTTGGAATTCCTAATTAAATGCTAATAACATCACTTAAGAACCAATTTTGTATTACTATATGTTCTACACTAATTAAATGCTAATAACATCACTTAAAGCTAATTTTGTATTACTTATGTGACTTTATGGAGCTCCGTTCCATTTTGGAATTCCTAATTAAATGCTAATAACATCACTTAAGAAGCAATTTTTAATACAAATATATAGTTTTCTCAACTAATTGAGAGATCTTTTTACAAGCACCACCACTTGCATCTGAATTTTCTCATTGGCACTGCCGTTTGTGATCGCATGTTGATCGCATGTTGCATTAGATAAGATAAATTGATTCTAAGACTCTGAGATCTGATGGCAAGAACTTCAGTTCTCCACTTGAATGATGAATCAACACGTTAAGAATTTTTCTAAATATTATAAGCTTATAACCACAAATATTTCATCTGTTACAATTATTTACATATGTGTACCATAAAGAACTGACTAACTAACGTGATCATCAACAAAAGTAATCATATATGCGTCAATTTAGATTTGATTTCTAATAACAAAAGAACGAAGATGAATGACTGCAAAGGGGAAAAATGAAATTGAAAGAAGAATAGGGAGCATAGTGGTTCCTCAATAAATGACAAAAACCAACTTGCTCTATTCCTCTTTGGAGAAGAGTGGTTCCGAAATAAAAACAAGGCTCTAAAATCGCAATAAAAAAAGGCTTTAAAATCCCTTGAATCTCATCATTATACTTATGCTATACAGATCATGGTCAAGGAAAGAATGTAAATCCCTTCCCTTATCAAAACTGTAAATCCCCCCTCCCCCCCATGGCCCATGCCGGAACCCTCGCCGGAAACATCCTCAAGAATAAAAGAACACGACACCTCAAGAAGGGATTAAGAGGGTTCAGAATAAATTTTTACCTTGTTTGCTCGTCCCTAGGGTTTGAATCGCTCCCTTGTTTGCTCGTCCCTAGGTTTGAGTTGCTTGGATGGAGAAGAGGGAAGCTCGACGGTTAGCCTCGGATGGAGAAGAGGGAGGAAGGTCTCACGGCTCGGACGGAGAAGAGGGAGGAAGGTCGACAGACGAAGAAGAGGGGGAGGAAGGTCGACGGTCACAGCTTGGATGGAGAAGAGAGAGAATGCCAAATTAATGCGCTGTTAGGAAATGTGTCCTACAACCAATCGTCTAGCTTGTAGACGGTTATGAGTTGATGTATATGTACATAATTTATTCAATAAATAAAAGTCAATTTTGACAGTACAACATATAGTTTACATCTTTCAGTGGAATTCTAATATGTTGTAGTCCTTAGAGTTACATGTATTTGATAATGGAGGAATTGTTGAGTAACTCTTAAATCTGTTCGCGGCCAAATGATACGTTGTTACCTACGACGATGACGTAATCAAGTGTAGGTTGTTGTGTGCCATATGGGTTGGTTTGTTCTCTTAAACCAAAGAGTGTATAACACTGGTATGACATGCGGGTGAGTGTAGGAGTACATTCACTGAACAGTGACTCACCTTTGCTGAGTGCTAACTGCCTGGAGCAACTCAAAGAAAGGCAATGGGTATAAGTGTCCCTTTGACATGAGATATCATGTTGACTTGATAAGCAACTCACTATACTTAGGCACTGGACCACCCGGATTTCTAATCCGGTGACAGAAGGTTGCTGGGTGTAGTCAAGTACTTATTGGGTCAGTGATGAGTCAAGATGGGATTGTCCACTCTAAGTGTTAAAGAGAGTGCTCGAACTATGTTTCAATTTAGCAAAACCTTGGCCAAGGTAATCTTTGTGAGGTGTCACAAGATTCATTGCATTGAAACATACTATAGTGATTTACTCGGAGTTGGCAGTTAACTCCGTATTCGCCCTGAGTTCTAGGATAAGGGGATGATTAGCAGCAACCATAGCATGGGTTCCTAAATGTTGCCTTGTGCAAATTCGATCTATCCGGACGTCGAAACCATGGCTAGATGGTCACATCAATTAGTATAGGAAGCGTTCCTATACTACCGGCTTAGGTTCGAACCTATGGAGTCACGCACCTAGTCGGATGACTTGTACGCAGGCATGATCACTGATTTGAGTGGGACTCAATCAGATGGGTCATACGGGGTTTGTTCTGGCTATGTCTAGCTAGCACTAGGCATTAGCGGTAGCACTACTTCGAGGGTGATTTGAGTTAGTTAGTAACTCAAATAGAATTTTGGGACATGATATGAATCTAGTATAAAGTTAATTTGAACCATGAACCAATGGTTGGTCTGACAACAGAGTGGCTTGGATCCGGGTTCGAAGTGGTTCGATCTGGATTTTCAATAGAGCCTCTGAAAGTTTATTTATGAATTTTGAATTCTAAATCACTTCGGATTGGAGCTCGGATAGGCCCAATGCAAACTATGGTTCAAGAACTACGAGTAGCTTCTTTCGGATTTGAATTTGGACTTCAAATGAAATTGATTGGATCAATTCTATGTTTTTTTTTAAAAAATTAATTAAAGTATCTGCGGCGCATGTTAGTAGGGGGCTAACGTGCGCGCCCTATGTTTGATCGTGACACGTGCATGCGTGTGCGTGTGTCAAGTTGTGTGCGACGGTGAGTTTTTGCTTCTGATCTCTGCTCATATCTTCTCTGTTTGAACTCCGATTTTGAATCGGTCAGGTGCATTGGAAAGCTCTCGATGAGCTCTTCAAGCCTACATAAAAATCAAATTCCAAAATTAGTTTTTGAAGTGGTTTTACGAAAGGATAAGATCTCTATCTTATCTGATCGGATCCTTTGCGAAAGGATTACGGTGAAAAAAGATTTTTAGGAGAATACGATCGTAAACGTTACGGTGTGTATAAAATACGAAGCAGAAAGGTGAACAGCGATGAGAAGAAAATTGGCGGAGATTTTTCTGTGAAAGCTGATCGTCTACAATCACAGAAAGTCAGAAAGAAGTCCAATGAAGAAAAGATTGTCTCTTCTTAGGTAGAAGAGTTCTCCTTTCATTGTTCTAGGATTCCTCCTCCTGTCTATATACATCAGGCGTGCGTGTGATATAGAGGAGCAGCGCGTGCGGCTCTTGCATGGCACGAGTAAGAACTTCTCCCTGCAAATCAGATATGCTACGTTCGTCATCTACAGCTTCCGCATCGAGAGGTATTATTTTAAACTTATTTTTACATACTATTAAATTTTAGATTTGCTAATATGCTTTAATTTATATTCAATGTGAATATTACAATTGAATTACATGCTTTCCATCTTGAGATCCTGTGCATAGGAAAAGCAAGTTTTTCCTACAAATGGTATCAGAGCCTTGGTTAAGGCTTAGGAATGCATGTATAAGCATAGTAGATCTGATATTATTATGCATAAATAATCTAATGTAGATCTAAAGTAGATCTTATTATGATTAGTTTAGATCTATAGTAGATTTTAAAGTTTTGCATGATGAGAGCATGTTAAAGTTATTTAATGATGATTAAATATATGTTTTAGAAGTAGATCTAATGTAGATCTTGCATACTGTGTTCTATTATATCTTGGATTAGGTATATTCACCAGGCCGTCAGGTCATAGGAAGGTTTTATAGCCTCTGTTTCTCATTTAAGAAAGGTTTCCTATGATGTGTAGGGGTGCCACTGTGAAAGAACCCATGAACGGATGTACAGAACAGAAGAAAGAAAGATTAAAATATATTTTAATCGAATTAATTTATTTCTATGATAATTTTGATTAGATCCAAAATTAATTAAAGATGATATGTTAATAAGATTAACATTAAGCCATCTTAATTGATGAAATCTTAATTATAAATGACAGTAAAATTATTTTACGTAAAGTCAGATCACAGAAAAAGGAAGAAAGTAAAAATGTTTTACGAGAAAATTTTGAAAATGTTTCAAAATCAGAACTTAAAATTGAAATTGGTTCAAATTTGAAAAGGGGTTAACTTAAGATCTAGAATTATGAATTAAAGACCTTAAGACATGATAATAAATCATGGGCTAATTGGGTTAGCATGAATCAGGTTCTCTAATTGGGTTAGACCTAAGGTTAGATGAATTGGACTAAATTAGAAAATTGAATCTAATCAAATGTTGAGTTACGTATTTTTTTTAGATCCATCTAATTAGATTAGATTGATCAGTCCATACATCTAAATGGACTTGATTTAGGGCTCAGTGGACACCTAAGTCTTTAGGCAAATTTAATTGGGTCTGGTCAACCACTTAGTGTCTAGAAAGGTTCTGATCAAGGTCACGGCTACCTCTAACTTGGCTAGTTGATTATGTGTCTAGGCAAGATGGTTAATGGCACAACTCGGCCTTTTGACCAAGCCAGCCTAGCTAAGTGGTCCCAACACTTAATTATACTAGCCTATTGACTTAAGCTAACCCATGCTTCCTAAGGAAAATCAGTTTGACTGATTTAGGTACCCATGGACCAAATTAATGAACCCAACTAAATGGTTTAGTGGGAGAATACTTAAATTGGTCCATGTCATTCATGTGTCACAAATTAATCAAACCCTCTAAAATTATTAGGTCCCTAAAGTGACTAAATTATGGGGATAATTAGGTCATAGCCTCCCATTAAGAGATTGATAATGAGTCCAATGGCTAAGATGATTATTGGAGGCCCAAAGGCTGGTACTCATCTGGTTTTTAGAATTATTATTCATATTATGATGGTTCAATGCAACTCTCTCAACGATGGTCAGGTGAGCCGCCAAAGTCGGGCTTGACCAATTCCTTGGTTAGAAGCTTGAACATGTCATGTTAATGGTTGGACCTAACCAGGACACCCAATAAGAGGCCCAAAGGCCGATTGGCGTGCAACCTAGGGCAAAATAAATTACTAGAAATTGTTTGGGGAAATAATTGGTTATGAACCTACCTTTAGATACATATGGGTGGGCCGGCCAAAGTCGAGCTCATATGTAGTCTACTGGGTTCTAGTACCCACTAAGAAATTAGGAGTAATTTCTCGGGTTGGAGGTAGGGGCTACCAACCTGAATAAAATAGTGGGAGGGCCTTAGACTATAAGTCCAAGTCTATAGGTTTAAATAAATCATGTACACTAATAAGTTTTTGGTTTTCCTTTCAGAAATGTCTACAAATCTGTCGCTCCGGTCACTGTTGGACAGTGAATAACTGACAGGTCCAAACTTCGATAGCTGGTATCGAAGGCTTAGGATAGTCCTAGAGCATGAGAGGATCTTTTATGTGTTAATGGATCCTGCACCTGAGCAGTCAGCCCCTAATGTGCGGGGTGTGGTCAGGGACACTTATCTGAAGTGGACCAATGACCGCACCACAGTGCGCTGCATAATGTTGGCTTCTATGAATGATGGGTTCAGTAGGAAATTTGAGGAGGCCCAACCAGAACAAATACTCTAAATGTTGAAGGAATCTTTTGGGATGCCAGACAACATTGAAAGGTACAGAATGTCTAGTGCCATCTTCAACGCGCGTATGCATGATGGGACTTCTCTCACCGATCATGTTCTGTACATGATCGAGACGATAGAACGTCTAGGCAAACTTGGATTTCCTTTGCATGAGCAACTTGGGAAGGATGCCATACTGAACTCCCTGCCTAGCTTCTATCTGGACTTTCTCAGTCATTATAGAATGACGAAGCCTGAATAAACTATCATGGTTTGCTGGGTCTAATGTAGACTTTTGAGAAAGATCACCAGCTTCAAAAGAAGTCAGTGAACTTGGTGGGAGGTTCGGGGGTAGGTCATCATCACCTTAAGAAAGGGATGAAGAAGAAAAATAAAAGAAAGAATGTGCAACATACTGGGCCTAGTCAGACCAAGAAGAAGAGGGCTAACAAAAGTCAGGCAGAGTGCTTCTACTGCAAGAAGCTGGGTCACTGAAAAAGGAAATGTCCCCAGTACATAGCAACCCTGGATCCAAACAGGCCTAAGAAGAAAAACCAGCAAGGAGTTGCTGGACAAGGTATTTATATGATAACACCTTGTAATTTTTCTATCTGTGATACTACTAATTGGGTATTAGATACCGGGAGTCCAATTCATATTTGCAATTCTTTGCAGGGGCTTCGAATTAGTAGAAGATTCAAAGAAGGTGAAAGATTCCTAAACATGGGTGATGAAAGCCGAGTTCCAGTACTGGCGTTGGGAGTCGTGGAGCTTTATTTTGAATTTAATAAAATATTTCTTAGTGAATGTCACTATTGTCCTGCATTTTTATTAAATATCATTTCTGTAGGCCAGTTGGCTATTGAAGGATATGATTTTTCAATAAAGAAAGATATTTTAAATATCATTGTGAATGATGTATCTATGATGTCTGGACAATTGAGCAATGGAATTTACCTTCTATCACAGCCTGTTAATGTATTATGCACTCCAAACAAACGCCCCAAAATAGATGATGTCGATGACTCATACCTTTGGCATGTAGGCTAGGTCATATAAACAAGAACAGGATAAGCAGGTTAGTCAGAGAGGGCATCCTCAATGACATTGATTGTGAATCAATTAAAACATGTAAATCTTGTCTTCTTGGGAAAATGACCAAGTCACCTTTTACTGGAAAAGGTGAAAGAGCCAAAGAGATTCTAGGCCTCATACATACGGATGTTTGTGGACCTATGAATACTACCTCTATGAGAGGGTTTAGCTATTTCATTACATTTACAGATGACCACTCCAGGTTCGGTTATGTCTTCCTGATGAGACATAAATCTGAATCGTTTGAAATGTTCAAACGATATCGTAGTGAGGTAGAAAAACAAACTGGAAAGAATATTAAAATTCTTCGGTTAGATCGAGGAGGTGAATATCTTTCTAATGAGTTTTTGACATATCTAAAGGAGAATGAGATTCTCTCTCAATGGACTCCTCCAGGGACAACCCAGTTAAATGGTGTGTCTAAAAGGAGGAATCGAACCCTATTAGATATGGTTTGATCCATGATAGGCTTTGCTAGTTTGCCTATCTCCTTTTGGGACTACGCACTTGAGTCGGCCTGTTATATTCTTAATAGGGTCCCTAGTAAATCTGTTGCTAAAACTCCATATGAGATATGGACGGGGCGTAAGCCGGTGCTCACACACTGTTGACCCCAGATTGATTTTGATGATTACAAAATAAATTAAGCAATTCTAAGATTGATACAGGGAAGTTCGGTCGCCTTGCAAGTAAGTATCTTCATGCAAAATCGACTGGTAAGAAAGTACTTCATTTAAATTTACTTTGAACATGATTATTAGCCTTGGAGTTAACTGGCTAGCTAGCTTGTTAGTTTATTTAGCTATCTGGCACGCCTTTCAGCTAGCTGGGAAAGTTTTACAATGCATGGGCCGAACCGTCTTGAAATTTAGCTAGCTGTCTAGCTAGCTTGTTAGCTAGCTGAAGCTCTCTCAGCTAACTAAGGAACTTGTCTCAGTAAGCTGGCCGAAGGTCCCTTTATTTCAGCTAACTGATGAGTTAGATTGTTAGCTAGCTGGAGCCCTTTCAGCTAACTAAATTTCCTGTCACAGTTGCCTGGCCGAACGTCACGTTATTTCAGCTAACTGGTGAGTTAGTTTGTTAGCTAGCTGAAGCTCTTTTCAGCTAACTAAGGAACTTATCTCAGGTGCCTGGCCGAACGTCCCTTTATTTTAGTTAACTGGTGAGCTAGCTGGTTAGCTAGCTGGAATTCATTTCAGCTAACTAAAAATTCTTTTACAGTGGTTCGGCCGATCACCCTTCAATTCTAGCTAGCTGGCTGGATGTCTTGTTAGTTAACTGTAACTCCTTCTAGCTAGCTGACGTTTCTTTTAGTTAACTGCTTAGCTAACTATTTCATCCTGGAGCTAACTGGTTAGTTAACTACTTTTCGCAGGGAACGTTGCAACCGAATGGATTTAAATTTTAGTTAATTGGAGAGCTAGCTGCCGGTTGGCTAGTTAGCTGGAGAGTTAGCTACTTTATTCAGTTGCCTGGCTACCTTTTTGCTCAGTTAGCTGGAGAGCTAACTAAGCTGGACGGATGGCTGAGTGTTTTGCTTCTAGTTAGCTCGTGAGCTAACTGGCCACTCTTTAGTTAGCTATTCAGCTAACTAGCTATCCTGCTCCGTTTGGATTTCAAATGGAGTTAGCTGGCGAGTTATCTACCGAGCTAACTAACGTGCTGTTCTTTTTGTGTTGTCTCTGGTTAGCTAACTGATTAGCTAGCTGGGGGTTATTACTTTACTCTTGGACGATGGCATTCATTTTTCAGCTACCTGGAGCTTCTTTCTTCAAGACCACCGCCACCTAAAAAGTTTTCTTTCTCTCTTTCTCTCTCTCTTGCTATTTCAAGCTATTGTTAACTTTTAATTTTTGAATGTTTTCAGTGCTCATCCTTCCTCAAATGGAGATCTGCATTCAATGCTTAAGGGAAACATGTTTAACGGTTATATTTTCTTCCCGTTATTATTTCCATTTATTTATTTTTATCTAACGGATATTTTCTTGTTAGATGATTATAAATAGCTTGGATTAGAAGCACACCTTGACGATGATTTTTGAAAAGAAATTTCAAAGAGAGAAAAATCAAGAAAAGAGCCTTCATTAAATATTTGTTGAGTGGTTGCTGTGCATTCAAGCTCATTCCTTGCTCCGAAAGGTCGTCCGAATCATTGAAGCTTTTCAAGCATTCAAGACTTCAGCTGCTTCAACCGAGTTCATTTATTGCTGAGTTTATTGCTTCAAAAAGTTGTAAAGTATATTCTGAATATTTGCTCTTTGTAGGAGCTTCTTCTTTACATACTCTGATTATCTTGTAAAAGGGTTAGTTAACCCTGGTTTGTTGGCTTCCTTGTGCCATTTAAACAAGAGGACTAGCCTAGGTTTGGCTAGGGGTTCTTGGCTTCCTTGTGCCGTGAAACAAGAGGACTAGCCTAGGTTTGGCTAGGGGTTTTTGGCTGCCTTGTGCCGTATAAACAAGAGGGCTAGCCTGGTTCGGCTAGAGGTTGTAATCGTTGTGATACGATTAGTGGAATTCCCAAAGGTTTTGGGGAGTGGATGTAGGTGCTGAGTTTGGCACCGAACCACTATAAATTTTTGTGTGTTTGTGATTACTTGTTTTTGTGTTGATATTATTCTGTGCACTCACTTCACCGCTGCAAATCAAAATTAGGGTTGAAAGCACATTTATCTGCATAGCAATTATTTTTTAAAATAACCCAATTCACCCCCCTCTTGGGTTACTACATCTGGGCAACAAGTGGTATCAGAGCAGCGTGCTCTTGATTTCTATAGCTTTGATTAGCTTGGAGCCAAAGATCAATAGTAATCCCAATGAACTCCATGTTGATTGAGGGACAATCAACTAATAGACCACCTTTGTTCAATGGAACAAACTACACATATTGGAAAGCACGAATGAAAATCTTCATTCAAGCACTAGATTATGATTTATGGGGAATCATAATTAATGGACCTCACACACCCACTATTATGATTGAAAATGTCAATATTGCTAAACCCGAATCTGAATGGGATGAGCAAGATAAGAAATTAGCTCAATTAAATGCTAAGGCTATGAATGTTCTTTATTGCTCGCTTGATGCAAATGAGTTTAATCGCATATCTACATGTATGTCTGCTAAGGAAATATGGGATAGACTTGAAGTCACCCATGAGGGTACAAATCAAGTCAAGGAATCCAAAATAAATATGCTTGTTCATAAGTATGAATTATTTAAGATGGACCCTGTTGAAAATATCACTGATATGTTTACTAGATTTACTGATATCATTAATGGTTTGAAAAGTTTGGGAAAATCTTATGCTAACAGTGATCTAGTTAGAAAAATTTTAAGATCTTTACCTAGATCATGGGAAGCAAAAGTGATAGCTATTCAAGAAGCAAAAGATCTCAACAAATTATCACTTGAAGAGTTGGTTGGTTCTTTGATGACTCACGAACTTCAGCAACGACAACATATTGATGAAGATGATTCAAAGAAGAGAAGGACCATGGCATTGAAGAGTGCAACTCAAGAAGATGAGAGTGAAGAAACCTCAAGTGATAGTGAGAAAGATGATGATATGGCACTTATCTCAAGGAAATTTAAGAAGTTCATGAAGAAAAAGAGATTTGGAAAAAGAAAGCATTTTGTCAAAGGAGATTATAACAAAGATAAGGAAAAGAGTGAACCTCCAACATGCTATGAGTGTAAGAAGCCTGGACACATCAGACCAGATTATCCACTATTAAAGAAGGCACTAGAAAAATAAAGAAAAAGGCAATGATGGCCACTTGGAGCGACAGTAAAGCTACAAGTTCAGAAAATGAAGAGAAAACTGAAGTTGCTAATATTTGCTTCATGGCTGATAATGATGAGGTGTGTCTTGCAACCCAAGCAATTAAAAGACATTGGTACTTGGACAGCGGGTGCTCAAGACACATGACCGGTGATGAATCACAATTCATCACTTTGGATGCAAAAGATGGAGGTGTTGTTACTTTCGGTGATAATGGCCAAGGAAAAATAATTGGCATTGGAAAAATAGGTATCACACCTCATGCTTATATTGATAATGTTTTGCTTGTGAAAGGACTGAAATATAATTTACTTAGTATTAGTCAATTATGTGACAAAGGATTTAATGTTATATTTGAATCGTCCTTATGCATTGTTAAAAATTCTGCTAATGAAAACATGAGGTTTGTTGGTCAAAGGCATGGTAATGTATACATTGTCAATTTAAATGATTTGCATGATTAGAATGTTGATTGCCTAGTTGCTACTAACAATAAAACTGATAATAGTTGGTTATGGCATCGTAGGCTAGCTCATGCAAGCATGGATTTACTATCTAAATTAATTAAAAAGGATTTAGTACATGGTTTGCCAAAACTTGTTTTTGAAAAAGATAAGATTTGCAATGCTTGTCAATTTGGAAAACAAACCCGAGTTTCTTTTAAATCAAAGAATTTTATTTTAACCACTAGACCATTGGAGCTCTTGCACATGGATTTATTTGGTCCTACAAGAACCACTAGTCTAGGAGGTAAAAGATATGGTTTCGTTATTATTGATGATTTCTCTCGCTTTACATGGGTTTTATTTCTAGCTAGTAAAGACGAAGCGTTTCAGCATTTCAAAAATTATTTAAAAGAATTACAAATGAAAAGAATTCTTCCGTTTTATCAATACGAAGTGATCATGGAAAAGAATTTGAAAATAAATCTTTTGAAGAATTTTGTAATGAAAATGGAATTGAACATAATTTTTCTGCACCAAGAACACCACAACAAAATGGAGTAGTTGAAAGAAAGAATAGAACATTAGAGGAAATGGCGCGTACCATGTTGTGTGAAAGCAATCTTCCTAAATATTTTTGGGCAGAAGCTATTAACACTGCATGTTATGTTTTAAATCGTGCATTAATCAGACCTGTTTTGAAAAAGACTCCATATGAACTTTGGAAAGGAAGAAAACCTAATATAAGTTACTTTCATATTTTTGGATGTCGATGTTTTATATTAAATAATGGAAAATCAAACCTTGATAAATTTGACGCTAAGTCTGATGAAGGAATTTTTCTTGGATATTCTTTACATAGTAGAGCTTTTAGAATATTTAACAAAAAGACTTTAGTAGTTGAAGAATCAATTCATGTTATCTTTGATGAATCTAATGATCTTCCATCAAGGAAGGGAAAAGGTATAAATGATGCAGATGATATTGAAGATCAATTCAAGGACATCACATTAAAGGACAAGAACGATACACAAGAGGTAAGTGAAGAAGAGAATGCTGACCTACCTGAAGCCTCACAAGGTAATGATGAATTAGAAAGAGGATGGAGGTATGTTCTTAGTCACCCTAAAGATCTAATTATTGGTGATCCTTCTCAAGGAGTGAGAACTAGATCATCATTTAGAGATGCATGTAATAATTTAGCATTTGTATCTAAAATTGAACCTAAATGTTATGATGATGCTAAAAATGATGTTGATTGGATTAATGCCATGCATGAGGAACTTAACCAATTTGAAAGAAATAATGTTTGGACTCTTATTGAAAGACCTCATGATCATCAAATTATTGGAACTAAATGGGTATATAGAAACAAATTAGATGAACATGGTAATATAATTAGAAATAAGGCAAGATTAGTAGCTAAAGGTTATAATCAAGAAGAGGGAATTGATTTTGATGAAACTTATGCCCCTGTTGCTAGATTAGAAGCCATTAGATTACTTCTTGCTTATGCTTGTTATATGAATTTTAAATTATATCAAATGGATGTTAAAAGCGCTTTCTTGAATGGATATATTGCTGAACAAGTTTTTGTGGAACAACCACCCGGATTTGAAAATCATCTGTTTCCAAACCACGTTTTCAAATTAAACAAAGCTTTGTATGGTTTGAAACAAGCCCCCCGGGCATGGTATGAAAGATTAAGCAAATTCTTGATTAGTAATAATTTTATTCGAGGAACTGTGGATACAACTTTATTTATTAAAAGATAAAATAAAGATATATTAGTTATTCAAATCTATGTTGATGATATCATATTTGGTGCCACTAATGAATCTTTGTGCAAAGACTTTGCTAAGCTTATGCAGGGAGAGTTCGAGATGAGTATGATGGGTGAGCTGACCTACTTCCTCGGACTTCAAATTAAACAAAGCAAAGATGGGATCTTCATAAGCCAATCCAAATATACAAAAGAAATGATCAAGAAGTTTGGCATGGAGACATCCAAGAGTATCGGTACCCCTATGAGCTCATCATGTAGACTTGATTCTTATAATTCTGAAAAATCTGTTGATTTAAAATTATATAGAGGCATGATTGGATCATTATTATATTTAACTGCTAGTAGGCCAGATATTTTATTTAGTGTTTGCATGTGTGCTAGATATCAAGCAAATCCTAAAGAATCACACTTGCTTGCCATTAAAAGAATATTTAAATATTTAAATGGAACAATTAATTTGGGTATATGGTATGATAAACAATCTAGCATTGACTTAATAGGATACACTGATACTTTGCTGGATGTAAATTAGATAGGAAATCAACCACTGGAACTTGCCAGTTTCTAGGTGTTAACTTAATTTCATGGTTTAGCAAAAAGCAAACTTCAGTAGCACTATCTACGGCCGAGGCCGAGTATGTTGCAGCTGGGAGTTGCTGTGCTCAAATCTTGTGGATTAAGCAACAACTAGAAGATTATGGTATTAAACAAAAAGCATTCCTATAAAATGTGATAATACAAGTGCAATTAGTTTAACTAAAAATCCTATTCAACATTCCAGAACTAAACATATTGAAATAAGACATCATTTCATTAGAGATCATGTTAACAATGGAAATGTTGTTATTGAATTTTTAAATACTGAAAACAAATTGCTGATATTTTTACTAAGCCACTTGATGAAACCAAATTTTATGAAATCAGAAGAGAATTAGGGATGCTTGATCCAACCATTTAATGAATCATTTAATGAAGTGATATGAAATCTAAAAGTTATGACATCTTTAAATCACATCAATCAAATGAATTTCATGTCAAAATTAATTGCCTTTATGTCTTTTCAAATTAATAAAAAGGCATGTTGTTTAAATTTCACCCAACCACCTATCATTTAAAGATTTTATTGATGGCAGCTAACTGACCAGGCAACCAAACAGTCACCTGACCAGTTAACCATCAAACCCATTCTCTATATAAGCTTTTTCTCCTCACGTCTCCCTTCAAACTCAAGCCGTCTCCTTCAACTCTTCTCCAACCAAGCGTCTTCTCCTCTCTTCTCTCACTTTCAATCATCTCTTCATTCCTTCCATCAAATCCTTTTCTTTCTGATCCACCCGAAATTAATGCTTCTGGAACATCTTTTCTCCATGACAACCCTGCTCCTTCTCCTATTCCAACTGTTAGATTATGTGATGATCAACTCCGTCATATTATCAATGAATTGACCCTTGCCACTTCTAGTCGAAGCTCTGGTGACAGTGCTTCTTCCGTCAATGATCAGACTCTTGTACCACATATCTCCTCTGTTTTTGAAAACATGTCTGAATTTAAACTCATTCTTGAAAGACTTGTTCATGATGTAAACATTCTTAATGGGAGAGTCTTTCACCACAATGAATCTATTATGGAATGAATTCTGAAGAAGTAAATTTACTTAAAAGCAAGCTTGAAAACTTTGAGACCAAGGCTGAGTGGGTAGAGTATCAAATGAGATCGAACCAGACCCAGACCCGGGATGCCACAAATGCAGTTGACCATTGGACTGGAACCCTATCTAGGCTGAGCCAACTCATGGAGATTCTCATCACCAGTTCTGCAACGTCTGCGCCTGATGCTTTTCTCTCATCCATACCTTTTCACTCCACCGGCACGACCTTCCTCCGTCAAGCCTGAATCGTCAAGCAAGCCAAATGTTTCAGTGCATATTTCTTCATCCGATGACGACAAGTGATTGTACTTATATGCTTTGTAGTATTTGAGCAAACTTGTTGTGCTTATTTATGTTTATTCTTTATGACTTGAAACATTGACATGTAATATTTGTTATCTTGCACTAATCTACATGACTGTTTTGATTATGATTATGTAATGCATGTTAACATCTCCTTGATCCTTTATGCTTAAAGTTATTGCAAGACTCTTCAAACTTCTTTTTGATTAATGACAAAAAGGGGAGAAGAATGTTGCTTGCATACATTAAGGAATGGAGTAAAATAGTAACTCCATATATTCAGGGGGGAGAAAAGAAAAAGATTTCACTTATCTATTTTGACAGGGGGAGAAATTAATGTTTTCTGATTACTCCTATTTTCTTATTAAACTTCCATATATACACTTGTTCTTTATTTGCTTAAAGGTTTTGTCATCATCAAAAAGGGGGAGATTGTTGACCCCAGATTGATTTTGATGATTACAAAATAAATTAAGCAATTCTAAGATTGATACAGGGAAGTTCGGTCGCCTTGCAAGTAAGTATCTTCATGCAAAATCGACTGGTAAGAAAGTACTTCATTTAAATTTGCTTTGAACATGATTATTAGCCTTGGAGTTAACTGGCTAGCTAGCTTGTTAGTTTATTTAGCTAACTGGCACGCCTTTCAGCTAGCTGGGAAAGTTTCACAGTGCATGGGCCGAACCGTCTTGAAATTTAGCTAGCTGTCTAGCTAGCTTGTTAGCTAGCTGAAGCTCTCTCAGCTAACTAAGGAACTTGTCTCAGTAAGCTGGCCGAAGGTCCCTTTATTTCAGCTAACTGATGAGTTAGTTTGTTAGCTAGCTGGAGCCCTTTCAGCTAACTAAATTTCCTATCACAGTTGCCTGGCCGAACGTCACTTTATTTCAGCTAACTGGTGAGTTAGTTTGTTAGCTAGCTGAAGCTCTTTTCAGCTAACTAAGGAACTTATCTCAGGTGCCTGGCTGAACGTCCCTTTATTTTAGTTAACTGGTGAGCTAGCTGGTTAGCTAGCTGGAATTCATTTCAGCTAACTAAAAATTCTGTTACAGTGGTTCGGCCGAACACCCTTCAATTCTAGCTAGCTGGCTGGATGTCTTGTTAGTTAACTATAACTCCTTCTAGCTAGCTAACGTTTCTTTTAGTTAACTGCTTAGCTAACTGTTTCATCCTGGAGCTAAATGGTTAGTTAACTACTTTTCACAGGGAACGTTGCAGCCGAATGGATTTAAATTTTAGTTAACTGAGAGCTAGCTGCCGGTTGGCTAGTTAGCTGGAGAGTTAGCTACTTTATTCAGTTGCCTGGCTGCCTTGTTGCTCAGTTAGCTGGAGAGCTAACTAAGCTGGACGGATGGCTGAGTATTTTTGCTTCTAGTTAGCTCGTGAGCTAACTGGCCACTCTTTAGTTAGCTATTCAGCTAACTAGCTATCCTGCTGCCGTTTGGATTTCAAATGGAGTTAGCTGGCGAGTTATCTGCCGAGCTAACTAACGTGCTGTTCTTTTGCTGTGTTGTCTCTGGTTAGCTAACTGATTAGCTAGCTGGGGGTTATTACTTTACTCTTGGATGATGGCATTCATTTCTCAGCTACCTGGAGCTTCTTTCTTCAAGACCACCGCCGCCTAAAAAGTTTTCTTTCTCTCTTTCTCTCTCTATTGCTATTTCAAGCTATTGTTAACTTTTAATTTTTGAATGTTTTCAGTGCTCATCCTTCCTCAAATGGAGATCTGCATTCAATGCTTAAGGGAAACATGTTTAACGGTTATATTTTCTTCCCGTTATTATTTTCATTTATTTCGTTTGTATCTAACGGATATTTTCTTGTTAGATGATTATAAATAGCTGGGATTAGAAGCACACCTTGACAACGATTTTTGAAAAGAAATTTCAAAGAGAGAAAAATCTAAGAAAAAAGCATTCATTAAATATTTGTTGAGTGGTTGCTGTGCATTCAAGCTCATTCCTTGCTCCGAAAGGTCGTCCGAATCATTGAAGCTTTTCAAGCATTCAAGACTTCAGCTGCTTCAACCGAGTTCATTTATTGCTGAGTTTATTGCTTCAAAAAGTTGTAAAGTATATTCTAAATATTTGCTCTTTGTAGGAGCTTCTTCTTTACATACTCTGATTATCATGTAAAAGGGTTAGTGAACCCTGGTTTGTTGGCTTCCTTGTGCTATTTAAACAAGAGGACTAGCTTAGGTTTGGCTAGGGGTTCTTGGCTTCCTTGTGCCGTGAAATAAGAGGACTAGCCTAGGTTTGGCTAGGGGTTTTTGGCTGCCTTGTGCTGTATAAACAAGAGGGCTAGCCTGGTTCGGCTAGAGGTTGTAATCGTTGTGATACGATTAGTGGAATTTCCAAAGGTTTTGGGGAGTGGATGTAGGTGCTGAGTTTGGCACCGAACCACTATAAATTTCTGTGTGTTTGTGATTGCTTATTTTTGTGTTGATATTATTCTGTGCACTCCACTTCACCGCTGCAAATCAAAATTAGGGTTGAAAGCACATTTATCTGCATAGCAATTATTTTTTAAAATAACCCAATTCATCCCCCTCTTGGGTTACTACATCTGGGCAACACACACCTTAGGGTCCGGGGTGTCCAGCTTATGTTAAGAGATTGTTGACAGACAAGCTAGGACCAAGGTCTGACAAATGCATCTTTGTTGGATATCCAAAGGAGTCTAAAGGATACTACTTCTACCACACTGAAGAGCAAAAGTTGTTCGTCAGTATGAGAGCCACCTTTTTAGAAAAGGAGTATCTTAGTGGAAGTGCTAAGGCTAATGTTGAACTTAATGAAGTTCGACAAGGAGAAGTACCTTTACACTCAGAAACCGCTATGGAACCGGCTTTGATTGGTTCAAACCCAGAGCTCGTTGAGGTACCATTAAGGAGATCTGGTAGATTACCACGTCAGCCGGACAGATACTTCGGTTTCTTGGTCCGTGACGGGGATCCCATCGAACTCGATGAGAACGATGAGGACCCAATCACCTATATGGATGCGCTGCAGAGATCTGACTCTGAGAAATGGCTAGAGGCCATGAAGTTTGAAATGGAATCCATGGAGATTAATAGTGTATGGACACTAGTTGATCCACCTGAAGGGGTAAAATCCATAGGGTGTAAATAGATTTTCAAGAGGAAACGGGGTGCAGATGGGAAGGTGGAGACCTATAAAGCCCGTCTGGTTGCTAAGGGGTATCATCAGCATTATGGTATTGACTATGATGAGATTTTTTCCCCTGTAGCAATGCTCAAGTCCATTCGGATTATGCTTGCTCTAGCTGCACATTTTGACTATGAGATCTGGCAAATGGATGTCCGAATGACTTTTCTAAATGGAGAGCTCGAAGAGGAGGTGTATATGATACAGCCTGAAGGGTTCACATCCACAGATGAGTCAAAAGTATGCAGGCTTCATAAGTCCATCTATGGACTCAAGCAAGCTTCTCGGAGTTGGAATAAACATTTTGATAAATGTATCAAGACTTAGGGCTTCAATAAGAACGGAGAAGAACCCTGCGTGTATAAGTGGGCAAATGGTTCCATAGTTGTATTTCTTGTACTGTATGTGGATGACATTCTCTTGACGACATCCCTGCACTACAGGGAATAAAGGTTTGGTTGCTGTCTCAGTTCTCCATGAAAGACCTGGGAGAAGCTTCTTACATCATAGGGATGAAGATCTATAGGGATAGATCTAAGAAGCTGCTGGGATTGTCCCAGTCCATGTACATTGAGACTGTGCTGAAGAGGTTCAGCATGGATAATTCCAAAAGGGGCTATCTTTCGATAGGCCATGGAATTACTCTCTCCAAGAAGGATTGTGCGACAACTCCTGAGGAGAGAGAGTACATGAGTAGAATTCCGTATGCCTCGGCAGTGGGTTCTATCATGTATGCTATGACATGTACAAGACCAGACGTGCACACTCACTAGGGATAGTGAGTAGGTACCAGTCTAACCCAGGTGAAGCACATTGGAAGGTGGTAAAAACCATCCTTAAGTATTTGAGAAATATTAAGGACCAATGGCCATTTATGGAGAACCTGACTTAAAACTAGTGGGGTACACTGACTCCAGTTTTCAGTCAGATAGAGATGATAACAAAAGTATATCCGGATTTATCTTTACCCTCAATGGAGGAGCGATCTGCTGGAAAAGTTCCAAACAGAACACATTGGCGGATTCAGTATGCGAGGCTAAATACATTGCAGCATCAGATGCAGCAAAGGAAGATGTATGGCTACGAAAGTTCTTGGGCAAGCTGGGAGTGGTACCTGCCTTGGAGAGTCCCGTCCTAGTATACTGTGATAGCACGAGAGCAATTGCCCAAGCCAAGGAGCCAAAGTCGCATCAACAAACCAAGCATGTGTTGCGCCGCTACCACCTTGTACGAGAGATCGTAGAACGAGGTGACATCTACCTTCAGAAGATCGATGGAAAGGAAAACCTAGCTGACCCAATGACTAAAGCACTCGGAATCAAGGAGTTCAATGAACACAAATGGAAGATGGGTATTAGATACTGTTCCGATTAGCTATAGTTCAAGTGGGAGTTGTTAGGAAATGTGTCCTACAGCCAATCGTCTAGCTTATAGACGGTTATGAGTTGATGTATATGTACATGATTTATTCAATAAATAAAAGTTAATTTTGGCAGTACAAATATAGTTTACATCTTCCAGTAGAATTTAATATGTTGTAGTCTTTAGAGTTACATGTATTCAACAATGGAGGAATTGTTGAGTAACTCTTAAATCTGTTCGCGGTCAAATGATACGTTGTTACCTACGACGATGACGTAATCAAGTGTAGGTTGTTGTGTGCCATATGGGTTGGTTTATTCTCTTAAACCAAAGAGTGTATAACACTGGTATGACATACGGGTGAGTGTAGGAGTACATTCACTGAACAGTGACTCACCTCTGCTGAGTGCTCAACTGCCTGGAGCAACTCACAGAAAGGCAATGGGTATAAGTATCCCTTTGACATGAGACTATCATGTTGACTTGATAAGCAACTCACTGTACTTAGGCACTGGACCACCCGGGGTGCAGTCAAGTACTTATTGGGTCAGTGATGAGTCAAGATGGGATTGTTCACTCTAAGTGTTAGAGAGAGTGCTCGAACTATGTTTCAATTTAGCAAAACCTTGGCCAAGGTAATCTTTGTGAGGTGTCACAAGATTCATTGCATTGAAACATAATTGGGTGATTTACTCAGAGTTGGCAGTTAACTCCGTATTCGTCCTGAGTACTAGGACAAGGGATGAATTATGCGGCAACCATAGCCTGGGTTCCTGAATGTTGCCTTGTGCAAATTCGATCTATCCGGATATCGGAAACCATGGCTAGATGGTCACATCGATTAGTATAGGAAGCGTTCCTATGCTACCGGCTTAGGTTCGAACCTATGGAGTCACGCACATAGTCGGATGACTTGTATGCAGGCGTGATCACTGATTTGAGTGAGACTCAATCAGATGGGTCATACGGGGTTTGTTCTGGCTATGTCTAGCTAGCACTAGGCATTAGCGGCAACACCTACTTCGAGGGTGATTTGATTTAGTCAGTAACTCAAATAGAATTTTGAGACATGATATGAATCTGGTATGAAGTTAATTTGAACCATGGACCAATGGTTGGTCTGACAACAGAGTGGTTTGGATCCGGGTTCGAAGTGGTTCGATCTGGATTTCCAATAGAGCCTCTGAAAGTTTATTTATGAATTTTGAATTCATAAATCACTTCGGATTGGAGCTCGGATAGGCCCAATGCAAAGTATGGTTCAAGAACTACGAGTAGCTTCTTTCGGATTTGAATTTGGACTTCAAACGAAATTGATTGGATCAATTCTGTATTTTTTTAAAAATAATTAAAGTATCTACGATGCACGTTAGTAGGGGGCTAACGTGCGCTGCCCTATGCTGTAGCGCAGACTCTTGATCGCGACACGTAGCGTGCCGTGTGCGCGCCACATATGTGTCAAGATCTGTGCGACGGTGAATTTTTGCTTCTGATCTTTATATGCTCATATCTTCTTTGTTTGAACTTCGATTTCGAATCGGTTAGGTGCCTTGGAAAGCTCTCGACGAGCTCTTCAGGCCTACATAAAAATCAAATTCTAAAATTAGTTTTGGAAATGGTTTTACGAAAGGATAAGAAAAAATTTTTAGAGAATACGATCGTAAACGTTATTGTGTGTATAAAATACGAAGAAGAAAGAGAACAGAGATGAGAAGAAAATTGGCAGAGATTTTTCTGTGAAAGATCGTCTGCAATCATAGAAAGTCAAAAAGAAGTCCAATCAAGAAGAGATTGTTTCTTCTTAGGGAGAAGAGTTCTCTTTCCATTGCTCTAGGATTCCTCCTACTGTCTACATACATCAGGTGTGTGTGTGATATAGAGGAGTGGCGTGTGCGGCTCTTGCAAGGCACGAGTAGGAACTTCTCTCTGCAGATCAGATCTGCTACGTTCGTCATCTACAACTTCCACATCGAGAGGTATTGTTTTAAACTTATTTTTACATACTCTTAAATTTCAGATTTGATAATATGCTTTAATTTATATTCAATGTAAATATTAAAATTGAATTACATGCTTTTCACCTTGAGATCCTGTGCATAGGAAAAGCAAGTTTTCCCTACATGCGCGCGATGGGAATGCCAAATTAATGCGCACGATGGAAATGCCAAATGAAATATGGGCGCTGGCGGTGGGGATTGAATTTTTATTTTAAGTTTAATTTGTAAAAAAAAATTATACTATTTAAATATTTTATTAATAAATTTACGAAACAAAAAAAGTTGTGATCATAATGGTTATGATAGTGACTATTTTTTAAAGATTTCAGGTTCAAATCCTTCTATCTACCTATTATAAATTTATTTTATAAGAAATACTAAATAAGATTTTTTTTTTTCATGAGAATTATTGCATATTTTTTTTAAAAAAATTATGGATCAAGAATAACATGTTTTGCTTAGACTTGATGATGAATCATAATACATTAAAAATCATATTGATTGACTAGATATGAATATTTGTATTATGAATTGATGTATCTAAACTTATTTGTGAAAGTTTATGGATCTTGTGATATTATTGTATGATTTAAAAATTAATTTGAAATTGAGGCATGTGGTCACTCTCTCAAGTCTAACTATAATTAAGATTTAGCCATTGAAATATTAGACCACTGACTATATGTATTCATGAATAAGTTCTTTTCAAGACAAGTTCATCGATGCTTACCACTAGCACACATCAATGTGTTTTCACACATCAAAATATGTTTCCTTTTAGGTTGAACCATGAGGTGATCATGGGCAAATATATGTGTATCAACATGTTATTCACTCAAAATTATTTTTCCTTTCCAACTAAGCTAGTGAAGTCATTATTGACACATATGTGCATAAAGGCATCTCATGTTTGCACGAGCAATTTTTCTTTCAAGCCTAGATAGTAATGCAATCACTAGCTACATGGTATCATTTGGCATATTATCTTGTTGAGTCAAAGGTAGTCTCCTTTCAAACTTGGCTAATAGATCAATCAGAAGCACACAATATATCAACATGTTTAGTTAAAGACTAATTTGTTTTACTCTTATCATGGAGCTTATCATGATCAAACTTGCTTAAAGTAAAGATTTTTTTTAAAAAATAATCCTTATAAATTAGATAAATTACTATGTTATACGATTCATAAATTTTTACATAAATTTACAACTAAAATATATTTTTTAATTTTCAAACTTTCACTAAAAATTTGTTTTAATACTTAAAATTTTTGATGAAAAAAATACCTCAAAATTTCCTCAAAATTAATTTTCGAGGGATTTTTCGAGGGATTTTTTTATCAGAATTTTTTTTTACAAAGAATACATTTATGTTAGAAATATCCCTGAAAATTCCTTGCAAAATCCCTCGGAAATTAATTTTGCGAGGGATTTTCCGAGGGATTGTTTTCATCAATGAAAAACAAATTCCTCGGAAAATCCCTCGCAAATTTAATTTTCGAGGGATTTTTCGAGGGATTTTTTTATCAGAAATTTTTTTTACAAAGAACCCGGTTATGTTAGAAATATCCCTCGAAAAATTCCTCGTAAAATCATCAAAAATTCCCTCGGAAAATCCGAGGGATTTGTTTTTCATTAATGAGTTATTAATAAAATTTTTTGATGAAAACAATCCCTCGGAAAATTCCTCAAAATTAATTTCCGAGGGATTTTTTGATGATTTTGCGAGGGATTTTCCGAGTGATATTTCTAACATAAACGGGTTCTTTGTAAAAAAAATTTTTGATAAAAAATTCCCATGGAAAATCCCTCAGAAATTAATTTTGCAAGGGATTTTTCGAGGGATTTATTTTTCATTAATGAGTTATTAATAAATTTTTTTGATGAAAATAATTCCTTGGAAAATCCCTCACAAAATTAATTTTCGAGGGATTTTTCAAGGAATTTTTTGAGGGATATTTTTATAATAAATGGCTTATTTATTAAAAAAATTTTGATAAAAAAATTTCCTCAGAAAATCGGAAATTAATTTTGTGAGAGATTTTTTGAGGGATTTGTTTTTCATTAATGAGTTATTAATACAATTTTTTGATGAAAATAATCCCTCGCAAAATCCCTCGCAAAATTAATTTCTGAGGGATTTTTTTGATGATTTTGCGAGGGATTTTTTAAAGGATATTTCTATAATAAATGAATTATTATTAAAAAAATTTGATAAAAAATTCCTTGGATATTAATTTTGTGAGGAATTTTCCGAGGGATTTGTTTTCATTAATGAGTTATTAATAAAATTTTTTGATGAAAACAATCCCTCGCAAAATTAATTTTCGAAGGATTTTCTGAGGGATTTTTTTAAATTAATTTTATGAGAAATTTTTGAGGGATATTCTATAACAAATGGCTTATTTATAAAAAAAAATTATGATAAAAAATCCATCAAAAATTCGTCGGAAATTAATTTGCAAGGGATTTTCCAAGGGATTGTTTTCATCAAAAAAATTTTATTAATAACTCATTAATGAAAAAAAACTCCCTTGAAAAATCTCTCACAAAATTAATTTCCGAAGGCTTTTCCGAGGAATTTTTTTATCAAAATTTTTTTTTATAAATAAGCCATTTATTATAGAAATATCCCTCGAAAATCCCTCGCCAAATCATCAAAAAAATCCCACGAAAAATACTCAGAAATTAATTTTGCGATGGATTTTGCAAGGATTATTTTCATCAAAAAAATTTATTAATAACTCATTAATGAAAAACAAATCCATTGGAAAAGCCCTTGCAAAATTAATTTTCAAGGATTTTTTTATAAGATTTTTTTTTACAAAGAACCCATTTATGTTAGAAATATCCCTTGTAAATCCCTCGCAAAATCCCTCATAACTTAAATTTTGTGAGGGATTTTTTGAGAAATTTTTTTATTGGTATTTTTTACAAAGAACCCATTTATTTTAAATATCCCTCGAAAACTCCCTCAAAAAATTAATTTTACGATGGATTTTGCGAGAAAATATTTTTTATCGAAAAATTTTATGGTTTATATTTTTTTGTCAAAAATCCCTCGGTAAATCATACTTTTTCTAGTAGTGAATATGACCATTGGAGCTAATTATAACAAATTTGAAAATCGACTCTGACAGGTTGGAGTCGGCTCCAACTTTTCAGGTGTTGGCTCTAAGTCAGGTTTCCAAAATTAGTAATAAAAAGTTTATCGCGGAGTCGACTCCGATTTCCGAGGTGTTGGCTCTAGTAGAATTTTGAAAAAACATAGTCTCTGTTCTCATGTTAGAATCGGCTCTAAATTTTCAGATGTCGACTATAAATTCTGAAGCAGAAAATAGTTCTCTATATCTCAGGTTAGAGTCGCTCTAACTTTCCAGGTGTCGACTCTAAACCGTACCAAAAGTGTTAAACTATTCCGATACCCTCTGGAGTCGGCTCTAATGATTATGGGTGTCGGCTCTAACTTCTGAACTTTGACATATTCCATTAAAAACTGATTCAAACTCTTTTGTATATAACATTTGAATATTTAACCTTTCTAAATTCTTGAAACACTTGTCAATTTCATTAGTATCATAAGAAATATACTCATGGCTTTTGTTAATCATCAAAATCAATAAGTGGGTCAACACATATCAACCCTGTCCTCAGCATGGTCCACTCTAAGGAGGACGTTCTCCAACTTCTCCTCCGTTGGCCCAAGCCTTGACATGGCTTCCACTAGTTTAGCCTTGGTGACTCTACCCTTCTTTCAACCTCCTCGGCCCGCGCTTTAGAGGAACAGCTTTCCTCCTGGGCGGCTTAGAGTTTGCCGGCTACCGTCGCCTCTTGGGTCCTGAACTCAGTCAGTTCATTGGTTAGGTCATCAACCCGAGCCTTGAGGGCAGCTAGCTCAGCCTGAGCATGCCCGCGATTGTTGGAGCTCCCGGTACAAGCATCCCGAAGGATGAAGGAACCGTTGGATATCTGCATAAATAAATGAATTAAAATACAGACTATATCCAACCAAGGAAATAAAAGTCAACACACTTATGTGGAGAGCGGCGGTGAAAAGAGTGTCAAGAGACCTCTCAATTGACTAGCGGCAGAGCTCAGCCTGAAAGTTCGGAAGGGTTGAACGGCTCAGGAGGCGCTCTGCTAGATGGCCTCGATGCATTGCCATAACTTTGGATGGTCGACTGAGTGGGACATCATTGGGAGGCATCCTTGCTTCCTCAGGCATCGATTGGGTGGTCGAGGAGGCATCATCTCCAACATCCCACGCTGGAGGCATTGCAGCCCTCACCTCTGGCGCGGTGTCACCTTCGGGTTCCACGGTGGCCGAAGGTTCTTCCCTCAGTGGCTCGCCTCAACCTTAATAGGAGGAACCCCTGGTACTTGGGCATAGGATCTTGGTTCTTTCACCGGGGCAGCCTCAGGGGCTGCGGGTGGAACCGCGGAGGGCCGGGTGCCCCGCTCTTCCCGACGGGACTTCTTGGGTGCCACCTTCGTCACGTCGTCGGCGGTCTTCTTTCTTTTCTTGAGGCCCGTTGCGAAAAAGTTGGGAGAGAACCTCATCGCTGCATAAGGTGGTAGAGATAATCCAAAAAAAATGAAGATGAAAATGAAGATGAAATGATGATGATGATGTAACGCTCATCGACGCTGGTGATGGCGATGCCGGCACTGCATTGACTTCACGGAGGTTATCCTTCGACAGCAAATCTCGGCAGGAGGAGATGATGGAGGATATTAAGGCATCAAAGAGCTCTTGGTCTCTCTCCTCTATAACCGAGTTCTTATTGGGACTAGTGTCGGGATAGTGCTAGGCGGTTTTCATCCCCTCCACATGGACATAAAGAATCAGGATTTTCTTTCCTTAACCTTCGAGGGTAAATCAAGTTTGAGGACTCTCTTGGGCCTGGAGGCAAAGCTCCACCACCCATTTTTCTTGGGGTTTTAAAGTTTATATAAAGCCCATAACAAGAAGACTCGGGTGGAAGCGCCATGAAAATGGCAAAGTACCTGAAAGGTGCAAATAATCCAAATGGAGTTCAGAGTTAACTGTGCCAGGATAAGGCTGTACCTATCTAAGAGGTTGAGAAAGAAAGAATGGAAAGGAAGGCAAAGTCCACTCTTGAGAAATTCCTCATACAAGGCAACCCCATCGGACCGGTCGTAGGTTACCTTATCACCATGCCAAGGTGCAGAGAGGAAAATACTATTTGGTATATTGTACTTGGCCCGGAGATTTTTTATGTCCTGCTCGGTCATAGCGGAAGTTATAACCCCCGGGCCTGTGGATTTGGAATAGGTAATCGGAGGAGATATCGAGCAGAAAGGTGAGGGCAAAACCCTAGCGTCTGGAGGTGATGCCCTTAGCGGCTGAAGGTGATGCCCTAAGGGATGGAGGAGAAGCCCTAGGTGGTAGGGAGGAACCCTAGTCAAGGCTGGGCAGCGGTCGTTGATCGACCGTAATGGGGATACCACCGGGAGCCCGACGCTGCGCCTGGAGGATTTCCTCGTTAGAAGTTCTACCATAGGTCTCTTGCCCTTTTCTATCAGAACGAGGATCCATAAGGATGAAAAGAAAAGTATAGAAAGGCGAACAAGAATTGACCTTGAATCAGAGGGATAGAAGTAAGAACTCAGTGTTCAAAAGGTTGAGATGTAGAAGAAGTAATGGAGGAATAAGAAGCTTGAAGGGATGGGCGGGACAGTTTTTATAAATGTTTCCGAAAGTTTCGCCCACTATAATGCCGCACAGAGGCGGAGTTACTATCCAGCTATCCGTGAGTTATTGGAGGGATGCAATCCACACCCAATGATGGAACGTAGGCAAGGGCAATCCAATAATGACACCCCACCTTTTCTTGCTGGTCGCGAGGCATTTTTCTCAATCCTCCCACGGGTTATGATGCTCCCAATGCCATTCCTTAAATGATGAGAAGACTTCGAAGAGACTTTACTTCTCCAAGAGCATGTGCTCGCCTCCACTAATTTATGATGCGTAAGACCCAACGAGGCAAAGGATTCTGCGCTCCTTTCTCTTGGCAAGTGCTGCGCATGTAAGCGCCAAGACTCAGGAGCGGAGGGGCATATGATATGGATGATAAAAGCCATGTGTAAGTTAATGGCCTAAATTATTTGACGGCAAAAATTAGCATTTAAAAAAAAAAAGATGTGGTACCTGGGCAGCCTCGAGGTGGCTCCTAGGTGCCTTCCAGCTCAAGATGCGATCCCTGGGCGGTCCCGAGGTGGCTCCTAGACAGCCCCAGCTCAAGATGCAGTCCCTGGGCAGCCCCGAGGTGGCTCCTAGGTGGTCCCAACAGAAACGTCCCCTAGGCGGCCCTAGCAGAAACGGTCCCTAGGCAAACCCGAAGCGACTCCTAGGCGGCCCCAGCAGAAGCAGTCCCTAGGCGGCCCCGAAGCGGCTCCTAGGTAGCTTCGAAGTGGCTCTTAGGCAGCCCCAGTAGAAGCGGTTCCTAGACGGCCCCGAAGCGGCTCCTAGGCGGCCCCAAAGCGGCTCCTAGGCGGCTCCAGCAGAAGCGGTCCCTAGGTGGCCCCGAAGCGGCTCTTAGGCGGTCCCAGCAGAAGCGGTCCCTAGGCAGCCCCGAAGGCTCCTAGGCGGCCCTGAAGCGGCTCCTAGACGGCCCCTGTCTACAAAAGTTTTCTCATTGGCCCTCGGTCTTGAGCGGCTACATTTTTTGTCTTATCTTCATGTCTCATCTCGACTTCCCAAGCAAGCCTCTACCTTGGACAAAGCCGGACCCACTAACCATCCTTGATCCATATCAGTACAAAAAGATAGGAACTGTCAGTTCTAACATAAGCCCCAAAAGTCATGACCCGTCAGGCAACATTAATGACTTTGACCAGATGAGGCCCAAAAGTCATAATCCATCAGACAACATTAATGACCCTGATCAGACGAAGCCCCAAAGGTTATAATCCATCATGAAGCTACAAATCTCCAAACCAATGAGGCCCAAAAGTCATCAAGAAAATTTAATGACTCTAGCCAAATAAGCCTCGAAAGGTGATCACTTCCATGAAGTACCAATCACCATGGGGGAACTCAATCCCACTGGTTCTAACATTCTATCTGCAAAGTCATAGCTCATCATGAGATTCCAATCTTATCAAGCAAGCCACACAGACTCAAAGTATCAATAAAAAGGATAGGAGGGACCCCAGACCAAGGTACGAACACTGAGACAAACACTGGATATTCCTATCATCTTCCTTCCTAACTCTCTCTCCCATCTTGAGGTTCACCAAGCTCATGACTGTGATATAAATCACTGACTTGAGCGTCGGATGGTCCCTGCCGAAATATCCGATCTTCAGGACTTTTTGCAGATCTTGGCACTGAGGCGAATTTTCTCCAGCAAATTGATGATGCATCCGCTGATGCTCAAGAATATCAGCTCAAGGTGATCGGGCATCATCAACTTCATCAGCCTTAACATCCAAATAGTCAACAAATCTATCACCCTTAAGGACCTCTGCCATATCTTTTCATCTTTGATCTCAACTGCAATAGAGCCATCTCCATCGATGAGCTTGCTCGCAACCTCTACTGCATCAAGGAAAGGGCCTCCATCTCATAGTAAAAGTAGATGATCACCGATGTTGATTGTAATAGCCTCAAGAGTGAGCATAATTTCTATTAAACCAAAAAATGAAACCAAAATAAATTAACACAATTTGATTTGATCAATTCAAACTCCGTCAAGGTTGGTCACAAGGCCGAGTAAAGGAGGAGGGTTACGTTAGATAGCTGATGACCAGCGTAAAATTTTGTCAGATCTCTTAAAACATGAATATACTAAATCAAAATATGCAAAGAACTGTGATGTCTCTATTAAGAGATGCATTGCATCTACCTTCAGATGTTTCAAAAATAGGCAAGGGGTGCCGCACCAATGCTTGGGTGCAGTGATAAGTAAGGGTTTAGAGTGCGGATAAAGAAGTTAGTCCTAGATAGTCAGCTTAGATTAGTAACTTGAAATATAGGAACACTAACAGGTAAAGCTATAGAGATAGTGGACACTATGATAAGAAGAAAAGTAAATATAATATGCTTACAAGAAACTAAATGGGTAGGTAAAAAATCTAGAGAAATAGAGAATATAGGATATAAATTATATTACACTAAAAAATATAAAAATAGAAATGAAGTAGGAATAATTGTAGATAAGAATTTTAAAGAATATATTGTTAAGATAACTAGGAAAAGAGATCAGATTATATCACTAAAACTTATAATTGAGAATAATATAGTTAACATAATTAGTGCATATGCACAATAAGTAGGATTAGACCAACAACTAAGACACAATTTTGGAAAGATAGAGATAAAGTAATGCAAAAAATATAACTAGAAGAAAAGTTATATTTGGAAAGATATTTTAATGGATATTTAGGTAAACAGAAAGATGGATATGAAACGGTACATGAAAGATATGGATTTAGAGATAGGAATGAATCTGATGTGAGCTTATTAGATTTTGCAGTGGCATATGATCTAACAATAGCAAACACTTATTTTAAAAAGAGAGATGAACATTTAATAACATTTAAAATTGGATCTAATAAAAGTCAAATAAACTTTTTCTTAACTAAAAAGATAGATAAAATAACATGCAAAAATTATAAAATTATTTTAGAAAAAAGTTTAACTTCACAACATAGTATAATGGTAGTAGACATATGGATAAAAATAAAATTTAGAGTAAAATATAAAACTATTAATCCAAAAATTAGATGGTGGAATTTAAAAGGAGAAAAATTAAAATCATTTAAAGAAAAGTTAGTAAGAGAAATGACTATGAATATAAATAGTGATTCCAATTTAATGTGAAAAAAGTAACTAAATGCATAAAAATATAGAAAAAAAAGTTTTAGGAGAATCAAAAAGAGTAGGACTAGTAGGAAAGAAATATTGGTGGTAGAATGAGAAAGTTTAAGCTGCTATCAAGCTTAAAGGATAAACTACAAAATTAAAGAAAGTCTTAAAAAGTATAGGAATATAAAGAAAGAATTAAAAAAGTAATAAGTAATGCTAAACTTAAAGCCTATGATAATTTATATAATAGACTAGATACAAAAGAATATGAAAAGTCTATATATAAACTAGCAAAACTAAGAGAAAAGAAAATAAAAGATCTTGACTATTTTTAAGATGAAGATGAAAGAGCCTTGGTAAAGAAGAAGAGATAAAAGAACAATAAAAAAATTATTTTAAAAAAATTATTAAATAAAAATAATTTAGTAAATTTAAGGGCAGAAGGATGTGATAACCTAGTAACAAATGAACATAAATTTTTTTGTAGATTTATGGGGTTAAAAAGGCTTTGAGTAAAATAAAAAATGCGAAGGCATTAGGACCAGATGTGATTCCTATTGAGATTTGAAAAGGCTTAGAAAAAATTGAACTCAGGTGGTTAACTAATTTATTTAATAGAATTATAGTAACTAAAAGAATATTAGATGATTGAAGAAAAAATATTAATACCTATATATAAAAATAAAAGAGATATTCAAATTATGAAAATTATAGAGGGATTAGCTTATGAGTCATATAATGAAATTACGGAAGAGAGAAATAGAAAATCGAATAAGAGCCGAAACTTTGGTGTCAGATAATCAATTTGAATTTATGTCCAAAAAATTGATCATATGGTCTTTATTGATTTAAAAAAAAAGAGCATATGATAGAATATCTAGAGAAATAATATGGTGGGCTTTAGAGAAAAAAAGAGTTGCCAAAAGATACATATAATTGATAAAAGATATGTATGATAGAGCAATAACTATTGTTAAAATAATAATAGGAAAACTAGTAAGTTTTTAATTGCTGTAGGATTACATCAAGGATCTATCTTAAGTTCGTATCTTTGTATTAGTTATGGATGAATTAACCAAACATATTTAAAATGATATCACATGGTGTATGTTATTTGTAGATGATATAGTGCTGATTGATAAAATTAAATTTGAAGTAAATGCTAAGCTAAAGATTTGGAGAGAGGCTTTAGAATCTAAAGGTTTTAAGATTAGTAGAACTAAAACTGAATATATGAAATATAATTTTAGTAGGAGTAAAATATAAATAAAAAATATGAAGATTGCAAACCAAAGATATCAAGGAGTGAAAAATTTAGGCATTTGGAATCAATTATCCAGCAAGAAGGTAAAATAGGTGAAAATATAAATCATAGAGTTAAAGATGGAGTAAGTGGAAGAGTGCTTCGGGAGTATTATATGATCGGTGCATCCTATTAAAATTAAAATTAAAATTCTATAAAATCGATATTAGGCCAGCTATGCTATATGGAACAGACTGTTGGGCAATATTAAAATAACATGTGAATAAATTAAGTGTGACAGAAATGCGTATGTTAAGATGGATATGTGATAAAACTTTAAAAGATAGAATTAAAAATAAATATATAAGAAAATGGTAGGAGTAGCCTTAATTGGAGATAAAATGAGAGAAAATTGATTACGGTGGTTTGAACATATACAACATAGACCTTTAGATGTTCTAGTTAGAAAAAGTGATCTTTTAACAATCCATGGTAAGAATAGAGGTAGAGTAAACCTAAACTAATATGAATAAAAATAATTAAAAATATAACTATTTATAATTTAAATATCGATTTGGTCCTGCAGAGTGAAGGAAGCAGATTCATGTAGCCAACCCCATATAGTTGGGAAAAGGCTTAGATGAGTTGAGTTGAATTGATCAATTCAATTTTTTAGACTAATTTGATTTGTTTCAGTTATATATTTTTTAAAAGATTAGTTTAATTAATTTTACGCAATTTTGTGTCTAACCGATTTAATGCTCACACTTACCTTTAAATATTTCTAACCTGCACACATGGCCTGATAAATGGCTATCATATGATTGTGCTCAAATCTTTGCTCCCAAATCATCACCATATATAGAATTAAAAACATCAGGAACCGTGATGATGACGCCCTTCAGTATTGGATTAGCAGAAATTCTCTTCTTGGTTCATTTTGCGCCATATAATGCTCATGTCTACAAGATGTAATTTTTTTGCATGGATCAAATGTGTAATCCCTATACATAGTGCCAATAACATAGCTCGATGATATGATTGTGAGACCTAGTTTTTTTAGGCTAACTCGCTTTAAATTAGATTTAATTTATCTAAATTTAGTTAAAAAATTACATAATCATAATTTTTTTGAATCTATATTCATAATGTTTGATATTGAGTTATCTTTTTTAATGCATTTTGATTTACTCAAATTAGAAGTTAATTAAGGAAGTTAGAAATATTGTAAACATATATAAGTGCCGACAAACTTTTGATAAATTACAAAAATACTATTGATAATTATTAAAAATAATTTTTAATATTTTTATCAAAATTTTATATTTTAAAATTATGTTAGAAAAGTTAGAAGTTAGTTTTGAGTAAAGAATTTATTTTTAAATATTTAATAGATATTTATTTCTCTGATTTTCTTAAAGAAATTATTATCTAGCAAGAATTAGAAAATTTATTGATTTTAGATGATTAATATATTATAAAGAGAAGAAATCTATTACTTTAGATAATTTCTTTATAAATAGAGCTTAATTAAGATTTTTGATATCAAATTAATAGTTTAGAAAGATGAATGTGAAAATTGAAGGACTAAAATGGTTGAAGAATCAAGAATATATGTTGATGAAACCCTTAAACCTTCAAATTTAAGGATTAGTTTCATCGGTTTTATTAGTTCTTAATAGTTTTATTTGAATACGATAAGTAGTATGACCATGAATTAAGATTTTTTAATATTGTAAGATTACCAAAATTTTATTTTATAACAAATGAATGATTATGTGAATTGAAATAATTATTATGCTTATACAATCAATTATTTTGAAATAATAAAATTTTGTAATTATTTTTCAAATATTATTAAAAGCTTAAATTCTACATAATATGTTTATTACAAATCCAGATTAGATAAACTAATTATAAATTGAAAAAAAATTATAAATTTCTTAACTATAAATATTTATTCAAGAATTTATAAATTATTGATTAAATATTACTATTTTATTTTCTAATGTGAAATTAATGTTTTAATGCCTACTCCTATACGCTATTTTTGTATAGCTATTTATTGTAAATACTAAATTAAGTGAGTAGATTATGAATATTAAGGATTACTATTATTATGAAAATTTTGTTAAAAGAAAAAAATAAAATTTCAAGCATTGAAAAATATAAATTCCATGTCTTTTTAAAAAAATGAAACTTACATGATTACATAAATAAGTAAATATTAATAATACAGAATTATTGTTGATAAAAATATAACTAAAAAAATATGTAACTCTCATTTTACTACGTAATGATAGATGACACATATCAGAACTCATTTTCACAGAAGATATATACAAAGATCTAATCCCCATCAATAAGGTTAAATGCATCCCCATTCATAAGATTAAACGTGGTACACGAGCCCTGTCATAGGAAGACCTATATAACTATAGTTAACATATTAGTAATATGATGACATAAAAAATATTAATTTTTCTTAACTCAATTCAACTCATTTAAGCCTTTTCCAACTACTTGGGTCGGCTACACGAAAAATTATTGATTTTTTATGACATAAAAACTTTGAACATGATAACATGAAAACTTTTACACAAAAAAAACTTTTAATAATAGTTAAAGATACCTCGAAATTTATATTAGTGCATCAATAACATATAAGTTGTACACTATAAGTTATCAGTTTTTAGTTAATGCTATGTACTATTTCAGAAAGGTCCTATACATCTTCATCGATTTGATCCATTAATTTATGTTTAATATTACTAAGTGAAAGCTCATAAAAAACTTTATTCTGCACAGAGAATAAAGAACTCTTTTGAATGATTGGTGTTGGCTGTTAATGTCTACCGTCTGATAGGCAGGATTTGTACTACAAAACCAACGCTTCCACCAAAATAATTCCAAGATCAAAGGCCATTATGCATGGCATGAAAGGAGAGTCCAAAATTGCATGCTGCAAAGCTAAGGGCGTAATAAATGATTGCACTTAAAACTCTTTTTGTGCGTATAATAAAACCAACGCTTCCACCAAATAATTCCAAGATCAAAGACCATTATGCATGACATGAAAGGAGAGAGTCCAAAATTACATGCTGCAAAGCTAAGGGCGTAATAAATGATTGCACTTAAAACTGTTTTGTGCTCCATGAGATGCACGAGGTGTTGCTTAAAAGGCATAGAGTCGTAGACTATTCCACTGCTTGACATTTCTTTCTAAAATTTTACATTATTGATTAAGCAATCCGCAATGCAAAAATAGCAATAATTTCTATGGTACTTGTTGAAGTTCAGTATAAACATCATAGAAACAGACTAGACAATTTGGAGCAAACAACCAAACTAGTGCAACAATGTTTCAGGGATTAAGATGCCATGTTTATTTTGCCCCTTTGCTATCAGTACTCTCATTAAATATATCAGAAAGCATCCTGAAGAGCATGTAGGACAACAATTGACATGTCCTAAATATCAAAATACTTTTCTTTTTTAATGCAAACCTAAATATCAAAATTCAACATCATCTACTGCAAGTAGAAATATCCTGATGTTGGAAATAATCTTAATAATAGGCAACCTTAATTAGAATGCAGCTCTGTAATATCTTGTTAGCTTGCATTTGTTGCCAGACATCTGGGCTCACATCAATGCACATGACAAAAAGTAAATCTGATTAAAAACAAAACAAAAAGGCATTAACCATATTGCAGATGAATAAATGCTTGCTTGGGTGAGTTGTCTTAGAATGCAGGGACATGAGAAGGTGGTGTTCAAACCATTTGATAGAGGCCCTAGATTTCTTTTAGCATACTAGGCTTACTTTCAGAGAGAACATTATAGGATAAATTGTCTAACTCAAATGTTTTGAGAAAAAAAGAATCCAAAAAAGGACAGATGGTGGAGAATATTAAGGGTGAAGAAGAATCACCTCACCTCCTCTGGATAGGACACAGTGCGGATGAACTGGAGATAAGTGCAACAGGGAATAAGGTGTATCAGCGTTGAATCAACTTGTCCAGAAACTTTTGCTAAAAATATTCCTAGGGTAAGAAAAACAAGGGATACAGCGTATCAGCCAGTCAAAGTCTAATGTATGAGGCAGATGATGCCATGACAATTATTCAGCTAGGCAGGATTGATTTGGGTATCCATCAGAGTTACTGCCAGATCAGCTACAGTCATGCGTGAAAAGAAAAACAAACTTCAAGGAGCATATCTGACAGCCAAGCATCTCTGAGAGACCCTCGGCGCTTGCTTAAATTCCAGCACTTCAGAAAAGATGTGTAACAAGGTCATTGAAGCTTTGGAAGTCTTGTTTCTTTAGGAGTTATAAATTAAAATAACTCAGCAAAAACTTTCCAAAACAACAATAAACTGTCTAGAGACCCTCTATTTTCCCAACCTAAAGTTTGACAAAATCTGTTTGTAATTAACCCAACGCTACTTATTTTGCCAGATTAGTCTTCCCACAGTATGAGGTGAGTCAAAGAAAAAGAAGCTACTCGCCAGACAGTGTGAGTGATTCTGCCATAATCTTTATTTTGTAAAATGGCTGAATTCAAAATTGGCAGGCTGGTGTGAGTATCCATGTGTCATGCAGTAGCACTCTTCTAATAGGAATCATCCATTTCTCAAGATGCTTCTTCTTGCAACCCTGCTTTTGGTTCCTCATCTTGCTCAATATTCACCATCAAAATATGCAGTAGCACTCTTCTAATAGGAAGCAAAATTTGCTCTTTTCTTCATTTCATCTTGGGATGCGATCTTGCATTAATACATATTTGATGAATGACACCATGGTTTTTTGAAGAAGAGTGAGAAGATCTTCGATAAAAGTTTAACAATTTAACAAGTTTCAAAACTTAGGAATATCAAATCAGTTTCTATAGGAGCTACAGTACATATGAACTGAATTATAAAATTATCATCCTATATTCCTTTCTTTACCATTCATTGAAAAAATGCAGCTTATTTTGCTGGAAAGCCTACCCTGAAAATATGAATAAACATGTCTAAAAATGCTGCATGGAAATGACAGGCCAGAGGGGCAAAGTTGAAGAAATTAAGAAGAATGATGAATATTAATTATTTGGTTGAGTGCAGAATTATTAAAGTCGAAGAGGAAGATTCCTTCAAGTCTCTCAATTAAATGACTTGTCACAATTGATGCATATGCACATTGTAGCGATAATTTCATAATAGAAACCTACTTCTATGAAACAAGACCTCAAAAAACTAAATCTACAGTTTACTATTTTTTTATCTATACATCATATGAACAAATGATTTTCTTTTTTTCTAAAAAGAGGAAAAAATTCAGTAAAAAGCTGGCTCCTGCCTGAGGAATCTCAGTGAGGTATAAACCTTAGTTACCTCGGACCTGAGAGGCGCACAGCTGAAAGTAATGCATCACTGTTGCAGTCTGATGGTCCTGAAGATGTTCCTTCTTCACTTGTAGACTTGAAGACATTAGCATAAATCCGAAATCCCATCTGGGAGGAAGGTGGAGGTTGAGGGACGTCTGACAGACCTTCAAGCATTTGAACAACTTTTGCCATCGATGGTCTTAAAGACAAATCTTCCTGGATGCACCATAGAGCAACCTTAACTGCTGTCTCCACTCTCTTGTCGTTGTCATTGAATTTTAGCTCGGCATCAAAAACTTCCTTCAGCTTGCCCTCCTCCATTTTTTGAAAGCATATGAAGGAAAATGAACTTTCTCAGAACTCTCTGTCGGATCAAAATTCTTTCTCCCACCAATGATCTCAAGCAAGACCATCCCAAAGCTATAAACATCACTTTTTTCTGATATTGCATAGTTCGTGATCCATTCTGGTGCAAGGTACCCCCTAGTGCCCCTAAGTGTTGTGAAAACATGGCTCTGTTCTCTGGTCATCAATTTTGCAAGCCCAAAATCCGATACCTTGGCGACATAGTTCTCATCGAGAAGCACATTTTCAGGCTTGATGTCACAATGAATTATCTTTGAATCACAGTCCTCATGGAGGTAGGCCAACCCCTTGGCTGTGCCCAAAGCGATATTGTACCTCTTATCCCAGTCCAGTTGATCAGATCCTTCATCATTATTATTATTCTGGAAGATCCATCTGTCCAGCGACCCTTTCGCCATGTATTCATATGCAAGAAGCCGGTGCATGCCCTCTGCACAGAAACCTCGGAGCCTGACGAGATGGATATGGTGGATACGGCCTATGATGGTCACTTCAGATCGGAACTCTTTCTTTCCCTGACCTATGCCCTCCAATTTCTTCACGGCGACTCGAGTACCATCAGGAAGCTTTCCAAGATACACAGAGCCAAAGCCCCCTTGCCCAAGCTTCACAGAGAAATTATCCGTAGCCACTTGGAGTTCTGCGAAACTGAAACGGACTGGCACTCCAGATATAACCTCCAAGAAATTATCCTCCTCTGAGGAACTTTGTGATGGGGGTTCAGGCAATCTCTTTCTCCGACGACGATGAATTCTGATTGCAAAATAAATGAGAGCTACGATCACAGCTGCAGTCGCAAGACAGATGATAACCACAACAACGGTGAAATGCTTCCCCCCGCCGCTCCTCCCATTCCCTTCTTCCTGGCCTGGACTTGGAGTGCCACCTCCATCACTTGCGATCTTGATGTAGGATGATACATAACCAGTACTCGTGTTGGGGACTGGCCGCTGCAGGCTCCCTATCTGATTAAATAGGAAACACTCCCCCGAATCGGCATCATAGAACAATGCAACGCACGAGCAGTTACCCATGCATGCGTCCCTGCATCCTGTCAGATTCGACTTAGCACTTGGCGGGATAAAACGAGTGGCAAAATACCCTATCCCATCTTGGACCTTTGCCAGCATGAATGTAGCCTCTGAGCTACAAGCAGAAGAGACGATGATGCCAGGATTGCAGTTGGAGTCCTGGCTAAGGACGGAGGGGCACTGGCATCGGCTGCCACTGTCACAAATATAGTACGGACCGCAAGGTTCAGGTGTATCACATGAACCTTGGGGTATCTTCGTCGTCGATGATGAAGGAGTGACTGATCCACCGTTATCAAGGCCGTAGAATGAAATGAATCCGTCGCCGCCCAGCACGGCAGCCCAGGTGCCGTTGGCATCGGCAGTGCCGGCATCAACGATGAGTTGCCACAGCAGAGACCGCTTTTGATCGTAGAAGTTCCATGAATTTGAGACGAGGCTCGCGGAATACAGGTCACCGGCGATATTGTTAACGACTTTTCTCGTCTCCTGCTGCAACGACCAGTATGGCTGCGGTGGCCGGAAGTCTGCATACAGAATCATATCCCCCGAAACAATGCGGAGATGATAGCTCAGATTGTTGCTGTTGGACTGGCTCGCCAGCATCATCCCCTCGGCGAAGATCTGACCGGACAGGAGGGTGTCCGTCGGATGACCGAAACTCTGCCACAGAGGGGGAGTGGAACCGTCCCTGCGCAGCAGCACCAGGTTCCCGGAATCCCGCAGGACCATGGAAGTAGCTCCTTTGCCGGATGTGTTGGTAGACCAGATGGTGGCGCCGCCAGATTCCAGATACGCATTCCCATCCTTGTCGAAGACAAAGTTGTCGGAGTTGGTCACCGGCGAACCTGGATTGGCAGTCCACACAACGGTCGAGCTGCCCTGGTGGATCACCGCCAGAAGAAAGGAGGTGGTGTCCTCGGAGATGTAAGTAGTGAAGCCGAACGCAAAATTGGAGGTGTTGGATAGCAGGAAGAGCCCATATTTGTCGATCCAATTCATCTGGGAGCCCTCAAATCCTGGCGCGATCTGGCGACTCTGGATGCCGCAGCTGCAAGGTTTCAAGAGCTGGGCGAGGACGAGGGAGAGAATAATGGAACGGACGAGGACTGGTGGTAGCTGGATCTCCATGCTCATCTCCGGTCCTGATGGTTCCCACGATGATAGAAACGGGCAGTCGCCGTCGCCGTCGCCAAGCAGAGCGTAGGAGAGGTAATTTCGCGAGCATAGAGTTCCCTCTTCCTTGGGTCAAGATCAGCGAAGGGAACAATCCACAGTAATTGGTGTTGCTCGAACAAAGCCCCTTCCCTCCTTGCCTCCCCCTCCTTCCTCCAGCTGAGGCAGGTGATCGCGACAGGACTAGAAGGGGGTTACTTCTCCTTCTAAACTATAACACACCCTCTTCTTCTTCTTCTTTTTTTTTCCCTATAGTTCTTTTATACGCACAGCAGGATGCCGCCGATGAAACCGTCTATTCCATTTCCAAAACAGGATGTCATTGCTAGCAAGAGTACAGAGAGAAGAGGGGAAGAGAAGGAAGAGGAGTAGCTTGGAATTCAGAGAAGGGGAGGCAAAAGAAAAAGGGAATGACCGGCTCACCTCCGCCCTATTCGGGTCTTAGACTCTCCCCGACGTCCCCGTAGGTTCCTCCTCTCCCAGCGCTCCAGTTTAGTGCATCGCATGAAGCGATTTATGGTATGGGCGAGCGAGATTGGAAGAAGAGAGATGGGGAAGATTGGAGAGGACGAGGAGCTAGGGAGAGTGACTCAGATCGATTAAACGGGGGATGCGTTTAGCGACATATGCGCTGCCGTACTGCCAGAACACCGCCGGAGAGGAAGCGAAGGCAGAGGCCTCCCCCATCCCATTCACCCGCCCACGCCATCTTCTTCTGATTTTCTTTTTTTTTTAAAAAAAATTCTCGGATAAGTTTTATTTTGTTAATTTTTACAGGTGGGTCCTGCCGATGCCACCGCAGCTCCATCGGTACTAGGATTTTAACAATTCTTTTCTTTTTCCTCTATGCAACCTTAGTCCACAAGTTTTTAATTTTTTCCTTTTTCCTTATATAAAGTATAATTTTTTTTTTTAATCTAGCCATAGACAAAATCAAAGAAGATTTTTTTTAATCTCTTTAAAGTATAAAGGAGGGCCCAATACCATCCTTCCTTTGAAGCAAAGGTATCAAGGAAAAATTTTGTACACCGTCTTCGGTGCAACAAGGCCTACGTGGGCTGCATCGGCTCTTCTGATTGGTCCACATGGAGTCTACGTGGATGACGGTGCCGGATGGGCCCTGCTACGATGTAACGTTCTGAACGTGATGAACATTTAAAGCGCTTTGCTTTTTTTTAAAATTAGCATGCAGACGAAAATGCTTTCCCTCCATTCAATCGCCATTTTACGTTGGATTTCATCTGTGCAAGAAAAAATCTTTCTTCCCCCTCGCTCTGGCTTTCGGCACGATCCTACGCCCTCGCTCTGGCTTTCGGCACGATCCTAAGCCCTCGCTCTGACTTTCCGGTCGAAAGAAAATATTTTAGCTTCGAGGCGGGAATACCTGGCTACTGGAGTTTTTGTACAAAAACTCCTGGAAGAAATGTCGTCCGTAGCACAAAACATTCTTTCATTATGAGGTTGTTGTGGTTTATGAGCTTGACGATAGGGTTTTCTACTAGGGTGTCGTGGGTTTTCAACTAATGCTTTGTCTTAACGTTTTGAATTATGGTGTCGTGGGTTTTGAACTAGGGTGTAGTGGGTTTTTCTGCAAGGGTGTCATGGGTTTTGAACTAATGCTGCTTGTCTTAACGTTTTGAACTAGGGTATCGTGGGTTTTGAACTAGGGTGTCGTGGGTTTTGAGCACGGGTGTTATGGGTTTTGAACTGGGGTGTCGTGGGTTTTTATTAGGGTGTCATGGGTTTTGAGCACGGTGTCGTGGGTTTTGAACTAGGGTGTCGTGGGTTTCAACAAGATAAGAGCGAATGGCAGCAAACATCCCAGGAGGAATTCGCCCCCCTCGTGAACAGAAACCGTGTGGGGAAGCCAAATACTGCGACACCCTAGTACCAATGCTGCGATACCCATGCTTAAAACTGACCATGGAGAGAATCCCCGCGAGACACCCCTTGGTGGAATTTGGCCGAAAATCATTCGCGATACCCCAGTTGAAATCTCACGACACCCTAGCTTTAGGGCGACGACACCCGTGTTTAAAACTGACCATGGAGAGAATCCCAGCGACACTCCCTAGTGGAATTCGGCCGAAAATCATTCGCGACACCCCAGTTGCAATCTCATGACACCTAGCTTTAGGGCGACGACACCCGTGCTTACAAATGACCACGGAGAGAATCCCCGCGACACCCCCTGGTGGAATTGGCCAAAAATCCTTCGCGACACCCCAGTTGAAATCTCACGACACCCTAGCTTTAAGGCGACGACACCCGTCCTAAAACCGACCACGGAGAGAATCCCCGAGACACCCCTGGTGGAATTCGGCCGGAATCCTTCGCGACACCCCAGTTGAAATCTCACGACACCCTAGCTTTAAAGAGATGACACCCGTGCTTAAAACTGACCACGGAGAGAATCCCGCGACACCCTAGTTCGAATTCGGCCGAAAATCCTTCGCGACACCCCAGATGTAATCTCATGACACCCTAGCTCTAAGGCGACGACACCCGTGCTTAAAACTGACCACGGAGAGAATCCCAGCGACACTCTAGTTCGAATTCGGCCGAAAATTCATCGCGACACCCAGTTGAAATATCACGACACCCTAGCTTTAAGGAAATGACACCTTACTTAAAACTGACCACATAGAGAATCCCCGTGACACCCTAGTTCGAATTCGGCCGTAAATCCTTCGCGACACCCCAGTTGAAATCTCACGACACCCTAGCTTTAAGGCGACGACACCCATGCTTGAACAAGGCAGGAATTTTGACGTCACCCTAGTACTAATTCGACGACACCCTAGTAACTCAGCTATGACATCTTTTCGAGAAAAATTGCAAAATGTGGGCAGTTCCTATGGGTTTGCGGGTCAGTGTGATGTGATCATGGTGATCCTGGTGTCCTTTCATATTTCTTGAGGTCGGCATAAACCCTAGAGGTCCTTCGTCTATTGCTCGAGAAGCCATCCTTTTGCTCGAGAAGCCATCCTTCGTTTCTTGCTCGAGAAGCCACTGGTCTCCAAAATTTCTTCCATAGTTTATTCTTTCGTATACTTCATTCATGGAGATGAGTGCTTTCGTTTGTGGATGAAGACCGCGAACAAGGAAGAACCAGACGGAGAAAATGGCGGAACAATGCAAGGACATGGTTCTTCGTTCGAATGAGGATGCGGCTCCTTCAGGTATGTTTATCACTATGTTAAAATATTATGACATCCTCTCTTAAATTTCATGACAAGTATGTCTTATGTCTTACCCCCTGTTTCAGTTGAAATGAAAATTGTTCCAGTCCCCCCAGTGAAGGCTTCCTAGCTGTTTAAGAATAGTTGCAGGCCGGCCGTATACGTTCATAAGGTTTGGAAGATGGGGTTCACTAGACTGCATACAAAACTTATTCGAAGGACCCCATTTGGTGCCTTCATCGACATGCAGACGTTCACAGTCAATGGGCGACTGCTAGCAGACATCATAAGATGTCATAATGGAGGTGACGAGTTCATTTTCTGCGGAAAGCCAGTTCTATTCAGTGCCGATGAAGTCGCACTCATTCTGGGACTTCCAGCTCATAGGAAGAAGATCGACACGTCCAGCCAATTGTTCAACGGAAGGTTGTTCAGATGGTTTGGCCAGGGTTTAGATCTTCGCCAAGAAGGTTTGGAGAAGTTAATATTTCAACTCCGATCATCTAAGGCACAGGAGGATGTCGAGGATACCGTCCGACTTTGGATCGCATACATGTTGGCCATGTTTTTGGCTCCAAAGTCTAATCAGAGATGTCCACGGTATCTCATCCAGCACTTGGATGACTTAAGTCAACTGGATAGCATCGACTGGGCTTCGGCATTGAAGGAGTTGATTGTTCTGGCTCTCCCAGAAATAGCTGCTTGCTTGCGTTCCGAGGAGCCGGTCCACTCAAAGAATGCAAAAAAAGTTAGGAGGCAGCCTACTCTGTTCGGATGCTCGGCAGCACTTGTGGTAAGGATTATTGAGACGCAAAGTAGTGTTATTAGTATAATTTTTTGTTAATATTACATTATTTAATATCCAAAAAATATCATGTTCAGGCATGGTTCCTCGAGCATACATCAATGCGAGAACCAGCATACCCTGATAAACTGCCCTGGCTGTTGAAGTGGTATGACCACCAAATGAAGATCTAGTCGGTTCGGGTTGCCGACTTGCAGCCTCACGACTTGGTAAGCTAGTACATTGCTCCATTGCTCTGACCATATTTTTCAACTTAATGCGTCAATATGTTCACTTAATATTAATTTGTTATAATCTTGCGTTGCAAATGGAGGGAGCTACGGTACCACTGTCAGAAGAGCGCTGGCTTCTCACTCAGCAGAATGTAGCATCCCCTCAACCAACAGATACCTGCGCCCCTCAACCAACGGATAGCTGCGCAGGATGTGCCGAGTTGAGGACTGAATTGGAGTGCGTTAAGGATCAACTCGACGATGTCAGGCACAGGCTATCCATTGCTGAGAGCCTCCTCAGTTCACTGCTCAGAAAGGAAAGTAATGCAATAAATGAGGAGGACAAGGGAGACGGAAAAACAGAGAAGGTGCATTCCCTGGAGTTGGTCCTCCGCGAGCCTGGTAATGGAAATAGTGAGGAGAAGAAGATGGAGGAGGACCATTCATCCGAGTGTCCAATTGAGACGGGGAATGCAAAAGCAGGAGAAGAGATTGGAGGGGGATTCATTGGATGATAAAACAGAGCATGGGAATTAAAATAAAGATGAGTCCATATCCGATAATAAACTTGGCACCCCTGCGCCAAAGGGTGATAATATGGACATAGAAATCATTGGAGTGCCTTCGCTTGTTAGGAGGGTTAAAAAAGAGCCGAGGAAGCGTAAGGCATCCACGGTCGTCGGAGAATGTTATGAGACAACCGTCCTAAAAAGTCGCGAAGACAGTGGGCACGTCAAAGCCCAACACAACGGTCGAAGATGACCAAATTATTATTCAAAATTTTTTGAGCGAACGACTAACCGACGAGATCGTCTACACCAATATGTTTTCTGGCGTTGTAACAAGGAAAAATCTTCAAGATCTCATTAACAATGAAATGATAATAGATGATGTAAGTATATCAAGAAACCTGTTCTAGTTGTTGATTTTAGAATTATATTAATCGGTTTACATTGCATTGGCAGATAATTGATGCCGGCCAGGAGTTTCTGATGCGCAACTGGACAGAGCATCCGGACCGATACCATAAGTGCATATTTGCATCAGTTTTCATCTCTGCTCTGTGTCTGACTTCTTCATCACCTGCTCATGAACTCGCTGGAACATCAGGGGCCTCGATATTTGACAATGTATCGATGAAGATAAGGCCCAATTCCGGTTTCTTTTCACCATAATAAACTCGATAACTCGCACTGGCATTTGGTTGCTGTCGACATGGAAAGAAAGGTGTTCATGCACCTGAATTCAATGAAACGCAACCCCAAGTACAAGGCCAATGCAAGGAAATGGCATACAATTCTTGGCCACATATTCCATATCTACTGCGATAAGAAGGAAGCGATGACTTGGCCGATGGAAGAGATTTCGGATTGCCCAAGCCAACCGACCGGATCGCTGGATTGCGGCCTATACTGTCTGAGATACATGGAATGTCTTGCTCGATGGGACAATCCTGATATGAAGATGGATTTCATGGATGAGGAAGTCAGAGATTACCGGCGACACTTAGCTGCGACGATATTGAGAGAGGGCCTGAACAAAAAGATTAGCGACATTGTCGAAAAATGTTCTTAATTTTTTAATTCTTCTTTGAATGAAAATTGAATGTAATTTATTCATATTAACACTGATTCAGATTTAATGCAAATGCACAAATTTTATATTCAGAAGGGGTGTCGTCGATTTATTCAGAACAGGGGTGTCGTCGCGCTAAAAGCTTTGGTGTCCGTTCGTGAGTACTGGGATGTCGTAGGTTTTCGCCTTTCGGGTGTCGCCGCGCTAGAGCTAGGGAGTCGTTAGGCCGGAGCTGGGGTGTCGTCGTGCTAAAAGCTTCGGTGTCCGTTCGCGAGTACTGGGATGTCGTAGGTTTTGCCTTTCAGGTGTCGCCGCGCAAGAGCTAGGGAGTCGTTAGGCAGAGCTGGGGTGTCGTCACGCTAAAAGATTTGGTGTCCTTTTGCGAGTACTGGATGTCATGGGTTTTCACCTTTCGGGTGTCGCCACGCAAGAGCTAGGAGTCGTTAGCCAAGAGCTGGGGTGTCGTCGTGCTAAAAGCTTCGGTGTCCTTTGCGAGTACTGCGATGTCGTGGTTTTCTCCTTTCAGGTGTCACCGCGCAAGAGCTAGGGAGTCGTTAGCCAAGAGCTGGGGTGTCGTCGGGCTAAAAGCTTCGATGTCCGTTCACGAGTACTGGGATGTCGTAGGTTTTCACCTTTCGGGTGTCGCCGTGCTAGAGCTAGGGAGTCGTTAGGCCGAAGCTGGGGTGTTGTCGCGCTAAAAGCTTCGGTGTCCTTTTGCGAGTACTAGGATATCATAGGTTTTCGCCTTTCGGGTGTCGTCGCGCTAGAGCTAGGGAGTTGTTAGGCCGGAGCTAGGGTGTCGTCGCGCTAAAAGCTTTGGTGTCCTTCGCGAGTACTGCGATGTCGTGGGTTTTCTCCTTTCGGGTGTCTCCGCGCAAGAGCTAGGGAGTCGTTAGCCAAGAGCTGGGGTGTCGTCGTACTAAAAGCTTCGGTATCCGTTCGCGAGTACTGGGATGTCGTAGGTTTTTGCCTTTCGGGTGTCGCCGCGCTAGAGCTAGGGAGTCGTTAGGCCGGAGCTGGGGTGTCGTCGCGCTAAAAGCTTCGGTGTCCTTTTGCGAGTACTATGATGTCATGGGTTTTCGCCTTTCGGGTTCGCCGCACAAGAGCTAGGGAGTCGTTAGCCAAGAGATGGGTGTCGGCGCGCTAAAAGCTTCGATGTCTGTTCGCGAGTACTGTGATGTCGTGGGTTTTCGCCTTTCGGTGTTGCCGCGCAAGAGCTAGGGAGTCGTTAGCCAAGAGCTGGGGTGTCGTCGCGCTAAAAGCTTCGATGTCTATTCGCGAGTACTGCGATATCGTGGGTTTTCGCCTTTCGGGTGTCGCCGCACAAGAGCTAGGGAGTCATTAGCCAAGAGCTGGGGTGTCGTCGCGCTAAAAGCTTCGGTGTCCATTCGCGAGTACTGGGATGTCGTAGGTTTTCGCCTTTCGGGTGTCGCCATGCTAGAGCTAGGGAGTCGTTAGCCAAGAGCTAGGGTGTTGTCGTGCTAAAAGCTTCGAAGTCCGTTCGCGAGTACTGCGATATCGTGGGTTTTCCTTTCGGGTGTCGCCATGCAAGAGCTAGGGAGTCATTAGCCAAGAGCTGGGGTGTCGTCGCACTAAAAGCTTCAATGTTCGTTCGCGAGTACTGCGATGTCATGGGTTTTTGCCTTTCGGATGTCGCCACGCAAGAGCTAGGGAGTCGTTAGCCAAGAGCTGGGGTGTCGTCACGCTAAAAGCTTCGGTGTCCGTTCGCAAGTACTGGGATGTTGTAGGTTTTCGCCTTTCGGGTGTCGCCGCGCTAGAGCTAGGGAGTCGTTAGCCAAGAGCTAGGGTGTCGTCGTGCTAAAAGCACTTCATTTGACTGAAATAGATACCCTATTTTGAAAGCACTTCATTTGCGACCAAGACACCCTAGTTCAAAAGTTACGACACCCGTGTTTTATATATGCTCCTGTGTAAGTTGACTCAATACATAAGCATCAAATTCGTCCATCAAAGCTTCGGAAGGCGGTACAATTCTTTCCAGGTCCTCTTTAGTATTAATTGACTGCAAACAAGTCTGCCTGATGCTTGAAGCAGCTCTTTCCTTGACCTGATTTTTCCTTGATCTTTTTGACTTCTTCTCGACTCCACTCTTTAATCTGTTCTCTCTCGGGCGACCTTTCGTCCTAATTTGTTCAGGATCTTGAATTACAAGCTCTGTACCTGGTTTAGCTACGTAGTTGGCATCCACGCAATTTTGAATATAGGTGTTAGACCATCCATCACTACATTAAATGCATCTTCAGACATGGAGGCTATCTCTCAGCGAGCTTCATCATCCGATGACTCAGCAAACTATATCTACAATCATTAACATAATATTAACGAAAACAAATATTAAGACATTTCAATTAAAAAATTGTCACTGCGTACCGTGATTTTTGTGTGCTTTTATCATAACCTTCAGTATTGCAGTCAAATTCATCGAATTGGTATTTCATGTCCTTGCACCATCTCTTCAAGAAGTATTTATCTGGTAAATGAAATACATCACTTTGATGAAGAACCAACAAAGCATGCCTACACAGGTACCCCTTGAACTGAAAGGATCGGCACTGGCATTGGACATCCTCAATATTTCTATCGTATGACACGATATAATCTTTGATCATCTCCTTGCCGATTCCATCGACTTCAATCCTTTCATACGACTTTACGAATATACACAATAGTTGCCGGCTTCCTTGATCAATTTAGTATTTGATGCAGCCATTTCAAGGATCTCATTCTGAAATTTTTTGAAAATGCGCCTTGTATACCTTCCTGCAGCTTGTCTCTCAAAAGGTGATGATGTCTTTAGGAAAGCAATCGTTTGCAACATCCTATTATCTTCCTCATTTTCGGCCTCGTATCTTTTTTTCAAGGCATCTTCGTACTTACTTATGAACTCCGTTAGTGTTGTCTTCGAATTTATAAACCCATCGAAGAAGTGATTAATGCCCTCGCTCTTTGTGAAGATGACATCCCTGTTCAAAATTTTGTCAACAAAAAAAAAGCGTTTAACGCGAACATAAACCAAAGACAATGACATACAAACCTGCAAAGAATGTATCCTTTAGGTAAACTGGGACCCATTTATCCTAACATTCGTAAAAGACATTGAACCAATCTATAGACTTGCATTCTTTATATTTCTCCATAACATGTGCCCACCTTTCCTCGAGTATGGTCAATGAATCATATATCGCCTCATCAAAATCAACCATAAACTTGGGATTTGCCATGTAAATGTGGCCAATCTTTTCAGGTATCTTCTTCAATATATGCCAAAGATAAAATCGATGTCGTGTGTTAGGAAAAACTTCTTTGACAGCAGCCTTGATTGCCTTATCTTGGTCAGTTATTATGGCAATAGGTGCTTGACCACCATTTGCATCCAGCCATGCCTGGAAAACCCATTTATATGTCTCAATACTCTCATCAGACAACAATGCGCAACCAAGCAAGGTGGACTGTCCATGATGGTTGACCCCGACGAATGGACAAAAAGGCATTTGATATCTGTTTGTCAAGTAGGTTGAGTCAAAGCTTAGAACATCACCGAAGTATGTGCATGCCAATCTTGACTTGGATGAATCCAGAAGACAGACCTCAGATGACATTATCATTGAGGTCTAAGGTATAGAAGAAATTGGGATTTCTGAGTTGCATTTCAGTGAAATGAATTACCATCGACTGAGCATCTCCTTCTTTCAGCTTAGACTAACGTTCGCGACAAATGAAGTTACGAGCATCCTTCTCGGTGAAACTCCAATTGTCTTCTGCCCCCTTTTCTCCTTGCTATGGCAGAGTATATCTGAGTTGTCGAACATTCACGACATGTAAATTACTGATCTCTGCCTTCTCTGGTGTGCTGATCCTCCTATGCGACCGTAGATAACCAGTTGATGTTATGGACATCCCATGGTTATGTTTTAGAGAAACCTCATAATATCCACTTACCACTTGTAGCATTCAGTCTTGCTTTTATGGATGCCATACAATCAACTTTCCCAGTATCCCTATGATTCATACTCTTCTCTGTTTTTCTAGATTTTCCTTGCCTCCAACATGCCAGGTGCTTGAAGCAAAGTTGTTTTTTGTTGTTGGCCCTGCTACACACTGTTATGATTCCAAAACCAACTCGTTTCGCATAGCCATTGTAGAATGTATATACATCATCTGCTGAATTGAATTCCATTCCAGTTTGAGGAACTACAGTATCATCCACTGCATTTGGAGCGACGGTGAAGGTGCACGGCTGGGAGTGTTATCGATTTCTTTCCGATCTTTAATTTCAGCATCGTCTATGGAAATATAGGCACACAGTCATGAACAATGATATCCATAGATTTAGTTGTCAATATATCCTGACAAAGGATTAGGACACAAAGGTTAAAACAATACGACACGAAGGGCCTAACGAAACCATCCCTGACTCATGCTATTACCGACACCGCAGTTCTTATCTGACGACACCCTAGCTTTAAGGCGATGACACCCGTGCGTTGACTTTAAGGTGCGTTGGTCGTCGCCTTAAAGCAATAAGCACGGGTTTCGTAGCATTGGTGCTAGGGTGTCATGAGGTTTCAACTGGGGTGTCGCAAAGGATTTTTAGCCGAATTCCACAGGGGTGTCACTGGGATTCTATTCGTGGTCATTGTAAGCACGGGTGTGTCGCCTTAAAGCTAGGGACTCGTAAGATTTCAACTGGGGTATCGTGAAGGATTTTCGGCCGAATTCCACAAGGGTGTCGCAGGGATTCTCTCCGTGGTCATTTGTAAGCACGGGTGTCGTCGCCCTAAAGCTAGGGTGTCGTGAGATTTCAACTGGGGTGTCGCGAATGATTTTTGGTCGAATTCCACCAGGGGTGTCGCGGGGATTCTCACAGTGGTTAGTTTTAAGCACGGGTGTCATCGCCTTAAAGCTAGGGTGTCGTGAGGTTTCAACCGGGGTGTCGCGAATGATTTTCGGCCGAATTCAACATGGGTGTCGCTGGGATTCTCTCGTGGTCATTTGTAAGCACGGGTGTCATCGCTCTAAAGCTAGGGTATCGTGAGATTTCAACTGGGGTGTCGCGAATTATTTTTGGCCGAATTCCACCAGGGGTGTCGCGGGGATTCTCTCCGTGGTCTATTTCAAGCACGGGTGTCATCGCCTTAAAGCTAGGGTGTCATGAGATTTCAACTGGGGTGTCGCAAATTATTTTGGCCGAATTCCACCAGGGGGAGTCGCGGGGATTCTCTCCGTGGTCCGTTTCAAGCACGGGTGTCATCGCCTTAAAGCTAGGGTGTCGTGAGATTTCAACTGGGGTGTCGCGATGGATTTTCGGCCGAATTCCACCAGGGCGTATCGTGGGGATTCTCTCAATGGTCAGTTTTAAGCACGGGTGTCATCTCCTTGAAGCTAGGGTGTCGTGAGATTTCAACTGTGGTGTTACGAATGATTTTCGGCTGAATTCCACAAGGGGTGTCGCGGGGATTCTCACCGTGGTTAGTTTTAAGCACGGGTGTCGTCGGCTTAAAGCTAGGGTGTCGCGAGATTTCAACTGGGGTGTCGCGAATGATTTTCTGCCGAATTCATCAGGGGGTGTCGCAGGGATTCTCTCCGTGGTTGGTTTTAAGCACGAGTGTCATCGCCTTAGAGCTAGGGTGTCGTGAGATTACAATTGGGGTGTCTCGAAGGATATTCGGTCGAATTCGAACTAGGGTATTGCAGGGATTCTCTCCGTGGTCAGTTTTAAGCAAGGGTGTCATCTCCTTCAAGCTAGGGTGTCGTGAGATTTCAACTGGGGTGTCGCGAATGATTTTCGGTCGAATTCCACAAGGGGTGTCGCGGGGATTCTCTCCTTGGTTAGTTTTAAGCACGGGTGTCGTCGCCTTAAAGCTAAGGTGTTATGAGATTTCAACTGGGGTATCGCGAAGGATTTTCGGCCGAATTCCACCAGGAGTGTTGCGGGTTTTCTCTCCGTGGTCAGTTTTAAGCATGGGTATCGAAGCATTGGTAATAGGGTATCGCAGTATTTGGCTTCCCCACACTCTCTTCATTCTTCATAATGGTTTCTGTTCACGAGGGGGGTGAATTCCTCCTGGTTGCTGCCATTCGCTCTTATCTTGTTGAAACACACGACACCCTAGTTCAAAACCCATTCGTTTCCTTTGACGCCCACTGAGATGGTGGCACGTGGTGAGTTTCCACGATAGGGGTGCCGGAGCTGATAGCTCGGGCAATCGAAACACCCGCTAGGAGTACCTTAAATATGGATGGGGGAATGCAATCGTTAATCACCTTTTCAGCTGATCTTCCAAACTTTTTGGATACTGAGATAGCTTCTAGAGGCGAGGGGCGATCTACTGGCACCCATGGGAGCCACCGCACAACGTAACCGTCGATGCAGAGGTCTTTGCGCAGTCGCTCACAAACAGCGAGCGACTCCACAGGGCGGCCGAGCAATACCTGGCTGTTTCAACGAGAGAGATCGAGGTCCTGCGTCGAGCTACCTATCAGCTGGAGGGGCAAGTAGCATCCCTCCAGTGCCAGATCGCCGAGTTAGCCCCGCAACGTGGGGGGAGCTCGGCAACGCCCGAAGAAAATGAAAAGCCCCAGTGAGGGCTCCTGTACTTTTTCTTCTCTTTTCTTCTTGTCTTTATTTGTGTGATGAATAAAAAGAAATTTTAGTAACTTTTGTATTTGATGCCAGACCGAAGGATAAGGGAGCTTGGATGTCGTAACTGTTTTCTGATTTCATCCTGGGATGTGCTAAAGTTTTCTCCTAAGCATGAACGGGTGTCTTAGGTTTGTAACTTGAGTGTCGTGGGCCTTCTCTCCGTGGTTAGTTATAAGCACGGGTGTCGTAGAATTGGTGCTAGGATGTCGTCAGGTTTCAACTGGGGTATCGCGAACAACGACATCACCGACTCAGGCTGTTTACGACACCCCAGTTCTCATCTGACGACACCCTAGCTTTAAGGCGACGATACCGATGACGTCACTGTTAAAGCGGGATGTCGTAGGGATTGTTCTTCGTACAGGGTGTCGTAGTGTTGATGCTTGGGTGTCTTAATGTTTCACCTACGACATCGTAGATCTTTTTTTGGATGAACATAACTTGGGTGTCGCGGGCCTGCTCTCCAGGGTCAGTTTTAAGCACGACACACCCTTTAGCATTTAAAGACACCCCATAGAAACGCTACGACACCCCGGAAAGCAACATACGAAGAACGCGAAGGTTATAAGCATGGGTGTCGTAGCATTAACGCTAGGTTGTCATAACGTTTCAACTGCGGTATCACCAATGTTTTTAGGCCGAATTCCTCCTTGAGTGTCATCAGGTTATAAGCATGGGTGTCGTAGCGTTGTCGCTAGGGTGTCGTGATGTTTGAACTGCGGTGTCGCGAAGGATTTTCGGCCGAGCATGATGACACTAGAGCTATATGGACATGAAATAACGGGGAATATAGGTCGAAACACTCTGATGATACCGCAGTTCATGAGGTATAACACCCTAGTTAAAAGAGTATGACATTCGTGCTTGCAAAACAGTAAACTCTAAATAGTTATGACTGCTAGAATGTCATAACTGTTTTGTTCTAAGGAAGTTACCCGCGCATTAAATGGTTTGGTCACGCATTAACTACCTCTAACGAGAAAAAACAGTTGGTGTAATAAAGGAGCATTACAAAGAAGTGGAAAGAAGGACTTTTTACTTTGTGCTGTGGACAACATTTCTTCCAGGAGTTTTTGTACAAAAACTCCAGTAGCCAGGTATTCCAGCCTCGAAGCTGAAATATTTTCTTTTGACCGGAAAGTCAGAGCGAGGGCTTAGGATCGTGCCGAAAGCCAGAGCGAGGGCGTAGGATCGTGCCGAAAGCCAGAGCGAGGGGAAAGAAAGATTTTTTCTTGCACAGATGAAATCCAACGTAAAATGGCGATTGAATGGAGGGAAAGGGCATTTTCGTCTGCACGCTAATTTTAAAAAAAGCAAAGCGCTTTAAATGCCCGTCACGTTCAGAACGTTGCATCGTAGCGCAGGACCATACCATCCGGCATCGTCATCCACGTAAGCTCCACATGGACCAATCAGAAGAGCCGGTGCAGCCCACGTAGGCCTTGCTGCACCGGGGCGGTGTACAAAGACTTTTCCAAGGTATCAAATAGATGGACAGTCTGTGAACACCCACATTATGGGCCCACTAGGAAACACATCTGATTCATTGGGCTATTAGTCAAAAAGACTATAATATTTTTTTTAATAAACTAAAATTAAATAGTTTAAAATTATTTTGATCCATTTCTTAAAAAAAATCTTTTTATTTTTAAAAAATTAATTTTTAATGATATCCTTACCTATTGCTCAAAATACTTATTTACCCTTTTAAAAAGACATAAGTAGCTAGTTTTCAATGTTATTTAAAATATTTAAAAATTATCTAACTCTTATAAATATTCTTTTAACTCCTCTTCCTCGTTCGACACCAAATCTTAGATTCTTTTAAGTTCGATGAAGCTCTCTTAATCTATTACTCTTCTTTCTGCAAGTTAGACATTCTATTCTATCCCACAAGCTTTCCTAACTCCTTTATAATCTCTCTAGTATTTACAATATTTTTTGTTGATAGCTCTTGCTCACTTTATGAGATCTTGAAGTTTGACATTGACACAGAAACTTTATGATTATGGGAAAAACTTGGCGCACTATTGTCACAAATTGATGCCCTTACCCAATAGTGCCATTGGTGCCACCTCAAGCACCAAGCCTAAAGCTAGGTCAAGAACTTCTAAAATCTTATGACACTTCATCATTAAGGAGATCGTTGATAAGGAAATCCAAACTATAGGTAAAGTCGATAAAAAGGATTACAATTGTGACACTTCAGAGGGAATTAGCCACTTGGTCTAATACTAAAAGAAGCACGAAAGTTGGAATCATTCTACCTAAGCCCAAATTAAATTTCATTTTGAGTATGAGTTATTCAAATTTTCTTATTTCTAGGAATTAAATAAAAATAATAATTAAATTTATAATTAGGTACTAAAATGTCTTCCTTTTGCCGGAAGTCCATATTTTGAAAAATATTAAAACTACCTTAAATTATTCATATAATTTTTTTTTTGAAATGCAACTAAATCTAATTATTTTCAACAAATTTTTGAATATAAAAAAAATTGATTTCATATTTTTCAAATTTTGATGGTAGAATAGAACTCACATCCAATATCTAGACTAGTAATTTTAACTCATCTTATATTTGGGTTACCACGCATTTTGAGCCCTTTTGGTTTGATGTTAAAATTAGAATCAGAATCAAAATTTAATTTTATTGGAATTGAAATCAAAATTACTCATTCTCTTCATTTGTTTAGTTTATATAAGAATTAGAATTAAAATCGGATTGATTAGTATTACTATCGTTTGATTTGTGTAAACCTTAGAATCAAAGCAATTTAGATTTTCAAATTTTCTTTTGAACTAAAAACTTTCTAATTGATTGTTTTCTATTTTTTTATATGTACACTTAATTTAATATCCATTTCATAAATAAAAAGTCCTAAAAATGATAAATAAAGGTGGAGCATAATATAATAATATCTATATTACTCAACTCAACTCATCTAAGCCTTTTCTCAACTACATGGGATCGACTACATGAATCTGCTTCCTTCACTCTGCTCTATTCAGGACCAAGTCGATATTTAAATTATAAATAGTTATATCTTTTTTAATTATTTATGCTCATGTTAGTTTAGGTCTACCTCTACCTCTATTCTTACCATAAATTGTTAAAAGATCACTCTGTCTAACTGGAGCATCTAAAGATCTACATTGTATATATCCAAACTACCATAATTAATTTTCTCTTATTTTATCTTCAATTTGAGCTACTTCTAGCATTTCTCTTATATGTTTATTTATAATTCTATCTTTTAAAGTTTTACCACATATCCATCTTAACATACGCATTTCTGTTATACTTAATTTATTCACATGTTGTTTCAATATTGCCCAACGCTTTGTTCCATATAGCATAACTGGCCTAATAGTAGTTTTATAGAATTTTTCTTTCAATTTTAATGGGATGTGCCAATCATATAAAATTTTCAAAGCACTCATCCACTTAATCTATCATGCTTTAACTCTATGATTCACATCTTCACCTATTTTACTTTCTTACTAGATAATTGATCCCAAATACCTAAATTTTTTACTTCTTGATATTTCTTGGCTTGCAATCTTCATTATTTCTTCATTGTAATTCTACTTCCGCTAAAATTATATTTCATGCATTCAGTTTTAGTTTTACTAATCTTAAAACGTTTGAATTCTAAAGCCTCTCTCCAATCTCTAGCTTAGCATTTACTTCAGATTTAGTTTCATCAATCAACACTATATCATCTACAAATAATATCTATATTATGATTACATAAATAAAATAGCATTAAGTTTAGGTCCAAGTATCCTCGAAAGGAAAGGAAAAAAAAAGGAAAAGATCTCAAGGTTTTCATTTTAGGATTTAACTAGAATTTTTTTCTTCAATGCATGATTATATTGTATATTCAAAGTAGAGGCCGAATCAAGGGTTTAGGATGATCGGACCTTCACCGGAGATGAGACTGGCCATGGTCGGTGCTTAGGTGATATGATTGCCGGTTAAAAATCTCCTCATCATCCTTGATTCTGTCATTGAATTAGTTGTTAGATTAGAGTTCTCGAAGAACCTTGCTTCGAGAGGGTAAGAAAGGAGGAAGTGGGGATTGGTCAACTGCTGTAGGTTTGCTGGCGATTGGTGGTGGTCCCTGGTGACCAGTGATTGCCAGCTTCATTATAGAATTAACCAAAGGTTCTTCAATTCTTAAGGTTTAAGCCAAGAATAATTTAATTTAATAAGTTGATTTCAGGATAAAAGAAGGATTCTTCTCTTATGGGGTTCATATTTAATCATTGATATTTTATTTATCTATTTATCTCTTGGATAAGTAAAACCCCAAAATTAAAGCTAGTTTGAAAAGGTAATTAGCAAATCTAAGTCTTAATCTAGATTTGGTTTGGTTACCTGAATAATCAAATTTTAATTAGTGTATACAAAAGAACTGAGTGTTCTTTGACAACCATTGTCGTGTAATCCCCCACATTTGAAAAAAAAAAAAGGCTTGCAGCGCACACCGGCACACATGCATGCTGTAGCGCACAGAGCGGCATGACAGAGCCATGCGCAGAGAAAGACAAAGAGATTGAGACCCCCATCGTTGGCCAGGAGCGGAGAGAAAGAGAGAGAGAGAAAGACAAAGAGATTGAGAGAGAGAGAGAGAGAGAGAGAGAGAAAAGGGAAGGGAAGGAGTCGTGGCTGTCTCGAGTGGCCACCAGCGCCAGCACCCCTTCGAACATCAGTAGGGCTCATCAGGCGGCCCTCCTCTAGTGGCACTTGATTCATGCTCGGCAGCGTGTCTGCCAGCTAGTCGGACCCAAGCCATGGGCGATGGCCCCCATTGATTGTAGGGTGGTGTCTGGCTGGTCAAAGGAGGCAGGTTGTGTCGCCGCCTAGGGAAGAGATAGAGACGGGCGGGAGGAAGAGAAGAAACAGAGGAAGAAGAAAGAAAAGAAAGAAAATAGAGAAATAAAGAAAGAAAAAGGCCACCGAGATCGGCACTGGGCTGGTTGTCGGCGGCTAGCCAGGTAGCCGGGGGAGGGTCGGCGACAGCCCTTGGCAGCCGGCTCCCTCTCCTGGTTCGGGTGAACTGAGGATTGAAACAGAAAAGAGGGCTAGGCTTGGGTTTGGTCCAACCCAGTCAGTCCGTTTGAGCATTTCGGGCCTCAAATTGGGTTGGGCCCAACAAAAGGAAAGTAGAGTTTGGATCAGTTCTAGTTTCCTAAGGAATGTTTATCTTTTCATTTGGGCTAATATTTGAAAATATTTAAGCCCCAAGTAGGTCCTTGACTAGATTGGGTAAAGTATAGGAGCCATTTTAATATCTTGATTTTGAAGATTAAAATTTTGAAAAAATTATGATGTGGCCGGTGCTGCCACATGGACAATAACGGCAAAGTTGGTCGATGGCGTGAGCGAAAGCTGACGGATGCATCTCTCACAAGTCAGCCCCAGTGGCCCAGACTCTCCCGAGTCGGTCCCGGTGGACCCGACTCTTTCGAGTCAGCCCCCAGCGGCCCCGACTCTTCCGAGTCGGCCCCAGCAGATCCCGACTCTTCCAAGTCAGCCCTCAGCGGCTTTTAGCAGGTCCACCTACTACTCAGTCTGTGCCCCCTGACACTGCCAGGCCCACCTACCATCTGACCCGTGCAGCCTGATACAGCCCGGCCCACCTGCCATCTGACCTACGCCGTTGATGGGACCAGGCCCACCAACCGCCAGGACCATGTGCTCGATGGGATAAGACCCACCAACTAGCTTCTGTGCACGTAATAGCCATCATCCCAGCAGACATTCCTTTTCATGGAATTCTACGTGGCTGACTCCTATACGGATACCTAAGGCCTATAAAAAGGTAAGAGGACTCAAGATCAAGGTATGTGAACACAAACATCCGCACATTCATACTCGCATTCACTTAGACACTTCACTCTCTTGGAAGGTTCCTCGAACCCTCGGGATCTTCCCTCTCTAGGGAGCTTGAGGAAGCTCCCTCTTCGCTGTGACCTCGGTTGCTGACTTGATCGTCGGAGGGTCCTCATCGGAGTTTCCTCCGGCAGTGGGACTTCTTGTAGGTTGCTCATTCCGAAAAGGGCAACATCAGCAGACAAAACTTCCTTCCGACGTTCAGGTCCAGTGATCGAGCATCAACAGATTGGCGCACCAGGAAGGGAAAGGGCGGCAACGAGACGAGCTCTATAACACTTGTTCGTAAGTCTTCCTCTCCCTCTTCATTAGCAATGGTGGTAATGCGTGCACAGGATGCCTCTGCCAGTTACCCTGGGGGGCATCTTCCATCGGCGGAGCAGCGGATGGTCAACCTTTCTGCTGCCAACCCACCAGCTACCCCCGTGCCACCAGCTGTGACCGCTTAAGCTGAGTAGTTGGCCGCACTCACTCAACAAGTCCAAACTCTCACCGCAATAATCCATGGACTCTGGGAGCAGTAGTCCATGGCCACCCAGCATCAACATGCTCCCCCCGCACCACTGCCTGCTGCGCTGGCCGGCCAGCACTCTGCGAGGGGAAGATCCCCCCATCGAGAGGCTGGTCACCATCGGGTTTCTCCTCGAGGGCACCGCTGGAAGCCCCCCAAAAGGTCATGCTCCCCTGCTCGCAGCCCGGGCGAATCCTCCATGAAGCCCCGGCACCAGGAAGAGCCAAAGCGAAGGCACCACCTCCCGCATTCTTCCTCTTCTTCTTCTTCATCATCTTCTGAGCCACCAAGGAAGATGTCGACCATTAATCACCAAGCGGAGGAACGTCTGGATGAGTACCACCACCGGTTGGAGGAGCTCGCCAGAAAAGTTAACAACCAGCAGGAGAAGGAGTACGACACCCATCCTCCTTACACTCGTTGAATCCTAGATGAGCCCATCCCCTCCAGATTTCGATTCCCTCAACTGGATCCGTACGATGGTACGACCGATCCCCTCGATCATCTCAAGAGTTACAAAGCTCTCATGCAAGTCCAAGGGGCTATGGATGCCCTCATGTGTAAGGATTTCCCCGCCACTCTATAGAAAGCCACCCGCGCTTGGCACTCCCGCTTGTCCCCGCACAGTATCGATTCCTTTCAAGAGCTCGAAAGGGCATTTCTAGCGCACTTCGATGCTTGTCGGAGGATCTCGCGAGTTGCGGACAGCCTCTTCTCCATGCGTCAGAAGAAGGGGGAGTCGCTTCGGGACTTCGTGGCCTGGTTCAAATCGGCCACCCTCGAAGTTTACTATTTGGACAATGCGGTGGTGACACTGGCACTGAAGCAGGGACTTCTCTCTTCTTGCTTCACTTTCTCTCTGGATAAGAAGCCATCCGCCTCCTACTCTGACCTCCTCCTCCATGCACAAAAGTATATCTGTGCGGACGAGGCTGACTTCACCCGTCGGGAATATGAACGGAGATCCAACTAAAGGTCCACCCATCCTGAGCCAAGTGGATCCTCCCACCCTACGAAGCCCGAGCCTCCATGCCGATCGGACAATAGGCACTGAAGCCTCATCCCCCGGGAAAGCGAGCTTATGCCTCTTCTCGCCCCCCGCTCTCATATTCTTATGGAGATTGAGGGCGAGCCATATCTTCAGCGACCTCCTCCTATGAAGAAAGGTCTCCCCCACAACAAAAGCCGCTATTACCACTTCCACCGGGACTATGGCCACGACACCGACGATTGCTATAGCCTGAAGCATACCATCAAGGAACTCATTCAGTGGAGTTACCTTGGAAAATATGTCCAGAAGGCACCCCCGATGGTACCGGCGCTCATGGGCCCCCACCTGCTCAGGCTGCTATCAACAACGCCCCGATGGAGAGGACAGTGGGAATGGTGTCATAGGGAGCAACCTCTCCATCTAAGCGGCCAAGAGGGAGCAGGGGTTTAGATGATGTAATCCCTAATGGGGAGTCGACCAGGGTAGAAAATGTAAACAATAAAGGCGTTGTTATTTCGATGACGATCGCCAAGCACCCTGTAAAAAGGATCTGGTTGATAGTGGCAGTTCGGCTGACATCATTACTTACAATGCATTTGTTAGGATGGACTTGCCTCTTAACTCTCTTCAGCCGGTAGCTGCTCCCCTGGTCGGTTTTACAGGAGATTCAGTAAGGATGGAAGGTGAAATCTCTTTGCCAATGATGGTCGGGACTTTGCCACGTCAGAGCACAGTTATGATGAAGTTCCTGGTCATCCTGGTACCTTTGGCATATAACGCCATCCTCGGCCGACCTAGCCTCAACCTTCTCGATGCGATCATCTCCACTAAGTGCTTGCTTGTGCAGTTCCCCACCAGTAATGGAGTCGGCAAAATGCAAGGAGAGACCAACTCGGTCCTACCCTGCTATCACGCAGCTTCAAGTCCCCAAGGGGTCGAGCCGACTTCGAAGGTGCCAGACCTCAGAGAATCTAGTAAGGGAGGAGAGCCAGCTAAGTAGCTACTGACCTTTCCACTGGGGACGATCCAGCAAGGATGGTGCAAGTCGGTGGACTCCTCCCTCCAGAAGACTGTGATCGCCTCTTGGCTTTCCTGTGGGCCAACTCGGACATCTTTGCCTGGTCAGCATCTGATATGCCCGGCATTCCATCAGAGGTGATCACCCACAAGCTTAACATCGACCCGAAGCACTTCCCAATCCGATAAAAAAAGAGAAGTTTTGCCCCTGAGCGGCAGAGAGCCATTGATAAGGAGCTTAACAAGCTGCTCGCAGCTGGCCACATTCGGAAAGCGCACTACCTGAGCTGGCCGGCCAATGTAGTTATGGTCCGAAAGGAGAATGGGAGCTGGAGGATATGCATCGACTTTACCAACCTCAACAAGATGTGCCCGAAGGATAGCTTTCCCTTGCCGCGGATTGATCAGCTGGTAGACTCAACATTCGGCCACGAGCTTCTCAGCTTCATGGATGCCTTCTCCGGGTATAACCAGATAAAAATGAACCCAGGCAATAAGGAGCACACCTTCTTCATGACCGAGAAGGGCATTTACTACTATAAGGTAATGCCTTTTGGCCTCAAGAATGCGGGAGCGACCTATTAGAGGCTGATGAACAAAGTCTTTCAAGACCAGCTAGGCCGGAATATGAAGGTTTATGTGGATGATATGTTGACAAAGAGTGCCCGCGCCTCCGATCATATTTCTGACTTGGAGGAGACCTTCAACAATCTTTGTTGTTTCCAAGTTAAGCTGAACCCAAAGAAGTGTGCCTTCGGGGTCACAGAGGGCAAATTTATAGGCTTTATGGTGACCCAGCGAGGGATTGAGGCAAACCCAAGAAGATCAGTGCCATCCTTGACATGAGGCCGATGACCAACAAGAAAGAGGTGCAGCGGCTCTGTTGGCCCAGATGACAACCCAAGAGGGGGGGGATGAATTGGGTTCTTTAAAAATTTAAGCCTTTTTGAAATATTTGTTTGCTTAGTATGTGTGGAAGTGAATGCAGATGCAAAAACAAAATGCAATCAGTAAGATACAGATAGAGATAGAGATAAAGGAGATACGGCAAACACAAGAGTTTATAGTGGTTCGGTGTATCCAACACCTATGTCCACTCCTAAGATTCACTTGGGTCCACACTATAATCTTCCTTGATTACAGCCGAGTTGTTTTACAAGCTCACAACTCAAACTTGTTGTTTTCCCAGGATCACAACGAACCCAGCCAGTTTTTCGGGCTCACCAGCACAAAACCCTAACACAAGCTATACCAAGCTTGTACCGAGGTAAGACTACCTCCACTAGTTCAATCCCCCAGATTGAACTAGACACAAACAAAAGAAATATTGTTTTTCAAATACACAGCTCCTCAATGAGCAAATAATCAAATAGAATAACAAGGTTTAGAAAAGCCTGATTTGTAGTTGGTTGGCTTTTGAGCTTTTTTTTTTTCTTCTTTTCTTCTTCTCCTTGCTGGATTGAATCAAGCCTCAGCTCCGATTCTTCACAGTTGAAGCAGTTGAGAAGGGTTGAAAAGCAAGAAACTGATCCTCTTTCTCCAATTTGAGAAATCCACCAAAACTTTGATTTGAATGCCTTGGATTCCTCTTGAGCTTTTTGGAGTGGAGTGGATTTGAGCTAGAAGGTTTCTTCTTGAGATACAGGCTCTCTCTTTTTCGGATTTTTGGATTAGGATTTCTCTATTTCGATTTTCCTCTTTGTTTTTCTGATTTCTCGTTTCTTCCGTTCTTTTTTTTGAATGATAGTCTTCCCTTTTTATAGATTTCTTTCAAGCCATTTTTGGAAGAAAACTATCCGTTGGAGTGTACCTTGTAACAAAATATATCCATTAGAAATAAAGTAAAATAGAAATATTACCGTTAGAGCTGATCTGGCAATTTGATTTTTCGTTCCAGGTGGGTTGGAGTCGACTCTAACTTTTCTGGAGTCGGCTCTAACTCGAAACACTTTAATCCATTATTTCTGGAGTCGTCTCTGACTTTTCTGGGGTCGACAAGAAACTTTTCTAGAGTCAACTCTAACAGACTCGGAGTCGACTCTAAGTCGTGGCCAGAAAAATCAACGTTCTGTTTCTTCTGTGAGAGTCGGCTCTAACAGTCTCGGAGTCGACTCTAACTTTCGTGCCAGATACTGGAGTCGGCTCTGTGATTCTCGGAGTCGACTCTAATGTCTGCAATCTTACCTAGACATTAGATTCGATCCAGAACACGATGTAACTCCTGATTTTGATCATTCAATAGACTTATAATCTGAAAACTTAATCAAAATCATTAGAGCCTCCAATAGTTATACTCAAATAGTTTTGTTAATCATCAAAATCATCAATTGGGTCAACAATCTCCCCCTTTTGATGATAACAAAAACTTTGAGTATATGCATTCAAAAAATTCATTCGAACTAAAGGTTATAGTCATTTTAAAGCTTAAAACATTTTTAATGAAGGATTTGATGCCAATGTTCAAAGTGAACTTTTAAAATTGTGCATGAGTTCTATATAAGCCATCAATTATGAACATTTAAACTAAATGTACAGAAAATTGCAATTAAGCTTGTTGTTAAGCTCCCCTATATATAAAAATCAAATTTTAATTGAACTGATTGAAAGTTCAAGTTTCTTTCTTTTGCATAAACAATCATTTCTCCCCCTTTCTTTCTTTCTTTTTGCATATTCAACCATCTCTCATTAAAATTTCAAGTCTCTTTCTTTCTTTGCATATTCAACCATCTCTCCCCCTTTTTTGTATCAGCAATAAGGAGAGTAGATAAAGAAAGTTATTAGAGAAAAATTGTAGGTTCAATAAGACATAGGGATTCAAGCAGTCAATATTTGAAAATGTGAAATTGCATTTCATAAGTAAGAAACATTACATAAGTTGATTCATGTACATTCCAAAATGAAATACATTAGATACTCAAAAATTCCTAAATACAAACTATCAAAATCAAAGTCAGATATGTTTGAATACAATTTTCTTCAAGTGACCTATGATTTCCATTACATCATCTTTTTGAGATTTCTTAAAATTTTCAAGGCAAGCTTCAATCTGTGAGACTGCAAGGTCAATGTCCTTCTTCAGTTGACCAGTTGCATGAACATAAGATCCCGAGCCATCAGCAATGCCTTCCATCCTTTCAAAGATTTTGTGAAGTTCAGCACCAAAGGATTCAACAGAATTGCTTATGGAAAAGGAGATCATGTCCAGTCTTGAGTTAAGTTCTTCTTTCAGCTGATTAAAGTCTTCTTTTAATTGATTAATCTCATGAGATCTCTGACTATCATATTCAGCAAGCAAAACTCTTAACTGACCAATCTGTTCATCAGAGAATCTCCCAGAAGCAGCAATAGACTGATGTGGAGGAGAGGGAACTGTGCTCGGTCCGGCCTCTGAAGGTCCAGCTGTAGATGGTCCCGCAATAAATGGATCAGGGACTGATGGTCCCGCAGTGGATGGTCCAGGGATATCTTCTACTCTGGCCTCTTCAGCTCTATCTCTCTCAGCTCTTTCTTCTCGTCCTCCTTTCATCCATACCATTTAACTTCTTGAAGCCCATCCGATGAATAGTAGAAATACTATAATAGTCAGTGTGCCTTAATTTCCTTAGGGGTTCATTATCCATAATAAGCACACCTTGGCTTCTAAAGATTAATGTTAGAACCATACCATATGGCAGTGTAGATCTTTTCTTTGTAGCAGCCTCTGCCATATATCCAATCATCATGCCAGCTAAGTTGACTGACCTTCCAGTAATTATACAATCCATCAAAAGAATGTCTCGCTCCGAGACGTACTCAAATCTATCAATTTTGGAAATAAAATTCTACCACATATGTTGTGTAGTAACCTGAGCTCCAGATTTAATTGATTTGCAAGGATTTCCTCAAACTCGGTTACATCCCTCCCTAACATTCTTGACAATGCACCACTTCTATCTTCATGCTGATATTCCATAATACCGATTGTGGGCATTTCCAACAATTTCCAAGTATTTCAGCTGTTATTACAACTCTTGTTCCTCTTATCATACTGATTAAACCGCCTTCTCCTCTACTTAAACCATTGTAAAACTCTCTCACTAAGAGGATAAGTGGGGATATCTAATGAGCAAATCTTTTCCCACCCCATTTCTTTCAAACATCTTCCTATTGTGAAGCCCTCGACTCAAAGAAATCAAAGTTGACCTTCCTACCAGTTGTGATAGTCTTACCGGCTAGTTGATCTACTTTGGGTGAAGAGGGTGAAGGAGGGGAATCTTCTTGAGTGGCCGAAGAGGAGGATGGCGAGGGTTGCCTCCGAATAGTGCGTCGCCTCGTGGGAACGGACGCTCCACCAACGAAACCGCGCCTCTTGGGTGCCATTGAGAAGATTGGAATGTGTAATCAAAGGCTTTGAGAAGATTGGGGAGTTGGAAAGGCTTTGGAACTTCTTGGAGAGGTTTTGGGAGACGGATGGAATGATTTGGGGTCGACTCCGCCTTTTTATTTTTGACCTAGTTCGACCTAGAGTCGACTCCCGAAAACTGGGTGTCGGCTCCGAACCAGAAAGTCTGTCAGCGCTCGAATTAGAGTCGGCTCTACAAAAGCCAGAGTCAGCTCTAATTGCTTAGACAGAACATCAAAAACAAGGTGTCGACTCCACAAACTGTTAGAGTCGACTCTAACAGTTTCAGAGATAAAAAATCAAGTTTCAAGGATCTGAAACTATTCAAATTAATCATCAAATTCTAGATAAATGTTCCTTAGCAATTGGGGAAACAATGAATCAAGATCTAGATAGATTTCCTTATTGAATATCGAGATTTTTCAAGAAATTGATTAAATCTAGATAGATGTCCTTAAGAGTTTCAGAAAACTATTCCAAAGGATCACAAACTCCTAATTCTCCTCTAAGATAACAAAATCTCTCTTCACTTAAGGGTTTTGTAAATATATCTGCCAATTGTTCTTCAGTATTCACATAATCAAGACAAATTTCATTATTGGCAACATGTTCTCTTATAAAGTGATATCTAATTTCAATATGCTTTGTTCTTGAGTGTTGAATTGGATTTTTAGTTAGATTGATTGCACTTGTATTATCACATCTTATAGGTGTCTTATCAAGTGTGATACCATAGTCTTCAAGTTGTCTCTTAATCCATAGGATTTGAGCACATCAACTTCCAGCTGCAACATATTCTGCTTCAGCAGTAGATAATGCAACCGATTTTGCTTTTTGCTAAACCATGAGATTAAGTTACTTCCTAAGAATTGGCATACACCACTTGTGCTTTTTCTATCTAACTTACATCCAGCATAATCAGAATCAGAATAAGCAATCAGATTTAATGTTGAGTCTCTAGAATACCATAAACCTACATTTTTGTTCCACTAAGGTATCTAAGAATTCTTTTAACAGTAATTAAATGTGATTCTTTAGTTCAGACTGAAATCTAGCACATAAGCAAACAGCAAACATTATGTCGGGTCTACTTGCAGTTAAGTAAAGTAGGGATCCGATTATACCTCGATAATATTTTTGATCAACCTTCTTACCTTCTTCATCTTTGTCCAGCTTGCATGAAGGACTCATTGGTGTTCCGAGGGGTTTGATTGATTCCATACCAAACTTCTTTAGAATTTCTCTTGTGTACTTTGTTTGGTTGATAAAGATTCCCTCTTTGCTTTGTTTGATTTGGAGTCCAAGGAAGAAATTGAGTTCTCCCATCATGCTCATTTCAAATTCTCCCTGCATTAACTTAGCAAACTCTTGACATAGAAGATTGTTAGTAGCACCAAATACAATGTCATCAACATAAATTTGAACTACAAGTAAATCTTTATCTTTTCTTTTCAAAAATAATGTTTTATCAACATTTCCTCTGATAAAATCATTTTCAATTAAGAATTTACTTAATCTATCATACCAAGCTCTAGGTGCTTGTTTCAAACCATATAATGCTTTGTGCAATTTAAAAACGTGATTTGGAAATTCATGATCTTCAAATCCCGGTGGTTGTTCAACAAATACTTCTTCATTTATTAATCCATTTAAAAATGTACTTTTGACATCCATTTGAAATAAATTAAAGTTCATGTGACATGCAAAGGCAAGTAATAGCCTAATGGCTTCTAATCTAACTACAGGTGCAAAGGTTTCATCAAAATCAATACATTCTTCTTGATTATATCCTTTTGCAACTAATCTAGCTTTGTTTCTAATTACTATGCCATTTTCATCTAGTTTATTTCTAAAAACCCATTTTGATCCTATAACAGAATGATCTTTAGGTCTTTCCACTAATGTCCATACATTATTTCTAGTGAATTGGTTTAATTCTTCTTGCATAGCTAACATCCAATTATTATCTTTTTCAGCTTCTTCAATGGTTTTAGGTTCAATTTGGAAACAAATACAAGGTGATTACTAATATTTCTCATAGATGATCTAGTTCTTATTCCTTAAGATGGATCACCTATAATCAATTCCTTGGGATGACTATAAGCGTATCTCCAATCTCTTGGTAGATCTATATCATTATGATTAGTATTAATATCATCAGCATTAGGCGAATCATTATCTTTAGCTTCTTGTTCATGATCTAAAGATACATCAATATTAAGTTTTTCAAGATTGTTTTCGAGAATGTTTGTATCTTCCTCATCATCAATCCTTTTGGAACTTGATGCTAAAGATTCATCAAAAATTACATGAATAGATTCTTCAACAATTAAACTTCCTTTATTGAACACTCTATATGCTTTACTAGTTGTTGAATAACCTAAGAATATTCCTTCATCAGATTTTGCATCAAATTTACCTAAGTTATTTTTACCATTATTATGAATAAAATATTTACAACCAAATGCATGAAAATATTTAATGTTGGATTTTCTATCATGCCATAATTCATAAGGTGTTTTCTTTAAAATAGGTCTTATTAATGCTCTATTTAGGATGTAACATGCTGTGTTAATAGCTTCTGCCCAAAGTATTTTGGGAGTTTACTTTCACATAGCATGGTAGTGTTTCTTCTTGTTTTATTCTTCCTTACTTCATTGAGGACAATAAGAATTAAGTTGGGGGGTAAGAGAAACCTTTTTAAAAAATATTTTGAAAACACCTTGGCATTTTTAAAAATTTCAAAATTTTTGTGCTGTGAAAAAAATTATTGAGCAAAATTGACTAGAAAAGGTAATAGAGTTAGAAAGTATTGGCTAATTACTGTAGAGAGCCAAGGAGTAGATTGGCTAGTCAAACTTTTAGTAACCTACTTAGGTCATCTAAGGCTATTAGCACTTCCATTGCACATGCACACTGACGAGGTAAATTAGGTATTAGTTGTAAGGTAAATTGGAGATTCAATTATTACTGAAAATTAGTAATTAATATACACCCCAATGAGAGAAACTTAAATTTAAGGAAAGAGCTACCTGCCTGATAACAAAATTATATATATAATAATAATAATAATAATAATAATAATAATAATAATAATAATAAGTCTAAATATTGGTTTCCCATAGAGTAACCGAGCATCTTCGCCTAAGTAAGCGTTGTTGTTCGTGTTAAAAAATGGACAATGTAAAGAGATCGCTAAACAAATTAAAAAAAATAAAAAATATATATATCAGGCAGTGTGAAAGCTACCTCAGGTCATATGCTTAATTTGAGAGTGTATAAAAGTTGCTCAAAGTAAGTAATAAGCGAAGATACCATTATTTCTTACAAGCTAGTACCAAAATGCTAAGTTAGCTATCATAAACATAAGTGTTGTAGATCTATAGATGAACTCTAAGAAAGTTTCTGATAGTTCTGACAGCAAAATTTACTTTAGAAACTCAATACTTAGTTAGTGATACTAGCTATCTTCTTTCAACCTTAAGCCTAGATTTAATTTTGCAAAAGAGAATTTTAGTGACGCATGATTTTATTTTAATTACATTGCTAAGGGACTAGCAATGATTAAGTTGGAAGATGTGATAAGTCTATTTATTATCCCAATTTAACTATTAAAATAATATTAATTACTTTGAATTTATTAAGAATTGATACTTTTTATGGATGTTTGCAGAAAAGGAGTCTATATATGGAAAGAGCTCGATTTTGGAGTCCAATGATGCAGATGACACTCAAATCAGGATTTGGTTTGCCTAAAAAGGAAGAAAGAGATGATTTTGCATAATTTTCGATGCAAATTAAGGCAGGTGATGTTGAACGGATGGCTAAGAAATTTTCTCACAATATCTGAATGATCTTGAGCATCCGATTGACTCCAACTTTGATTAGAAGGAAACCCTAGACGAGCTCTATAAAAAGAGGACCTCAAGCAGTAGTTAGGAGGAGGAGTTTTCTACAAAGCTCTTTTTATTCTTCTTTTATTTAGATTATTGTATTTAGGCTGAGAGAGGAAAATTATGGAGGGGATGCTAGCAGCAGCAATGCATGGCTAGATTCCTTCAACTTGAGATGATGATGAAGCCTGTAATCAGGTTTTATCTTTCTTTTTGTTCTTAATTTCTATGCAATAAAAATTATGCTCTTTTTAATTATATCTTTTGAGTTATTTTTCTGATTGAGGTTTTGATCTGGCATACACGGCCTGTACCCTCTATCGATGTACCATGATCTTAGGATACGGTACGTGCCTAAGAGAGACAAATCGTAGTATGATAGATTAGACCCTTAACCTTGCAATTATTAGATAGTTTATACTCTAAGCAGATGTGCCATGATCTTGTGATATGGTCTGTGCCTGACAAGAGATAAATTATTCTAATTTTAAATTTATAAAAATTATTACTATTGCAACATTAAAAAAAGAAGATAAAACCTATTTGCATGGTGGATTCGGATTCCTGGGTTGCCTCTCATGCTATTTGAATTTTGGTAATTAATTAGTTGTTATCTTTTAATAACCGCTATTCTTATTATAATCCTTTAGATAAATTTTCTTTTTTTCTTTCGTGAAATAATTGCCCTTGATCTCTGAGGATATGATCCTGATTCACCACTAGCTATAGTAGTGAGTAGGTTTTATTTTTGACCGCCAACGATAGTGATCAGAGACACATCCTTAGGTGTGTTGTGACAGCATACGACATGATATGCTATATGACTCCAAAACCCTTCCTACACAGGGGACCTATAGGGAGGATATACCTTTGGGGTGCTCTATTTACGTGGACGTGGTATATGACCGTGGGACATTAGTATAAAATGATATTTACATGTTGATTATAGTGGTATAGCAATTTGATTTGAAATTATATTTTGAAATGCTACATGACATCTACTTTCAAAATCATTTTGATCATATAATATGCATGATTTGATAATATGATGAAATGTATTTGAATTATGGAAGCTTGATATATATTTTTACATATGAAAATTTGATTTGTTATAAACTTGAAATGACTATATTATGTTATAGTAAGCTTACTTACTGAGTGTGAGCTCATTTAAATCTCACAATATTTTTTAGAATCACAAAAATAAAGAGGGCAACTATTTGGGGTATTAGGAGCTACTTCTGTATAAATAGATCACATTTTGGGTACATGTAGCCCCAACATGATTTTGTAATTTTGGTTAATTGCCCAAACATTACATGGCTTGTACTAAAAAGGTTTTGGATTTTGGATGACATATAGTTATTATCCCTCATTGTGTTAATTGTTATGTTACAGGACATCTTGCATGCCTAGCATGCGGTGAGTTGCCACCCTTAGATCCACCACCATCAGGTTCGGGGCATGATAGCTTAAGTGGTATCAAAGCCTAGGTTTGACCTTAGAGACAAATACATGATTGACTCTAGGCAAAATATTAGGATGACATTGGAAGGGTAATAACTCTAAGGCTATGTTTGAAATAGAGGATAAGAAGGGATATCCAAGGATATCCCCTCTTATCCCCAAAAGCTATAATTATAGGGGATAACTCTAAAAAAGGTTAACCAGAGGGGATAACCCATGGTTAAACATGGGTTATCCCTTGAACTTATTCCCTAGAGAACGCAGCAATAGCTAGAGCTTTCTCTTGATGACAAAGTTGTTATTTAAAAAAGATGGTTATTCCCTTAGCTATCTCCTGGATAAATGCTATCATGTACACTTATCCAGGAATAGCTTTTTGGGAACCAAACACTAAAGAGAATTTCAAGTAACATGTTTTGAAAGCTTAAAATTTGGAGGCTTATAAAGATAGTACTTAGAACCTAACCTTGGCATGAATTAAGAAGGGCTGTCGCACCTGAAGCCAACGAAATGATGAGGGCTCCCGGGTTAGTGACCCTAGCTAGTCGGGAGGCCAAGATGCTCCTAGAGGTTCTGGCTACATGGACCTGGTTGGGAATGGCCAACAACAATTTTAGACCCTTAGAGAATATGGATAGATGAGACTTTAATTGGATATGCAATACAAGATAGATAAATATATAAAATATAATGCAATAGTTGGAAGTCACAATTGATAAAAATATGAGTAAGACAACATCAGCATATTCATATTTTTATTGAGTAGACATTTGAATTTTGAGTTATTAAATTTGAATTTTAGTGCGGATGTATATAATGAATTTTTATTAGTAGAACTTACATTGTTGATATTGTAACTTTAAAATTATGAGCTAATTTGCTGGTTATAGAGATGATTGATATTAATGTTATTTTGGTAATGAAGTGATTGACTACATATTTTTGACCTATTACGATTGAGTAGTCATTAAAATTGAATTTGAGTGTAGATGAATAAATATCTATAGTGGATTTTATTAAGAGAACTTGCATTATTAAAATTGCATATTCAAAACTGAAAGCTAATCTACTAGTTATAGAGATGATTGATATTGATGTTATTTTGGTAATGAAGTGATTGTCAACATATTTTTGACCTATTACAATAGAGTAGTCATTAAATTTGAATTTGAGTGTGGATGAATAAATATATATAGTGGATTTTATTTAGAGGACTTGCATTATTGAAATGACATGATCAAAATTGATAGTTAATTTGTTGTTTATAGAGATGATTGATACTGATGTTAATGAAATGAATGACTACATATTATGTCATGATGGATTATATAAGAAGAATGTAAGAATTTAAATTTCGAGGCAATTAGTTCATGTTTTTGAGAGGGATAGACCTTGCTATTCTTTGGGACTGATTGTGGCTATGAATATTCAAATGTTTTGAAAGTAAACGGTGAAAAATAATTAATGAAATAAATTTCATTGATTAGAAATTTCATGAAGATTTTCATCTATTAATAGATTCCTAATCATGATAGTCGTTCACTAATTTATTGTGCCTATTTGTCGTACCTCCTTTCATAGTTTCTAGTTAGGTGTCTTTCTTCAAGATGGGTAAATTGCCAATTAGTTATAGGTGGCTTGAATCTTTCAAGAAAAAGGAGGAGATGATTCATTTCTTATTATTATCAATTACATATTTTAGCTAAGGATACATCTAATATTACTTTCAAATTAAAGATAGATTACTATAATTTTCTAAATATACCTTTTTGGGTGATAAACACATCTTTAATTTGTATAGACCTTACAAGTCATATGTTCCATCCTATTTGAAATAGTTTGTGGTCATTTTGAGATATTCTATAGGGTTAAATTAATTTTCTATGATATGGTAGGAGACATTGCATGATCTTTAAGAACAACATAATTTTGAGTGATTTTGGTAGTCATTATTATAAAATAATTGATTCAAGGATTTGAATCATTTAAGTTGCAATATTTATTGAGGATATCCTAACTTATTCAAGAGACACTGATTAGTTGTGGTGATAATTAATTATAAATATGAAGAAGATAAATTAATTATGCCGATGATTAATGATAACACCATTATTCAAAGAAATTGAATTGATTAATTGTGATAACTATAGAAAATATCTTAAATTATCACCATGATATTTATTGATGTTAACCTGAAGTATTCATGAGTGGAACCAAGTATTTATGATGATTTAATAAAAAAATAAATTAGGTGTCATAATGATTAATGGCACATTGAACTATTCAAGAGTTGAGAGAGCACTTAAGGGAAGCTATCATATATAGTTCAAAAGAACTTGGAATTGTTCTTAAGAATGGAAGATATAATACATGTAATATGCCCTATGATATTTATGATGATTGAGAGAAGTTTAACGTATATTTTCATCAAAAAAAAAACTTCTTAAAGAATTCAAGTTTTATTTGGTAGAAGGATCAAATTGATTCTTGAAGTTGGATATGTTATTTGGGTATTCGGGGATGAAATAAGAGTTGGCTAGTGAGTATCTATAATGGTACAAAACCCATGATTATTTAATTTCGAGGATAAAATTTTAATGGGATAAAAATTCTAATATTTGTTTTGGTTCAGTGGTAAACTGAATCTGAACCCATTTATCTTACTCTTCTAATTTAAAGAAGTCTTCATAAAGCTCAATGGATTAAGCTGAATTTCAACACAACCTTCCACCCTTAGACAGATGGACAGGCTGAAGCACTACAAGGGGAAAAAAATATTGCGACGCCCAAATGCGTCGCAATTGCATCGCTAAACATGCTATTGCGATGCAATAGCGATGCAATGATGGCGTTGCTCAGATGTCCGTCGCAATATCCATTTGTCGCAATTGCGTCGTAATATTGTGACTCTCTGCGACGCAACAATGCATCGCAATATTACGACGCATCCAAATGCATCGCTAAATTTAAAACTAATTTTTAATATTTAAAATTATTATTAAATATTATGACGCATTCAATTGCATCGTAATATTGTGACACATTTAGTTGCATCGCAATATTTAATAATAATATTTTTGATATAATAGCGATGCAATTTGAGTCGCTAATGTGTCGCAAAGAAATTTTTTTTTAAAATATTGCGACACAAGGTCATTGCATCGCAATATTTATTAAAAATATTTTAGATATAATAGTGACGCAATTTGAGTCGCTAATGCATCACTATTAAATTTTTTTTAAAATTATTGTGACGCCAGGTCATTGTGTCACAATATTTAATAAAACTATTTTAAAAATATTAGCGATGCAATTTCAGTCGCTAATGCGTCGCAAATTAAATTTTTTAAAAAATATAAAATATTAAAAATTAAAATGGTTAATACAATTTCGTTACATTTACATATTGATAGAAACAATCTTCACTCATATTGATCCAAACAATAATCAATTTTCAAAAATAATTCATATATTAAAATTTTGAAGTTTTCATGTACAACATAAAAAAAAAGAAAAAAAAATACATCAAGAATCTGAGCGATCACGTGGAGGCTGGAGACCCTGCGACAATCGGCTAACCATATCCTACAAATGACGCATCTGATCTCGCACGTCTGCAAGCTCCTGATCCTGGCCTCGCATACGCTGCTCGAACTCATGCTCGACCTCCTGCCGAACCTCCTGACGAACATCCTGCCGAACCTCCTCCGCAATAGATCTCCAAATGTCATCTAAATGCTCGGCAGGAATATCACCAGAAAATCGCGAGCTGGAGGCCTGATGGGGAAAATATGCAGAAGCTCTAGTGCCCAGACCATAGACCCTGTGGTCTCGCGGCTGGGCACCATCAGCCTCCAAAAACACTTGCCGACTCTCCTCTGCTGAGAGTTCGACGAGCGTCTCCCCATCAGTGGAGTCGACCTGTGATGCTTGGGAGCGAAGCTCCTCGACTCGTGTCATTGAATTATAAAATCAACAATAAATGAGTTAATAAATTTCTCGAAATAAAATTTTAGAAATTAAACAAATACTACATAAAGCTAATTTCTTATCGCAACCTTCGTGATTGCGTGTCGACCCAGGAACCCTCCCTCCTGGTGTGTGTCGCCCTGAATAGACAAAACTCACCAAGATCTCCGCCCTCCTGCTCAAACTATAACAATAAAAAAATTGATATTAATACAAATATTTGTAAATAACTAAATTAGTAATTAAAATATTTATGTTTTCTTACCATACGCCGTCTGTGCTCCTGAATCGAAATGGAGCCCGAAGTATGGCGGGAGAGACCCGTGCCAGGACTGCCCTTCTCGGATCGATGGTTCATGCTGGCTGATGCGGACCTCCTGCGCCAGCCATCGGACTGCCAGGCCTACTGCCACTCATGCCAAATACCCTCTGGCACATGTGCAGGACGCTGACCCGATGACCTCCAACGATGAAGCATGTCGGAGTATCGGCGTCCCGTCAGAGCCTCCCATGCTGCCCTAATGGCATCATGGCTGGCAGGGTCCCACGTAACTTTTTCTGCATTAAAATAAAGAGTTAGTTTCAAAATTTATTAAGATTAAGAAATTTTATATCAGTGATAAATTATATTTAATAAGTTTACCTGAAACTCAGAAAAATAAAACTCCCTCGTGGCTGGAGATACGTGGCACCAATCGTAGCCACTAGGATCTGCACGCCTCTGAAATACGGTGCTGATGTGGCTGGATACATGATGCTGCTCAATAAATCTATTAAAAAAATGCATGTTTATAAGTAATTGACTTAAAAACATAAACATATATTTTTAATTAGTATATACTTATAGCCCATGAGCATCAAGTGAAGTACGGTGTGGCCGATGGTGGAAGAACTCTCGGAGGTATGTGCTGATCGACTGGATGGGCTGGATGGTAATACCAATGCAGGATCACCGCCGACTACTGAGAGATCGAAGGCTGTGCGATGTGTGGAGATCCGAACTCTCCATCTCCAAAGCTCATGTGATCTGATGCAGCAGAGCTACGTCCCTGCTCACTCCGTATGTCGTCGGTAGATCTACCTCTGCCCGTCATACTGAAAATACTAAAGATTCATGCAATTAAATTACGATTAATGATTGACTATGTAAAAATTTACCACTTATAAAATAAAGTTGAATTTAAAAAAACCTCTATGTTTAATCGGTGTCATTTGTTTGTGAAATGTTGGTTCAACATCCGATGTCGTATCGGACTGCGATTCAGTTTCATTATCATCGGAAGGAAACCGAACATTTGCATCCGCAATTTCTTGGACATCACCATTTGGATCTCTAAGTGATGTTTCAGGAGCCCTTGTGTCGTCCTCAATTGCATGCATTTCCATCTCATCCTCTTGAAATGCAGGGCACTCGGCTGATTGACTTGATGAACTCTCCTCTAATAAGATTGTTGAACGTGGGACGATTTTAGAAACAGCCCACCAATCTCGCTTGTCGTTGCGCAAACTTGGATATCCGCAGTAAAACACTTGCTGAGCTTGGGATGCAAGGATGAATGGGTCATATTTCTGCAATCTTCGTCGATGGTTCACTTCAACCAAATTGTAGTCGTTATGAACCCTTTTGCCCACAGGAACTGTCGGATCGAACCAATCGCAACGAAAACAATACGGTTCGTTTCATAGGCCAACCGGGATATTCAACTTCAACCACCTCTACTAACTTTCCGTAATAATCCTGCATATTTGCTCCAACACTTTCTCCTTTAACACACGCCCCAGTTCTGCGTGCCTCTTGAAGCTGCTAATCGTTCAATCTGAAATTTGTACCCATTAACAAAATAGCCAGTAGAGGTTGTTACGGTCTTCAATGGCCATTGCGATAGACATTTAATGAAAATATTATCGGTTGTGGACCATGGACCGTTTACCTATAAATTAATAAGCTATTCACAACCAATTCGAAAAAAAAGCCATTATTGAAATTGATTGAGTGATACTACTCACAAATTCATAAAACCAGTAAGCGAACTCCGTTTCTAACTTCTGCCCAATTGCAACTTGACTGATGTCGGGATTCATCTGTCGTTGTCTATCACAATACATCCTTATGGGATGATAAGGATTAAAACTGATGTTAGCAATTAATATTGTGGTATATTGTAATTTAAATTAGAAGTTCCAATTAAGCATTGAAGTATACACTTACTCAATATATGGATCGACTTCTCTACAGTTCATTAGGATGTAATAATGTGCTGCATTATACTCCATATCGCTAAGATTTCTTGACTTCTGCCCCCAAATGAACGGCCGATACCTTTAAAAATTGATATTCTACCATCATTAGGTTCTCCTTCGTCCACACATACGTCATCGTTACGACCAAGATTTTGGCTCCTCGTGTGGACGTGACCCTCAAAGTAATGCGAGGCAAAAGCTGAAACTTCTTCGACCAAGTGTGCATTGCATATAGAACCTTCAACCCTTGCCTTATTACGCACATTATTTTTTAACTTCTTAAGGTACCTATATGTAAAGTTGAGACAAAAAATTAACCAATTTTCTCGCAATGAAATAATATTTGAAATGTCAATATGTCTTAATGATGTATATATTTACCTCTCGAAAGGATACATCCAGCGATACTGCACGGGACCAGCTATGCTCGCTTCGTATGGCAAGTGAACCGTAAATGCTCCATTGAGTCAAAAAAACTGGGAGGAAATATTCGCTCCAGCTTGCATAAAATAATTGGAATTTCCTCCTCAAGCCTTGCCATGGATGCAGAAGTAATGACTGTGGCAGACAACTCCTTGAAGAACAAGCTGAGCTCCTATCAATGCCTTCCAGACATGTTGCGGAAGCAACTCACGAAAAGCTATAGGCAATAACCGTTGCATGAAAACATGACAGTCGTGACTCTTCATGCCGAACAACTTGAGCTTATGCATGTCCACACACCTACCGATATTTGAGGCATAACCATCTGGAAATTTTAACCCTCTAAGCCAGTTACATAAAACTTCTCGTGAATTTCTGTCAAGAGTGTAACAGGCTTTAGGATAGGTCCCATCGGTACTCCTCCTCAAATCACCTCTTCTGCAATACTGATTAAGTTCTTCTCTTGACTTTGCAGTGTCTTTGGTTTTTCCCGGGATGTTTAGCACCGTGTTAAATATGTTATCAAAAAATTTTTCTCGATATGCATAACATCCAAGTTGTGCCGGATGAGATTTGTGCTCCAATAAGGCAAATCCCAAAATATACTCGCTTCTTCCAGTTATGTTCTTTACATATACGGCCATTTATTCTATCTGCATCTGGTTCCCAAGCATACCTCAACCCCAAATGCTCTATAGTATCAAATATATCCGTGCCGGACCTAACCGGTTCGGCGAATTTTGTGACTGCTTTGTTCTTCCGGAAGGCGATCAAGTTACGCCTGTAAGGATGATTTGGGGGCAAGAACTTCCTATGATTATCAAACCATGACTGCTTACCACTCTTCTGCAATGTAAATGCATCCGAATCATACATGCAATGAGGGCATGCCAGACGTCCAGCAGTGCTCCAACCAGACAACATTGCATATGCCGGGAAGTCACTTATTGTCCACATCAAAGCAACTCTCATGATGAAATTCTGTTTCATAGAAATGTCGTAGGCTACGACTCCTGTTTCCCACAACATTTTCAATTCGGCCACCAACGGTTGCAGGAAGACATCAATCTTTTCCTTTGGATTTGATGGTCCTGGAACCAAAACTATCAAAAACATTGCAGTCTTTCATGCACTTCCATGGAGGAAGGTTATATACAGTCAGTATCACAGGCCAACATGAATACTGTTGCCCGCTTGACCGAATGGTTGGAAGCCATCGGTACAAAGACCTAATCTCACATTCCTTATATCTTCAGCGAAATCAGGATGATTTTCATTGAAATGCTTCCAAGCTTTTGAATCTGATGGATGCCGCATTTCATCCTCTTTAGATTCATGTTCGGCATGCCATCTCATATCAGCAGCTGTAGCCTCAGATCTGTATAATCTCTGCAGGCATGGAGTAAGAGGAAAGTAATGCATCCTCTTGTAAGGAACACTTTTCCTCCTACTTGTACTAGCTCCCCCTTCGCCATTTTTGTACCTCGATTGCCCACAAATCTTACACCATCTCAGCTCCGAGTCTTCACCCCAATATATCATACAATTGTTCAAGCAACAATCGATCTTATTAACCGGGAGCCCAAGCCCACGCAACAACTTCTTCGTTGAGTAAAAACTGTCTGCTACAACATTATCATTTGGCAAAATTTCCTTGATTAACCCAGCTACAGAATTAAACGCCTTTTCTGATAATCGATGTTCTGCCTTAATATTCACAACCGAGCAGCCGTAGACAACTGGGAATGACCCTCACAACCAGGATACAATTCTTGATTTGCAGCACGCAACATATCATAAAATTGTTGTGCATCTGGATTTGGTTCTTCCATAAATGTATTCTGATTGAATTCATTACCCGATGCATTCATCACCATTTCTTCATATGTGTTTAATTCACAAATGGTTCATCAACGGGAATTGACACTTGTTGGCTTGTAACAACTGCTGGAATTTCCTCTGGTTCACCATGACAGTACCAAACATCGTAATCAGGAACAAACCCCTTTTTACACAGATGCACCTTAACAGTTTCGACATCTCTGTAGGCTTTATTCTGACACCTGTGATAGTTGCATGGGCACCTAATCCTAGGCCCATCCATCCATTCAGGTTGGCTACATGCAAATGCGATAAATTCTTCCAATCCATTCAGAAAATCTGGATTAAGCAAGCCATCTTTTATCCTTGCATACATCCACGAGCGAGCCCCGCTCATTTTTGACCGACTTATACAATTTCTGGTAAACCATTAAAGGAAACCACATTATAAAACTATATTAGCATTACTAAATATATAACTAAATTATTTCTTTTACACAACTTAGGTTAATAACAACCATTTAAATAATTTATAACTAAACCAATTTTTTTTAGACAACTAAGGTCCCTACCCTGCAAGGCCCGGCCACGGCTACGATCCTTGGCATGCTAGCAAGGACCGAGGCACAGGTTCATGCCAGGCTAATGCTAGGGCTTGAGTTCGGGTCGGGCCGCAAGGCGGTCCGTTTAATCATGAGACTTCACAAGCATTCAAGTGTCCTAAATTAATTCTACCTTCACTCCATGTCTAAAAGGTAAGGCCCTATCCCATTCAAGAATATTTTTGTGATATGTTATTCTGCTATTAATTATCATCGATCGGTTACGTTGAAATTTCAGCAGCATTTCCCCATATGTTCTCCTAAATGTGTGGCATATATGCCACACTAGGAGAACGTATGAGCAAATACAAACCGCAATCTCACCCAACGATGATTAATAGCAGACTAACATATCGCAAAAAATATTCTCAAACTGTCCACCAGGACAATTTGAGAATTTGCAAGACTAAGTCTTACAAATTCTCAAACGGGTCTAAAGGTTATAGTGCTGTGATTAATAATATGGAAATCCGAAGACAATCGAACTTATGCTTGTTATTCTTAACTTCTTGTCAATTATACATATATAGGAATAGTGTTCTATATATATAGTCACTGACTTCTTAAGATTATTGTGTCGAATATAAATGTTTGTGAAGACTAAAATATAAATCATTGAAACTACTAATTTGTTGCTGAAAATTAAATAATACAACAAGACTTTATCTAGCATTACATAATTTAATGCATCATTCAATTTGAAGCAGAATGTAAATAATCAAGACATAACAATTGTAAATAACTACAAATGCACAAATATTATTGCATAAACATTCTGCTTAAATTAATTATTGCATAAACATTCTACAAATTAAATAATAATACAACAAGACTTCTATCTAGCATTACAAATATTATTGCATAATAAAGACATAACAATCAGTCTATCCAAAGAGCTCCGACTAATGACATAAATTAATTAATTTATAACTAATCTAATAAAAAATTAGATTAGTAGTCACATTTTTTTAATATTTATCATCAAATTATTTGAAAATATTTTTAAAATAATAAAATATAATAGAATCTAAATTTTTAGTTAATTTTTTTTCATGAGTGTTAAAAAATTTTTTTTGAAGGGGCCGGGGGGTCGGGAAAACCCCCTAGCTGTTACTTTTTTTAAAAAAAAAGTTGCCCATGTTTTAAAAATATATTTATATTTTTTTATATTTATCATCAAATTATTTGAAAATATTTTTAAAAATAATAAAATATGATAGAATCTAATTTTTTTTTATTAATTTTTTTATGAGTGTTAATTTTTTTTTAATTGAAGGGCCGGGGGGGGGAAAAACCCCTAGCTGTTACCTTTTTATTTTTTTTTTTTTTTTTGTCTGGCCACCGTGGCCGGAGAAGACGAACGGGAGGGGGGGTTTCCCCCCCTTTTTTTTTTTTTTGGTGGCCTGGCCACCGTGGCCAGGCCACGGCCGGCCACGGCAATGGCCGTGGCCGTAGAAGACGAATGGGGGGTGGGGAACCCCCCATTCTATAATTTTTTTTTTGGCCTGGCCACCATGGCCAGGCCACGGCCGGCCACGGCAGCGGCCGTGGCCGGAGAAGACGAACGGGAGGGGGGTGGGGAAACCCCCCCCCCAAACAGTTTTTTTTTGTGGCCTGGCCATGGCCGGCCATGGCAGTGGCCGTGGCCGGAGATGACGGCCACGGCCGTGGCCGGAGAAGACGAAGGGGGGGTGGGGAAAAACCCCCCCAAACAGTAAATTTTTTTTTTGTGGCCTGGCCACCGTGGCCAGGCCACGGCAGCGGCCGTGGCCGGAGAGATGGCCACGGCCGTGGCCGTGGCCGGAGAAGACGAAGGGGGGGTGGGGAAAACCCCCCCCAAACAGTAAATTTTTTTTTGGTGGCCTGGCCACCGTGGCCAGGCCACGGCACCGGCCGTGGCCGGAGAAGTGGCCGGAACCCTATTTAAAAAAAAAGGAGGATGGGCTTACCTCGGTCGCGAGGGGACGCCGCCGGAGTGGGGGGAGCTTCCGCCGGGGAAGAGGACGGGGCAGCCGGAGGAGGATGGACGGCGGCGCTAGGGTAGGAATAGGAAGAAGAAGAGAAGGGAAGGGGGGGGGGGCCAAGCCTTAAATAGTGGTGATTAGCGACGCAATATATGCGTCGCTAATCACTCGCTATTTTTTTTATTATTATTATGGATTAGACGCAATAATGCGTCGCTAATCCATCGCTACTTTGGCTTTTTTATTTTTTATGCAAAACTTAGCGACGCAACTAATTGCGTCGCTAATGAGTCGCTAACTTGGCGCCAATGTCCGGCGGAAAATAATTTTTATTTTCTAGGAAATTGCATCGCAAATGCGTCGCAATATTTTTTAAATATTAATAACTGATAAAAATTATATTTTCTAAAAATAATTGCGACACATTTATTACGTCGCAATGTTTTTTTAAATTTTTTATTACATTTAATTTTCTTAAAAACATTGCGACACAATAAATGCGTCGCAATATTAAAATTTTTTTCTATTGGAAAATAATTTTTATTTTCTAGGAAATTGCATCGCAAATACGTCGCAATATTTTTTAAATATTTATAAAAAAATTATATTTTCTAAAAATAATTGCGACGCATATATTACGTCGTAATTTTTTTTAAATTTTTTATTACATTTATTTTTCTTAAAAACATTGCGACGCAACAATGCGTCGCAATATTAAAAATTATTTTCTCTGAAAAAATTATTTTTATTTTCTAGGAAATTACATCGCAATATTTTTAATATATTTATAACTGATAAAATTTATATTTTCTAAAAATAATTGCGATGCATATATTGCGTCGCAATATTTTTTAATTTTTTTCTTACATTTATTTTTCTTAAAAACATTGCGACGCAATAAATGCGTCGCAATATTAAAAATTATTTTCTTTTTTTCTAGGAAATTGCATCGTAATATTTTTTTTTAACATTTTCTAAAAATTATCGCAAATGCGTCGCAATATTTTTTAAATATTTATAACTGATAAAATTTATATTTTCTGAAAATAATTGCGACGCAAATAATGCGTCGCAATGTTTTTTTTAAATTTTTTATTACATTTATTTTTCTAAAAAACATTGCGACGCAATACATGCGTCGCAATATTAAAAATTATTTTCTCTAAAAAAATTATTTTTAGGAAAATGCGTCGCTAATGCGTCGCAATATTTTTTTAATAATTATAACTGATAAAAATTATATTTTCTGAAAATAATTGCGATGCGCATATTGCATCGTAATGTTTTTTTTAATTTTTTATTACTATTATTTTTCTTAAAAACATTGCGAAGCAATATGTGCGTCGCAATATTAAAAATTATTTATCTCGGACCGTTGCGATCGGCGACGATCCGATTGTTGCGATCGATCCAATCCTTGATCCTGATCGGCCACGACCGATCTCGGACCATTGCGATCGGTCTGAGATCGTGACGATCGACGGTTGCGATCGATCCAAGCCCTGATCCGATCGGCCACGATCGATCCCGGACCGTGGCGATCGGTCCAATCAGCGATGATCCGATGGTTGCGATCGATCCAAGCCCTGATCCCGATCGGCCACGACCATCCCTGACCGTTGCGATTTCGGATCGGATCCGAGATCGATCGGCGATGATCCGACGGTTGCGATCGATCCAAGCCCTGATCGATCCCGATCGGTGATGAACGATCTCGGACAGTCGCGATCGATCCGATAGGCGACGATCCGACGGTTCACTACAAGAAAAAAAATATTACGATGCCCAAATGCGTCGCTAATGCGTCGCTAAACATGCTATTGCGACGCATTAGCGACGCAATGACTGCGTCACTCAACATATCATCGCAACCACAATTTGTCGCAATTGCGTCGCAAAACAGTGACTCTCTACAACGCAGAGATGCATCGCAATATTGCGACGCACCAAAATGCTTCGCTAAATTTAAAACTAAATTTTAATATTTTAAATATTAATATTAAATATTGCGACACATTCAATTGCGTAATATTACGATGCATTTAGCTGCGTCGCAATATTTAATAATAATATTTTAAATATAATAACGATGCAATATTAGTCGCTAATGCGTTGCTAATAAAATTTTTTTAAAATATTGCGATGCTAGATCACTGCGTCGCACTATTTATTAATAATATTTTAGATATATTAGCGACACAATTTTAGTCGCTAAGCATCGCTAATTAAATTTTTTAAA